>OZ030010.1:55599257-55901757 GCA_964023405.1 Apodemus agrarius
TTCCTTTTGGTCATTGTGGCCAGGACCACTATCACCCCTATTCCTTAAAAACCCCATGAAGTTTTTAAATCTCTCCTGCAAATTACATACAGTAAAATGTTACCACATGTTAGTTCTGCATATAAGCATCAGTGATATGCACCACCTCCAAGTCTAGCAAAGAAAAAAAAACCTCTCACCTCCAACATTTATTCTCTTTCACCATACATCATCTGTCCAAATGGAAAAGACTCCAAGGAGCTAGTAGATCCAGAAAATGGTAGAATCCAAGGTCCCTGAATCTGTAGATGGGGCATCCTCCAGGCACAGTTGTTCTAGGTGTTGGGAGATAGTTATAATTCCAATAACCAAGCAATAGTGACAGTAAAAAACTGTGTTGCTCACTATTTAACTAGTAGATAATGAGCAACCTTTGAATGGTTTTGTACAAAGAAATAAATGACCATTTGTTTAGTTAAGAAATTGGATTTGGGTGGTGATATGAAACGTAGGTTGGGGGATGGGCAAGAATAGAAGCAGAGATAACAAAACAAAGATTAGAACTGCAAGTAAAGACAAGAAGTGTGCATGTTTGAATTTGCTCATAAGCAATAGAGACACAGAACAATAAAAATACTCAAGTGGCACTGTTTAAAAACCACCAGAATATGAGTAGGTGCACAGGAGATTGGAGAGCAACATGCAATATTTAAATTCTTGGATTGGTAAAATTTCATTTGCAGCAAATGAAGCACAAATAGTGAAGATCTGTATGACAGATTAGTGATCATTTTGAAAATCTTTAATATGTCACACAGGTAGATACCCAGAGTACAGTAGAACATATATAGGTCTAACAGTAAGAGAAAAGAAGACCCGAACTGAAACTGAGAATCACTTGGTTAGCATCATGCAATATGATGAGAGAGCCCAAGAAGAATACTGAATAAAATATTGAATGAAATGAACAATGAAAAGGTTAAAACATGGAGAACATTTAAGACAGGGCAGATGGAGAGTAGCCTGTGGAAAAGTATGAAAGAATGAGCTGGCAGATAGAGAAGAAAAGAGAGAGAGCCAAACAAAAGTCACGTGCAAAGAGAGTTTAACTTTGAACAGGGATTACTGGAGAGTTCAACTATTGGAAAACAGTCTGCAGCAGGGAAAGGGAAGAGGGAGAGAGACAGACAGAAAGAGGGAGAGAGACAGAGACAGAAAGAGGGAGAGAGACAGAGAAAGAGAGAGGGAGAGGGAAAGGGAGAGAGAGGGGAGAGAGAGGGGGAGAGGGAGAGAGAGGAGAGAGAAATAGTGTTCCTTGGCTCTCTTCCACTCTGCAATCATCTGCTAGTGCACCCCTGCCTGGAAATCAGAAATCAGTGGCAGCTGTTCACTACAAAATAAAGTTGAACAGAAGAATGTACAAAATGGATCTGAGAGCAAACAAATAAACAACCTAGTCTGATCGCAACAGAACACTTCTAATGATACGGTATCAGAGGACACTAGGAGGCGGAATGTAGAGATGGCAACTGTGGACTTTTTTTTTTACAACTCTTTTTAAATAAAAGCATCCTAGAATAAGGAACAGAGATGGATAGATAGGTAGGTAGATAGATAGATAGATAGATAGATAGATAGATAGATAGATAGATAGTTGATAAATAGATGATTGCTAGAGAATTAGATGGATAGATAGCTAATAGATAAGATATAGACAAAGACATGGTTAATTGCTGGGAGAAAAGTTAGTCAATTCTAGTGAGAATGGAAGAGACCAATTACTGGGGGAATAGACTCAATAAAAGTGGGCAAAGAAAAAAACATATTCACCTCCTTTTCTCCATGGTGTTACCTTGGCTGTCAATTATTTGAAGAGAACAGTGTCCTTTAAAGGCCTTTAGAAATTTATTGGTTAAGGGAGCATGCTTCCCTTCCAGAGGCCCCAAGTTCAATTCCTAGCATCAGCATATTGTTCTCCCTCTCCCTCCTTCCCTCCCTCTCCCTCCCTTTTGGTCTCAAATAACCCATGTTAAACTCCTTTTGGTTTCTCTATTGTCTGTTTTTCCTCTAACCTGTAAATCTAGCTCCGGCACCCTCTTCTGGCCTCTGTGGGCACTTGCACACATGAGGTTCTCAAACATACACATACATTTACATTTGAAATGTAAATAAAGAAGATATCTAATATATATATATATACATATATACATATATATGTATATATGTGTATATATATATGTGTGTGTGTGTGTGTGTGTGTGTGTGTGTGTGTGTGTGTGATCTTGTTTTGTCTGTGTGTCTGTTTGTGTGGAAAATGGAAACAAAGAGCAAATAGAGTTCAATAGACAAAGTCAGAAACTAATATCCAGAAAGTAAGTGAGAAGTTAACACGTCCATGACCCATGGCAAAAAAAAAGGAAATATGTAGCTGCCCCACTTTTAGAGACCCAGCATGTCATTAAAATATCTTGTGCAATCCTGTCCCTCATCAAATCCACTAAGGAAGATCTTATTAAAAATAGTTGCTTTATAAAAGGAAAATCATTCATGAAATATTATCCAAATTACACTCCAACTTGATTTTATTCTAAAGTTTTGTTCATCGGGGTAGATGGTTTATTTGCCACCATTGATATACTAATCCTGTTGATGGTGGTAGTCACAGTTAAGTTACTTCATCACCTTGAATCTTATTAAGAGCACTAAGGCTAACATTTATGGAGTATCCTTGGGAAAACTAAGAGGAAGGGGTTTAAATGGTGCAGGGTTTTTTAAGGATCCATGCTAGATAAACCCTTCCCTCTACTATAGCCATGTTACAGGACATTCAAGGGTGGCTGGCATCCCTCCAAACAGACGATCTCAAGAAGTACTGGACGGGTCCTCTTCTGGAGTTGGACTTTCTGCTCATGAGCATTTATGGCACTGTTGAAGCCAGTTAGGTGGCCAGTTGTCCTGTCCACTGGACTCCTTTAGGAAATGAATTTGTTGTTTTAATCTGAATCACCACAGGTACCATTTTAATATGAGCAGAGACTGCCCTTCCAACAACTAGGAAAGATTCTTGTGACCTCCCTTATGGAATGGGTGTGTCCCTATTTCTGGCCTAGTTTCAACATTAGTCATGATGGCCCAGAGAAGCACTCTGGGAGCAGAGGAAGTTTCAATATGAAATAAATCACATACCTGTAGTAAGAAGAGGGAAGCAGGATATATAGTTCCTTTCTTTCTTCCTTCCTTTCTTTCTTTCTTTTTTCAACACAGGGTTTCTTTGTGTAGCCCTGGATGTCCTGGAACTCACTCTGTAGACCAGGCTGGCCTCGAACTCAGAAATCCACCTGCCTCCCAAGTGCTGGGATCACAGGCGTGCGCCACCACCACCCAGCCAGATATATAGTTCCTTATCACTTTGGAATATTGTGTGATAATAGCTGGGCAGTATAATCCATAACAGTCCACAGCAGCTGCTAACACATGCAAAAGCTGAGCACAGTGATAACATCTTACAGTTTTTGAAATGCCAATATGCTCCCCAAAGTGACCTTCATGGAGAATACAAAAGAAATAATATTTTATACAAATTTGTATATATTCATTAACTCCTTAATTTTTCAACCCTATTTTGTAAGCAGATTTTACCAAGCTTATTATAAATCCCCAAAACACAGAATTAAACAAAAGAGACCAAGTCTCTACCTTCAGGATGCACATATTCATATGGGTAGCTTGTATGTTGGAATGCATACCTGCCTCACATAACCAGGACATCCTAAGACTAATGACACTGGGGTTCAGTTGTGGTGACACACTTGCTCTGGAAATGCCTCTTCCTCACACTGACATTGTAATAACTTCCATCTCAAAGATGACTTATTATTAATAGTGTGTCAAGCTTATGAAACCTAAATCTTAGAGAAGCACATGCAGGTTTTAAAGATGCTTCCTTCCTTAGTTCGAGACCCCTTTACAATCATTATTTGACTCACTCATCCTGACAGCACTAGAAGCTGATATGGAATACAATATTCAAATTGGACAGAATAGGAAAAATGAGCAGCAACAATGTTGCTTTCCCAAACCATACAAGGCTAAGATTAAATCCCACGTCCATCTGGTCTTGTGTCTTGCTTTGCTCACTATGCATTTTTAAGTGACTTTTAAATCACTCATTTTAATGTTCCATTTTTATCAAAGGGAACAGCACTAAGTGCTTCTAATGTACACCTATTTTCTTCAATCTTCTATTTAGTTACACTTGTTTTATGAACTACACCTTAAAAACTCCTTCGAGCTGTACAATCAATGAGAATACTAAATGGATTGAGCATCTGCCCTCAGCATTATTATTCTAGATAGGAAAATGATTACCAAATTCATGCCTGTGAGTTCACCTTTCAACATTCATTTAATCAAGATGAGTAATTACCCTAGCGGGCAGTAATTAGGTAATTAGTAAAACTAGTTAATACAAATAGCATATTAATATAACCAAATAAATGCTAGTATAATTTTTATAATTATTGTGGCATATAGGTCTACCTGATTTTTTTTAAGTAAAAGACACATAATTTCTGGGCTATGTATTGTACAATTTCCACTTGCATGTGGGAATGCCTTTTGACATCTGTGACCCTGCAGAGTAAAAAGGAGATTGAGACAATTATCTCGGGTACTGAAGCAAAAGCCTGCTTGCACTAAAATTATCAGCCTAGACTTTGCCTGATTTTCTCTAAATGGTTGCTGCTCCAATTTTTTTATGTATAAAAAAGAGCCATCTTGTAGCATTGTACCTAAATAGCTTTCTGGGCTTAGAAAATGAAAATACAGCATTATAAGAATAATTTCTTGGACAGACAAACAACTGTGCACATTGGCAAAATAGTCTATAAATTGTTATTTATCTCCCCCAAGAGAAAAGATTTATCTTTAGCAACACTATCCTGTGGTTTCCCCACTCCCATCCCAACATGGAAAACCTAACCCAAGTATAATGAAGAAACACATTCCAGAGAAAAATTCAATATCTCATGCTATTATAATGCACACAAACATACACATACAAACACATACATGCACACACTAATCTGCCTCTGTATTTTCTGTAGTAAATATTATATCACCACAGTCACAATATCCTGTGATGGCTTTGCTCAAAATGGTTACCAATCTTAGCATAATCTTCAGATAGGTATTGATCCACACACACAGGATAAATAATATGAGAGCAAGATTTACAGAAATAGCTTATTTCTCCCTAAACGTGAACTGACAATTGATTTACATGTAATCAAAAATGCTGTGGACTGGTGACCCAGTCTCAAAAGAATACCCATGGTATACAGTCACTGATAAGTGGATATTAGCCTAGAAGCTTGGAACACCAAAGACATAAATCACATATAAAGTGATGTCTCACAAGAAGAAAGGAGTAGACACTGGTGCTAGAATGGACCAAAACATCATTGTGGGGGAGTACAAGAACAGTAAGGTGGGAAGGGGTGGATGAGAGAGCAGGGGGAGGGAAAAGGACATGTGGGACCTTTGGGGGTGGGGAACCAGAAAAATGGAAATGAATTGTAAATATAGAATATATCCAATAAAAAAAAATGCTGTGGACCAACAAGGCTCTACTAATGCCCCAAATCCTAGAATGCTCGCCACATGAGAAACAACTTACAAGGTCACTAGTTGGAATCTAGTTCATGGTTCTCTTGTTTGAGGTAACTACTTAATATTTCATTAAATTTATTTCATTATTGCCCATGAACATAGGATAATGTGTTTGGTGTCCAGACCTACTTTTACTGGTAGAAACCCTAGCTCAGTCAATATTTTTCATACTGGCATCAGAAATAAAGGCATATTCTTGAAATCTGGTTCATTAGTTTTTTTGGTATTAGTTTTTCTTAAGGGCCAAGGTTTCATCTGTACCTGTAATTACATATATAATAACATGCTGCAACTCAACTAAACCCCTTTTATCTTTCTTAGGAATACAAATGCAATTATGGTGGGTAATTCAATTGCAATGTCTCTACAATCAACTGACCCTTCTTCTATACAATCCAACCTCATTAACTTTGGCTCAAGCCTTACTGATATGCAAAGCAACCTGAAATCTCGCCAGTCTTCCCAAACCCAAGAAGCCAAATTTTTATATGATTTTTTTCTGTCATTGTTTCCAAGAAAAGTAATCATTTCTCAAACTATGAGCTATTTGTTTGAATTTCCAGTCTGTAAATTGTAAAGAAGGCTTGGGGATATGAAACAAGAGAAGATAAATTGCAAATTGGAGCTAAAGAGAAAATAAAGAGATCTTAGTGGATTCTAATTGTTTTTCACATATCATTGGAACAGCTATTATCCTTCCTTCTAAATTTATGTTGTCTGTGCATTTATCTATATTCCTATTTGTCTGTCATCTATCTGTTTTCCACCTGCCTGTTAGTGTCTATTTATTTGGCATGGCAAGTTGTGCTGTCTTTGTCTGCAAAGAAGAAAAGAAGAGGGAAATGATGACAAATCTTGGTGTGGCATGAATAGCAACGAGGTAAGGCTGATGCCTGATGTGCGGATGAATCCTGTAAATGAAGTGGCCCTTGAATTAAATTAATTTAAAATCTGGCAAATATTACCCGGCATGTTTGTCAATGTGCTGTATAATTATTAATTTGTTCATTGAAGCAACTGTATAAATAAATAGAAAGCAGAATGTCATGATTAAGCAAGCATTGAAAACTCCAGGGTCAAGGAGCCCTGCAATATAGCGATCTCAATAGCTTTCCCGGGCCCTACTTTCACATCTCCTTGCAAAGCCACATGTCGATAACAGCAAATTAATTGGCCCACATTTAGATGCCAACAGGGCTTTTGTATTCTCAGTGCACATTTTTGTCTCCTTGGAGTGAGATGTTAGTAACCGGGGTTTTTAATATTACCCCTAGGGGAGCACCAGAAAATCTTAACAATTTCCTTCACTAGAGTATTTTCATTAGTGCTAAATGCTGTGCAATTTACATTTGAAATCAGGTGTAGGGGCAAGCAGCACGTGACAAGACATGTTGCTGTGGTGCTGGGGGATTTTGGTTGTTGTTTTTTTTTTTTTCTAGTCCTTCTGATGTTCTTTATTTACTGCCATGAGGTGTCAAAATAAAAGCCTACAAGTCGAAAATGAAATATTTCTAGATTTCTCTTTGCCCTTCCTTTTAAGTTATGGGAATTCCATTTTTCTTGCACATTCAAAGTAGATTTTACCAAGATAAAGGCACACTTAAAAAAATAATAATGTACCTAAAGGGGAGTAACTACTATCATGTGACCGTGATAAACAGAGATTAAAGGAAAAGGGCAAAATCCTGGGAAGGAAAGAGATACAAATTAATGCAAACACTCTAGGCTTCTCAGTTTTTGTCTATGTGGCTCACTCAATTACACTACTAATTCTACCCTGAAATAATAAAATACTTTTATCTAGCTTTTTTTTTGTTTGTTTTAACATATAAACTTCTAGTAGAATTTGTATTGATGTGTCAGGGTGGACTAAACTCTGGCTAACATCATTTCAGTTCAACAAAATTATTTGTTATCTCTTCTGGAATGCAGAAAATTTGCATATATGTTAAATTGGGGCACTGATTCTGCCATTATTTGAAAGGTATTCACTTATGAATACTTTCTTCTTGCTGTTGTTTTGCTTGGATTTGAGTTTTACATTTTGAAACAAAGTCTCAGTACATAGCCTAGGATGGCCTTGAACTTATAATCCTCTTGCCTCAGACTCTGAAGTACTGGAGCTTACGGTTTATCTAGTATTTTAGCTCCTAAATGCTTTAGTTGAGCTTCTAAATCCAACAAGGTAGACAAAGCTAGAAGACTATAATACCTACAGCATAAGAACCTCTTTTTGTGTCAAGGAGGGTTCTAGGTGCTGTACACAAACATATAAAATCTAGCCCTAACCCTAGAAGGTTGGCTCTGTCATCCTCAATTTTATAAATATTAGAACTGAAGCGTAAACATATACTCAGAAATCCAAGAACAATTTTCTTATTGTATTTATCAGGCCTACATATCAAGTGCATATACTCCTTGGTTCTAACAGACTTGAGAAGGTCTCTGAATATTTGAAAAATGAAGCTATTCTCCAAATTTGACTGAATATAAGATGTATGTTTCCCATTTATAAGCATGTGTTGGCCAGGCCCACTGTTAAGCTAACAGATTAATGAGTTGACTTGTTTATGGCACCATGTTTTCAAAAATGTCCCCAAAGTAAGCAAGGACAGGATAGCACAGCAAGAGACAGAATTTTCTAGCACGGTTCTCATCTTATTGCACATCAAGATCACCTGTTTTTTAAAAAAAAAATTCCAAATCACCAGCCATATCACACAGTAACTAAGTCAACTCTTTGAGCTGCTACTCAGGCATCAATAAATGCTTATTTAAATCAATAAACATAAATGCAGAGCTGCTCTAGTATCAATGAATACTAAAGAAATATATAACTTATAACTAAGAAGATATGACTGTTTACAAATGCCCCCTCGATTTAGGTATATGGTATGAGCATCAGAAAATGTCAACTCTGCTACACTATCATCTCTATGATTTCGGATATATTCCAGAACCTTCTTATGTCTCAGTTTTCTCTTGATAAAATAAAAATCAAACTTGTCTTTACTCACACAGAAAGCAGTTTGTCATACAAAACTGTTCAAGTGTTCCACATTTCTTCCTGTTTCCAGGCCTGTAAATTGTGACCAGTCACTGCTTAAACTAGGCATAATTCCTTCCCCAGCCACAGTTCAACCAAGTCACACTCAACTTTATCACCAGGGACCAGGAACCAATTAGCATGTAAACTATACCCAGAAGTCTTTCCTCAGCTGTCAACATGGTTTTCTTTTTTCCCAACCACTGCTAAAACTACTTTTGAGGGGGAAAATAAAATACCTCTTTTAGCTTTGGGATCAACTAGCTCATTGTTGGTGTCTTTCTTTTGCTTCTCTTCTTCCCTGTAGTGTGATTCCACCAATTGGGCTGCTACTAAAAACAAACAAAATGACAACAACAGAAAAACTTCTGCAGTTCTTTTTCCATCAGAAAAAAAGCACAGACAGCAAATTGTGGGCTTAAGATTTGCCTTTTGTTTTGCTTTGCTTTGCTTTGTTTGCTGGAGTTGGGACTTGAACCATGTGCTGGGCTTCACATGTGCTGGGCAATTGCTCTAACCTCAGACATCCTCCCCAGCCCTAATACTTATCTGGAACAAACAAATTCTACATCTATTTCTCAAGGCTACTTACTACTTAAGAGCATAAATAGTTTCCTTGACAGCTTGACTTCCCCTTGTCTCAAAAACCTAAATTAATGACACCCAACAAAAACCATCCAGGATGCCCACACACAGAGCTTTCGAAATTAGAGCTATGCTGTTCATTTAAAGAGTTTTAGATTATCCGTATCTGTGTCGGAGGAGGGGTTATGTGCGTGCACATGCAGTGCCTAAGGAGTCCAGAATGGGACATGAGATCCCCTAGAGTGGGAATTTCATGTAGTTGTGAGTTGCCTGATGCGAATGCTGGGCAAAGGACACAGTCAATAGGACAAATCAACAACCACCAAATTGGGAAAACATCTTTACTAACCCTACGATAGAGGGCTAATATCCAATGTATACAAAGAACCCAAGTAGTCTCCACAGAGTCAAATAACCCTACTAAAAGTGGGGTACAGAGCAAAACAGGGAATTCTCAACTGAGGAAACTCAAATGGCTCTAAAGCAACTAAAGAAATGTTCAGCATCCTTAGTTATCAGGGAAATGCAAATCAAAACAACACTGAAATTCTAGCTCACATAGGTCAGAATGGCAAAGATGAAAAATTCAGGGGACAGCAGATGCTGGAGAGGATGTGGGGAAAAAGGAATACTTCTCCATTGTTGGTGGGATTGCAAGCTGGTAAAACCACTCTGGAAATCAGTTTGGCAATTTCTCAGAAAATTAGACATACTACCTGTGGACCCAGCTATACCACTCCTGGGCATATACCCAGAAGATGCTCCTACATGTAATAAGGACACATGCTCCACTGTGTTCATAGCTGCCTTATTTATAATAGCCAGAAGCTGGAAAGAACCCAAATGTCCTTCAACAGAGGACTGGATACAGAAACTGTGCCATATATACACAATGGTGTACTATTCAGCTATTAAAAACAATGATTTCATGAAATTCTTAGGCAAATACATGAAACTAGAAAGTGTCATCCTGAGCAAGGTAACCCAATCACAAAAGAATGCACATGGTATGCACTCACTGATAAGTGGATATTAGCCCAAAAGCTTAAAATAAACAAGTTACAATTCCCCCCCCCCAGCACAGGAAGCTCAATAATAAGGAGGATTTAAGTGAGGGTGCTTTGGTTCCTCTGAGAAAGGGAACAAAATACTCACAGGAGCAATAAGGGAGACAATGTGTGGAGCAGAGACTGAAGGAAAGGCCACCCAGAGACTGCCCTACCTGGGGATTCATCCTATAGACAGTCACCAAACCCTGACACTACTATAGATGACAAGAAGTGCATACCAAAAGGAGCATGACATGGTTGTCTCCAGAGGGGCCCTGTCAGAGCCTTACACATACAGAGGCAGATGCTAGCAACCAACTATTGGACTGGGCATGGCGTTCCCAATGGAGGAGCTAGAAGGTGGTCTGGAGGAGCTGAAGGGGTTTACAGCCCCATGGGAAGAACAATGATTTCAGCCACCCAGATGCCCCAAGACTCCCAGGGACTGAACCACCAACCAAGGGGTACACATGGTTCCAGCCAAAAATGTGGCAGAGGAATGCCTGGTTGGGCATCAGTGGGAGGAGGTCCTTGGTCAGGTAAAGGCTCAATAGATGCCCCAACAAAGGGAAATTGAGGTTGGGGAGGTGGGAGTGTGTCAGGTGGAGGGCATATACATGGAGGCAGGGCATGGGAGGAAGGGTTTGGGGTCTTTGGGGAGGGGGGAAATAAGGAAAGGCTTTACCATTGGCAATGTAAATGAAGACGATATTCAATAAAAAAATAAAATAAAATAAAATAATCATGAGGTCTTCACAATACCACTTTTTCCAATGCCTACCAACGGGTCTTTCTTACATTTTTTTAATTATTTCTTTTGTTTTTGAAACTGTACTATACTTACACCATTCCCCCCTTCTCTTTTCTCCTCCCATATGCCTTCCTTGCTCTTTTTCAAATTTCAGCATGTCTTTTTTTTTTTTAAGTTTTCCAGGTAATTCCATTGTATAGCCAAAAGTAGGAACTGCTTACTTAAGGCTCTGATGACATCTCCTTCAGGCTAATGTTAAAAAGAAAAAAAAACAATAAAGTGCAGGTAAATATTCATGTTGATATCAGCTATGTCTATGGCATCTGATCGCCAAGGGAAGCAGGGCTAGCGATCCCATTAATGGACTTAATGCAGTGGTATTCTGGTAATTCCAGCTCTCAAAAAGAGCCCTGATTTGTAGCACTTGCTGAGTTTTACAGTGGGAAAGTTGTAGCACTTGCTGAGTTCTACAGTGGGAAAGCTCTCTATACAGCTGATTTCAAGCATTCAAATGGACAAACCCTCAGTGAATGCTGAGAAGAGAGGCAGGCAATTGGCCCTCACAAGCTGGTACCAAGCTGCCTTGTTGTAGCAGCAGTGGCCTTGGTGATAGTAGCAGCAATGAACTCATCAAATTTATTATCTGGTACACTTTTAGCTACAGTCCCAGCTAACTAGCACCCCTGTTTATCAGCCTTATTCCTGATCCTTCTGGGTCATTCTGAGAACCATGCAATACTTTCAAGTAAGTCCTTTAGCTCAACCTAAACATGCTTCTATTGCTTAAAGCTCAGAGCTCTGACCTTCCAAAGATTGAATGTGGAGGTTAAGAACCTAAAACCTAGAGTTTAACCTCCTGCAGTCGTAGGAAAGATTTTTATTTAAGACATTTGCATCTGAAGAGGATGAAACTCTTAAATGAATGCTGCTCACTGTTTAATGAGAATCACCTGGGGATCTTGCTAAACTGCAGATCTTCATTGCTCAGGTTTCAGTAGAAGCAGAAAGTTGACATCATCTTGCACAGCCCCCCTGGGGCTGCTGCTGCTGATACTGGTCCAGGAGCATACCACCTGCAGGAAGTCCTAGACCTACAAAACTAAACAGCTAATGGTGGAGACTCGGGTGTGGGTTCTTGCAGGCACCTCTAATTTCAAGCTATATGACAGCTTGTCTACCATCCTTTTTCTGATCAGTGTCGCAAGAAACAGGAGTATCTGCCACCAGTGATGTAGATGGGGACAGCTGTGACCATCTCTCTAGATGCCTGAGAAAGCATCTCTCATCATCTCTAATCACCTTCCGGAAGTACTAATCTTAGATATAAACTCACCTATTCAAGCATTCAGATTTCTTTATTTGTTGTTGTTTGGATTTTTTGTTTGTTTGTTTTTAAGATAGTGTTTTACCCTGTAACCCAGGCAGGCCTCAAACTCTCCATCTTCCTGTCTCTGCCTCTGCAGTCTTGGAATTTCAAGCGTACATCACCATGCCTGAAAAATTAATAATATTTCTTAATTACCTTATTCTTAGTGCTCCCCCCTAAGTTTAGATAATTCTTGATTCTCCAACTATGTGTTTTAACTAAACTGAATTGGAAGCATTTACAATGCCACCATATGAGGGCTAGATTTAGCACATGTAATACAAAGTTAAAGGTCAAGTGGATCTGTGTCAGCAAGGTAATGTTCCAAACCTGCCAACGGCTTGGCTGTGAGAAACTGTGATTTGATAATCTGTCAACTCAAGCTGTCAATCATAGCCCATTATTACCATTATACCACCCATCTGACATTAGATCAATAGGATAAGCACTTTCTGATGTCAGATCAATGGTATGACTAAGTTTGGGGGTGACAGCTAAACAATTGCCTCTATCCTAGGTATGTGAGTCTTATTGCCATGAACATCAACTCAAAGGAAAATGATAAACCACTTCCTGCACAGTGTTGTGAAAGAAATGTTTAAAGCCCCAGAAATTCTTGATGTTCCCACCTACGAAGATAGAAAAGGTAATGTGCATGTTTGTTTCTACGACTTTAAAGTACCTATTCTGCTCACAGGGAAGGCACATCTCACAGAGTCAGAGTCATAAGCTAACAACTGAGCCACCAGAGCCGGTAGAATAAGTTTCTTGTCATGCCATAGATTTGATGGAAGCTAAAGAAATTCAGATGAACTGTGAAATACATTTTTTTCGTTGTTCTAACTGTAGCAGTTTCCTGTGCTTAAACAAATTCTATCTTTGAGGTTCAAGTATGAATTTTAGTCAAGACAGAAAAGAGGTAAAGGAATCCATATTAGTTCTCTCTCTCTCTCTCTCTCTCTCTCTCTCTCCCTCCCTCTCCCTCTCCCTCTCCCTCTCCCTCTCCCTCTCCTTCTCCCTCTCCTTCTCCCTCTCTCAGGATGCACATAAAATTCACATGCTTGACCATCAGTGACTAGTAATATGTTCTATGTAGTAAGCATTGTGTTATATTCTCAGACTATAAGACTTTGGAAAATGGGTCACATAGTTGAAACACAAGTCTGGGAAAAATTAAACAGAACTCCTTAAAGAAGTAGTATTTAAAGTAATGCCTAAGTCAAGAGTGATGTAATCACTAAGCCAAGAGTGAAGAAAGAACATTCCCAAAGAAAAAAAGCATGGCTACACAGGGTGGCACACACCTTTGATCCCAGCACTTAGGAGGCAGAAACAGGAGGATGTCTGTGAGTCTAAGACCAGCCTGGTTTACATAATGAGTTCTGGGCAAGCCAGGGCTACATACCACACACACACACACACACACACACACACACACACATACACACAGAGAGAGAGAGAGAGAGAGAGAGAGAGAGAGAGAGAGAGAGAGAGAGAGAGAGAGAGAGAAAGAGAAAGAGAAAGAGAGAGAGAGAGAGATTGATTCAAGGACCCTAGGGTTAGAAATTTCCAGTAGATCTATGATGCAGAAGAGAAGCACAGAAACCAAAGGGGAGAGTGGAGTTTGCCAAGACTGCAGTCAGGCAGAGGCCCAAGCTGTGTGGCCATCCACATGCACTTGTCACATACACACACCTAGGATGACTGATAGCTAGTGCCCAAAGACAACTTTTATTCTAGGACTCAGAGAAAAGACTGCACTAAGAGTCTGCACATACCATTAAAAAAAAAGAAAGAAAAGAAAAGAAAGTGGCCTCAGCTTCAGTCTGTGATATCCTGAGCGCACTGTGAGGGAGGCAAGAGCCTGAATCTATAGATCATTCCTACTCTCAATTTTTTTTCCTATAGCTTCTGGGCCTTCTGAATAGCCCATTCCACTAGCCCATCCCAAACCACAGTAAAGCTTAGAAGGGGACTTTAGCCACATGAGTGTTTTTCTGGAGATGACTGACTTACTGAAAATAGGGCAATGCTAGGGAAGAATATATGAAATCAGGGCAAGAATGGAACAAGTCGAGGTATACCTTGTTCAGGTCATTCCAACTCATGTAGTAACCTATTATTCAGCTATGCATTATGTGTTTGTATCAGACATCCATTGTATGCACACAAGAGTATATATTGTGAATTATGAGTGCATCTATGCATGCACATCTGTATAGCCACATTCACATATATAATATCTTAAAAGGCTCTTGAGCTCTGATCACATACAGAGTTATACACTATGCTGAGGACTTTATGTGTATAAGTCCAGGTAGCTTTCACAATAACCTAAAGCCATAGAGCCCTATATTATACCCACTTCTCACATAAATACATTAAAAGTTTAAAGTAAGCTTCTCAAAGCCTACCTTTGGCTTAGTAATCTTGCCCATTTTCCAGCTCATGAAAATTATACTTTGGTGTCTTCATTAATTACAGACTGCTCTGTTATATGTCCTTGCTGAAGAAGAAAAGTGATATATATGGATCCTAAATTCCAGGCCGGCTCAGCCTGAAGTGGAGACCATTCTATCAGAGTGCATTATGGTTCACAAGGTGAACAATTGTATGACCTTTAATAAAATACTGCCATATGGATCTTGGTGAGCCCCTCACTCTAACAGCCTATATTCCTGCCATATGTTCAATAAGTCCACCTAAGTCCAAGGAATGTATCAGGAACAAGACCCAGCTACCTGGCTACAGTCATGAAGCATTCTGTGAAGCAGAGACTGAGATGCTAAACCAATTTACAATGTGTATGATGGTAGACCTGAAACGATCTAGTTCAGGGAAGAGCGATAAGTTAGAGTGAATGTTCACAGTAGGTAAAAGATGGATCCAAAAATAAAGCACACCCTTTATGCACATGCCTTTACAAATCTACTTACCAAAAAAAAGCAGTTTTACTTACCTTTTAAACAGCCAGAATGCCACTTCATCGTTAAGTAGTGACACCAGGGAAGAAATGTGCACTTTCGAAAATTCGAACTGAGCGACAAGGATGACTGCCAAGAAACAGCTCATCCCAAATACCTTAGGCTGCTGCTCTCTGTCTGCTACCACAGAAGGCCTGCAGGAGATACTGTCCATATAGCCCTGTAGGTCTCAAACTTGGGCACGTACCAGGATCCCCTGGAGGAAGCCTTGTACTAGCCAGGTCACAGAGTGCCAGCCAATGAATGGGGTCCAACAGTAGGCATTTCATGTCCCAGGGATACTGATGCTAGTGCTGATGTTACTGATCCCAGGACTACACTTTGCAAAGCACCAGAGCAAACATTGTTAGATCCACCCCACTATCATTGCTAACAGTTCTCTAAAAGGGGATTGCAATTGACTTAGACAACAGATCCTTCAAGATCCTTTAAACTAAAGAGTCATCTGTCTAGCGAGTCATAATGAAGACTACAAATCCAGACACAAGCTTCCTCCTAGGGACCCATCATCCTTCAACACTCTGATATTCATTCCCTCCAGGAAGGGTAAAGGTACCCACGAAGCTAGGCAAAACTCAGCAAAGCAGCAAGGAGGAAAACAAGCTCGTGGCATTCCAGCTATCACACAGAAACCCCTAAGCCTAGAGCAATGCACATATGTGTTCTAAGTAGAGCCCAGAAAGCCCAGTAAGATAGAGAGGTTCAGCCTCTTTATCCCTCCAAGCTACTGTGCCTAGAAGATGGCTGATAATGAACTTGCAACCATCTTCCTTCTCTGCTGCTTTCAAAGAGAGCTTGTCAAAGTAATCTGTGCATACGTGCTGAGGTCAGGTTGGATTCCCCAGCAAATGACAAAATAGCTCAACTCGGGAAATTCAAGAGTTTTACTGCCACCCCATTCCACCAGGATTCCCTGTGTCAAATCACATTCCTATATTATTTTGCCCTGCCTTCTGTAAATTAACTATTCCTGTTGTTAAATCAATTTCAAAACATTCCAGGCTGAGTAGTATGCCTACAACACCAGCCTCCTGGAGAACTTGCAAAGGGAAAGGCTACTGTCCAGCACCTCCACAAATGGGATTTTGGAAGGACAGAGAAAATCATAGATTGCCCTGGAGATCTAAGATAAGTGTGACACCCCTTGGGTTTAGCTGAGCCCTGTTAAACCTTCCCACCATGAGTATCTATCCTGTCAGGCTTTGTGATTGAGAGCTGCTTAAACAGGTGAGAAAATTTCAGGAAGCTAATATGTCCCATCTAATCAAGGGTAAGTGTTCCCTCTTTGCCCAAGCCCTCTTATTTGCATGAGTACCACATGGTAATGGGTAAATCATTTTTTTCAAGGTTGTTTGAAATGCAGGCCCTTAAATAAGTGATCTTTGCTCCGTTTCATCTAAAGGAGAAGTTATCCAGAAAGCTTCAAGATTCGTGCCCTCATCAAAACTATTTCCAGCCAGGTCTCCTCCTTTAGGGAGCCAGCATACATCGGGGTTATAAACCAAGAGATTATGTGTTCCCATATACCCAAATTCACCTTCTCTTTGAGACTTGTAATGATCATCTTTAATTGCTGTTCCTTCCTTTATATCATGTTTTCCTGCTTCTTTGATTTTGTAGCTTTTCCTTCCTCTTGCTGGTCCATGTGTACTGTTTATTTTTAAATTACCGCTCCCCCACAGCATGTGGGGGCAGAACTTTTGCAAAGGGTACCAGCTCTCAGGGGTGGTCTCTGCACTCACAGTGGCAGCATTACCCTGGGGACTTGTTAGACATGCAGATTCTCAGGCCCCACCCAGATACTGGTTCAGAAGCTCAGAGAGGAGACTGCACTAGCCATCTGGTTTAGGAATTCTTCCTGGGGATTCTGATGTGTGCTACAGTGTGAGCAGCCTCCCGCCAGATGATCTGAGAATAACGAATAAATTGCAAAATCACAAGTTCAGAGTACAGGGTTCTCTTGACTAACAAATATGTTTTCTTTAAGCCTTTATGTTACTAGACCAAAAAAAAAAACAAACATGCTATTC
Source organism: Apodemus agrarius (assembly GCA_964023405.1). Lineage (NCBI taxonomy): Eukaryota > Metazoa > Chordata > Mammalia > Rodentia > Muridae > Apodemus > Apodemus agrarius. Next base: position 55,616,718 of record OZ030010.1, read on the forward strand.
TACTAGGTAAAAATATAAGCTTGCTATTATTTAAGTTGTTTCTTCCTTTTTTCTTGTGACAATATGTCATTTGATTATGATAGGTGCGTATTCTTAAAGAATGAGGTGCTGGAACCAATCAATCCTTACTAGCTCGTGAGAATCCACTATTAAATATCCAGGAATTTTCAAACCACTTAATATCTTTATTAAAGAATTCTTTTTATTATTATTTGTGTGTGTGTGTGTGTGTGTGTGTGAGAGAGAGAGAGAGAGAGAGAGAGAGAGAGAGAGAGAGAGAGAGAGAGAGAGAATAGATGTGCAGGTACCCAAGGAGGCCAGAAGAGGGAGTATGATCCTCTGGTGCTGGAAGGCAACTGTAAAGTACTCAATGTGGAAGTTGGGAAAAGAACTCTGTCTACTCTGAGAGCAGCAAGCACTCTTAATCACTGAGCCATCTATGTACTTGATATCTTAAAGACAGCAATGACGAAAGTATTTATACAATGAAAATGAACAATTACTATATATCCTCTGCAAATAAATTCAACAGCCCTAGCTTGTGTTTGTTTGTTGGTTTGTTTGTTAAGGGTTGCCATATCTGCGCTGGGGCATAAGCAGTGACAGACAAGGAGCCTCGATCTGAACATGGAGAAGAGTAAAGGAAGCAATGTATCCAGAGAGCAAGCCCAGTCTGAGAAAAAGGCTGGAAATTAGGTAATCAAGACAGAACTGGATACTTAAAATAGTGCTTCTAGCCAGAAATGGTACTGGCAGACTTTTTATGAGACAAAGCATTTAATGCATAAAATTTTATATTTGGAAAGTAAAGATACATTTTGTATAATCTTCTCATCTAGCAGTGATCCAATGATTCATTCATTTGGTTATCAAATATTTACTGAATAACTACTACGTACCAAGAATTATACTAGGCTCTGTTGGTATGACACTAAGAAAAGTCTCAGCTAGCCCAGAGCTTAAATAACCAATGAAGCAAGAATACACAGACAACAAGTACGCAGAAGAACAAATACAGAAGATAACAATGACAAAAACTACATTGTGCACAGTTTAGCATTCCAGTGATGACAAGGGATTATTATTTGACACATGTGTCCTCGTGTAGCTATTTGATATAAGGTGCTCATATCTGCTCCAGTGAAAAGATAACATTTGAACAAAGACCTAAAGGGAATGAGAGAGCAAGTCCAAGTTGAGAAATGGTTCTCCACAGGTGCCCCGCATTTTTGCACAATTTGGAAGCAGAGGCCCTGACTACCTTGTTCTGGATAGCTTTTTAAGGATGTGTATTAAGTGAGTATCCACACACAGTAGAGATAATATCTCCTTCCAAAGTGAAGAGCAGACTTACTCACTGTTCAATGAATAAATAATAAAGATTAACACATCCCTCTGTAGGAAAGGGAAACCATAGACATTTGTCATTCTAAGCAACCCATGTTTCCTAACTTCAGGGCCTCCCTCCAGTTAGATAACCCACTGTCGCCTGGCTCTCTCTGTATCTCCTTGTGGGAAATGGGACTCAGGGAATCAGCAAAAGAAAATCCTGATGCTCCAAACAATGTTGGTGTCATGTATAATAAAGTCCATTGTCTCCTACCCAAAAATCTCAAACCTGCCAGCAGCCATGATTTGTGGCAGACTAACTGCAAGCAGGATAAGGTAAGAAACCCCTCAAGGTTCAGGAAGACCATGGGAATAAATGAGAGACATTTATAGCAGGCAGAAGAAATTACAAGTGTGTGCCCAGGGAAGGCTCTGAGTCTCCTTCATCGTGCTCCATTTGTTCTCCCAAAGCCTAACTTTTACAACAGTACCACCTCATGCAGCAAGATCACAGAGTGTGTAAGGGCTGAGAAGAGCATCTCCTGTCCCCAGAGGCTATCATAGAAAATTTGAGGACATGTGAAATCTATTTAATTCATAACTTGAGGCAAACAGTCCAAGAATGATATACAGTGCCCAGAAGAAACCTTGTAAAGGACAAGGATAAACAAGAACCAGTATTCCAAAGCAACTGCCCAAATAGTAGATCTGGTAAGAGAAAGTAGAAAAATAAAATTTAGAGAATACAGTCATAATTCTCAAATTGGTATGTTCAGCCTCGGAGCTTTAAGTCCATAACAAACCACATCAAAGGTAGACATGCTCACAATGTCAAAATAATGGGACAACCTTGCTAGTAAAAGAACATGTACGTTGAAGAAAATATTTTCTGGCATTCTAAAGGCCATGTTTGAATGAATATCTCCCAATTTGATGAATAAATTGTTAGACTCTGATAGACATCTATATTATGGTTCATTTGTTAGAAGTAATTGATTTCATGAAACCTAGATCAGCTAGGTCTGGTGGTGCCTGGAATCCTAGCTATTTGTAATGCTAAGATGGGAGAATAACAATTTCAAGGCTAATCTGGGACACAATAAGACCCTTATTCAAGACAGAAAGTTTATAAAAGGTTGGGAATGTAACTCAATAGTAGAGAACCTATTATGTACACACAAGGTTTTAGGTTTAATTCCAAATACCACAGAAAGGATGGAAGAAGCAAGGAAGGAAAAAAAGAGGGAGGGAAGGAGTGCCCAACCCACTGTGGGTAGTACCAATCCTGGGCATCTGTGCTGTGAAGAGCAAGTCAGTAAGCAGCACTCCTCTGTGACCTCTGTTACAGTTCCTGCCTTCAAGTTGCTACCCTGACTTCCTTCAGTGATAAAATGAGACCTAAAAGTTCTAAAATAAAATAAATTATTTCCTTTTCAACTTGCTTTTGGCCATGGTTTTGATCCTAGCAATAGAAACCATGAATAAGACAATGACTTAAGTTTTCTAGTGATAAAATAATGTTCAGCTAAGCCTAAGAAAAGACAGGAAGTCAATATTTTCCTCTATACTGTGATTCAATTTACCAGCCATTCTGATGCTAATAAATAATACATGACAAAGGAAGATTAACACGATGATTCCTGTTTTAAATATTATATTTCATCTCCTATCTCCAGAGAACTTACTTCCTTCTTCCATAACTTTTACCAAGTCTCTATTCTGCTATGTAAGATGCAGATCTGAGTAGCTTGGATAGTGATATATGTACAGATTAAAAGTTCAAGAGCTATTTCATCCTGAAGTCACCAACTCCATGCAACACTGGCTAAATCAAGACTTTCAGTGAGTAATACCTTACTGTTTCTTGTAAAAATCCCCCTTTGAAAAATTCTAATGAAGAAGGATTTAGTTATAATCACTATTATATCTGTATTAATAGAAATAAAACACTAAAAGCACCTTAAATGTCCCCAAGTAGAGCAATAGTTAAGTATCTTAGACTACAACCACATAGCAAGGCAACTTGCTGTTATTGAAGTAATAATTCTGAATGTTATTAACATTAAAGATTGTCACACTTTGTAAAAAGTACAAAAATAACATGTACACAGTGGTCTTTCTCATAGGGATAGTGGATGTGTCTAGACTTCATATACATAGTGAAACTTTGTGTGTTTCTTTCCTGTTTCTGAGACAAGGTCTGAAGTTTTAGCTCAGGATAACCTCAAACTTACTATTGAGCTCAGACTAGCTTCATGGTCACAATAATGTTCCTGCTTCAGCTTCCCTGGTACCGGGATTACAAGCATGAGGCATTATATAATATTGTATGTATTAAGTATGTTTAATGTCCTAAGCATTGTGTTGGGTTCTGAGAGCACAGTAGTGAGATGAGGAACATAATTCCCAGCCCTGTGAAACTTGTCTAGTAGGGAAGATACAGTAGGTAAGTAAGTATGTGCACGCCATCTGTTAACTGAAATTTAAAGTAATGCTACAAAGCCATTCCCATCTGACCAAAGCCTGGCCCCAGCCATTGTACTCTGCCTCTCCATACCAGCTTTGAACAGCCCTTCTGGATGAGAAGGCTAAAAGATGTTCTCCTTGAAAGAGCCGGTAGGCTAACTCAGCTGCCACCCAGACCCAAACCCAGGACTTTGAATTACCCCATATATAAACTGCTAGAAGTACATAAAGGTGCTGGTCCTGCTGATCCAAAGCTGAAGGGTCTCCATGACACAGGGTAATACCAGGATACCCAAGAGGAGTCCCTATTAGGATCTAGTATTGATCGTGTTAGCAGAAGCCAGAGGCCTCAAACCAGACCAGTGGCTCGCTGTAGTGAACATTTGCAAGTAAAGATGTTTGGACAAAAGGGTATATTGCGGGACACACCATGACACACTACAGCTTTCATAATGAGATTGTTTTCCTTTCCTTTTTGGGAGGAGGAGGCTGCAAGGGCAGGATGGGAAGAGGGTACGGGGTGAGGGGACAATGGGAAGAAGTGAAAGTCATAAAGACTCGATAAAAAGTTAAATTACAAAGAGATGTTCTCCTTCCTCATCCATGTTTCCTGAGTTTTAGATGACTATATTGTTATAATAAGACCAAGAAAACAAAATTTTAGGATTCCTGCAAAACGTTTCTCATTAAGCATGCCATCCCAACAAAAACAACCTTGCATGGACTGACTGCAAGTCCTCACTCCTCAAACCCTTGTTGCCAAGCTAATAATGTGATTTGTTTGAACCTCTCCTTGTGAGCTTTATTTTCCAAGCTTTAAATCATCTTCATTGTCCCTTTATGAACTGCCTCCAAGTTGGACGTGATTAATGCCTGCTCATTAGATGCTGAGCAAACTTGTGGACAGATGTGCTCCACAACTTTAAAGGCTTCTGAACTGTCAAGCAGCACTACAGCCAGGATGCAATATATATCATCTGCATCTATGATAAGCATACCTCTTCAAGTTGGTTCTCCAGGACACATTCAATCTTCTCTTTTTTACTAATTAAGATCTTCTTCCTACTTCAAAGGCCTGGATTACATCCACGGCCTCTAAATAATGTGCTTCACTTCTTTAAAAAATATCATTTTCCTGAAACAGCATTACAAACATTTCAATGTGGTTCGCCCCCCCCCCACCACCACCACCACCACCACCCCCATTTCACCCTCCACCCCTAGTCCAGACCAGGCCTGTCAGCAGATTTGCTACTGCTCTGGCCATCAGATACACATCAAGTTCAAGCAAATTCACTAGCTCAGCATTTTTATTTTATGACTGGAAGGCAAATGAAGATGCTGCTTTAAACATTCAAACTGTCTCTAATATTTCTTGTGTGCCTAGTATGAATTTAATATTTTTCCCATATAGCCAAACATAAAGATGAAGTTCCTAAGTTCCAAAGATTAACACCTAAACAGGAAGATAGGACAAACAAGGTGGGTTTACACAGAAAACATACTGGCCTGTAAGTACACATTAAAAGGCCTGGGTTACTGGGGAAATACGCAGCAATGCCTAACAACGCTATACGACCTGAGTTGCACATCAAGATTAAGCTTTGCTCACTTGCAGGAAGTTTCCATGGACTAGATGACTTTTATGTGGCATTTTTATTACAGTTGGAAATAACACACGGGGCCTAGCCAAACATACAGTTGGTCACTGGGCCAAAACACTAACAGAATCATGACAGCTCAAATTAAGTCTTACTATCCTACCACTATGAAAAACTCGTATAGAATAATATGTCTATTTTTTTTAATTTTAACTTTCTGAACATGACTGACTTTGCAACATTCATCAATGTGGACTAAGCCTAAGCTGGCGATCCAAATAAACCAAAGTAGAAATTTCTACAATCTTTAGGTACATAATCTGAAATGTGGTTCACTTTTCCAGCACTATTGCCACTGTTGAATTTTGTGCCAAAAGGTAAAAACTGAACTTCAGACTTGAGTTTGAAACAACATAAACAGATGTAAAATGATTAATTTCTTATTCTATGTCAATTTTATCAAGCACTGAGGAGTTTCTAAGCAATTCAGATGTAGTCTGTGCCCTGTAGGTCACAATGAATCCCTCCAAGAATGATTAATTCTTTGAAACATAGCAAACCAAAAAGTCTTGGTCCTTTTTAAGTTTTATTCTCTTGAAATACAAGCACTATAGTGTAGACATCTCTAAAGAAAAAAAGGGTAGAAAGCTGTCATATTGGATGACAAAGGTTGTGTAATCCAGAATGCTAAGGGCTGCCATACAGTCTAGAGTTCCACAATATGGCAACTTGGACCCTTTAAACAGAGATTCAAGAGACTCCACTCAAATGAATGAGGTTTGGCCATAGCTAATAAGCTTTAGTTCATTTTTTTAAGTGTCCTTACTTTGGGTTATCTTTGGTCCCAAAAACCTGAGCTGAACACAGCTTGAAAAGTCATCAAGTGCAAAACTGAAAAGATAAAGAAGCAATGATCTATAAGGATTATATTCTGGCTCACGATGAGGAGTTGGCACTTTGTACATTCATACTCAGCCTTTTGCCAATAGTGCAATTACTAAGCACTTATTGAACAGTGATTTCATGTATATACCCTAATCCCAATTTATGAGTTTAATCTTTCCTCTAGTGTTCCATGCTCACATTTAACATTTATAAATATATATGATTTTTTTTAAATTTAAGCCTGACTTTTTGATATATTCTATTTTCTTTGACATTTCTATCAGACAATTATATTGTACTTTTGTCAATGCAAAAATCAATCAAAAGGACAAGTTCAAAGTTTCTTAATCCACAGTACAGACAGGTCCATTCTGAGCCACTGAAAATGTGTACTTTTTAAAAAGGAGAAGCTAATCAGACTAGAGGTGAAAGATGTGTGTGAGCATCTCACATGGAATGGAAGAATACACCACATTCTTACTCATTTCTATAACTGCATTTTAAATGTTCTAACAAGCCTCTGGCCTCATAGTGTATATAGGCTTACACTGAGCATTAAGAAATATCTGTACATCCTAAATGAAAGACGCATCATGTACAAACTTCTCTCATAGAACAGTCATAGGTCATATTCTCACTTATATCTAGGACTGAATTTTAGAAAAGAATAATGAGCAAGTAATAAAGATAGAGAGAAACCTAAACAACAAAATCAGTGTGGTAATATATATATATATATATATATATATATATATATATATATATAATATCAAGTTTGTATATGTTACATATGTTTATATTTAATGCTAAACCCTGGCAACAGAGAGTAAATGTTCTTTCTAAACCATATTTTGGTTAGGTGTGGTAGCATATGCCTTTCCCAACACTTGGGAGGTAAGAGACAGGATCTGTGAATTCAGGGCCAGCCTGGTCTACAGAATAAGTTCCAGGACAGCCAGAACTACATAGTGAGGTCCTGTCTCAAAAACAAAACAAAAAAGACATATCTGGGCATTCATAAATATTTAGTATACCTAAGTCATAATAATTTTTTTAACTTCAAAATAATATAACTGATACATGCAAAATTCTCAAGCAATGCTGTCATAAAAATAGAAATTAATCACAAAAATCAAAGATCTTACCAAATGGAAATGTAAAAGGCATATTATTCAAGCAGTGTTGGCATATACCCTTAATACCACAACTTGGAAGGTAAATGCAGGTGAATCTCTGTTAGGTTCTACATCAGTGAATCCAAGACAGCCAGAAATATAAAATAATACCCTGTATCAAAAAAATAATAATAAAATAAAATGAAAATTTTATAACATTAAACACCTGAGTGAAAAAAAGGAAACAACACAGAAAACCTATCTTGAACAACAAAACAAAAAAGAGAAAAAAGAAAAGGAAAAGGAAAGGAAAGGAAAGGAAAACAAGTTAAATGACCAAGTAGCTAAAAATAATATTTAAAAGAATAAGAGCAAATAGCCAGGCATGTAGCATATGCCATGGAAGAGGATCATGAGTTCAAAGTCAGCCTAGGCCATAAGGTATGATTCTGTCTCAAAAAATTATAAATTAACTATTAACATAAAGAATCAAATAGTGCACACTTTTAAAATAGTGTAGCACAATCAGGCATTTTGCCAGGAACACAAAAGTGGACTAATTTAAAGTTTTTAAAAATGCAAAAAAAAAGATGATCATACATTTATTTTCTGGATGTTAAAATTACCCAACAAAAGTTAGTTAGCTGTGAAAGTAAAAGACATCAAAAAGGATAAAATGGGACTCGAATACTTTCTCAGCTTTGTAAGTATCCATACAAAAGCCAATGTAGAGTTCACTGGAAACATACATATTAGAAGCTTTCCTGCTGAAGTCAGGTACAAGGCATGGATGGCCACTCTGTCTATTACTATAGAAATCATGTTATAGCCATGAATAAATGCAATATAAGAAAAATCAATTAAAGACATAAAATTTTTGAAAGAAAAAAGCAACACTGTCATCACTTGAAGATAATATAATATATTTGTAAAATCCAAATGGTCAATGGGAAAACTACTACAAAGAAATGGGACAGTTTAATGATGTAGAACACTATAAATTAACATTAAAAAGCAATAACCTTACATATAAGTAAGAGCTGTTAAAAGAAAAATGTGAAAAATTAATGGAGTGATGATCCATGTTTTCCATTAAAAATGATAAATACATTAGTTTCCTCTGCTTTAATTTATAAATTTAATATCATTCCATTAAAAATATCACCAGAGGCCAGTGAGATGATTCAAGGGCAAAGATGCTAGCAGGCACACACACACACACACACACACACACACACACACACACACATTAATTATATATTTTTAAATATCATCAGGATTTTTTTCTGAAACTTGATAAACTGATTATAAAATCCATGCAGAAAGACATCATTAAAAATTTTGGTTTGGGGGACTGGAGAGATGGCTCAGCGGGTAAGAGCGCCGACTGCTCTTCCAGAGGTCATGAGTTCAAATCCCAGCACCCACATTGTGGCTCACATCCATCTGTAAAGAGATCTGACACCTTCTTCTGGTATTCGAAGACAGCTACAGTGTACTTACATATAATAAATAAATAAATCTTTAAAAAAATTTTGGTTTGGTGAACACAAACAAGCTTGATAAAGTGCTCTGCGTAGGCTTGCATTTTAGAAGACTTACATTATACAAGAAGCATATATACATACAAACAGCCAATAACAATTAACACAGCAGCAAAATTTGGAATCTAACTCAGGAGAAAAAGTCTACAGCATTGGCAACAATCAAACTTTCAGAGCTCTAACAAATTTAAGGAACAGAGCTAGTTCTTACAGACTTGCCTTTTCTTTTTAGTGACAATAAAATAGCCCTGTGCTAAAACAAGTATCATAAAAAACAGAATATATAAGACAAATAGCAGTGCCCAAAAAATGTAAAGGAAAAAAAGGGCATTCTTTGGAAACTCACACTGAGCTTTGAAAGTAGACAACCAGAAAAATCAATATTTATGTCTGCAACATGGACCATGACTGACTGTTGGGGACAGGCCATAAGAACCAGTTTATGTTTAGACAGTGTGGCACTGATATGGATACTCGCTATAGGTAGCCTAAAACATGGCTGAAGCTGAATATTCAGGGACCCCAAAGTAAACAGTGACACAATCTGTTGTATAAGTGGTTTTGGCAGATACCACTTTTGTGTGATTATGTATGAATACACCCTTCAGGTCAGAGGCCTGAACCTTTATTTTCACCAGCCAGTCTTCCTGTAAGCTTGCATGCTCCTCTACATGTGTGCCTGTGCATGCTTATGTGTGGTCTATATGTATCGGTATGTGCCTGGGTACCTGCTGGCAGCTCTCGTCTGGACTGAATAAATATGTCTTACTGCCTATGGCCCTAGGAATCTCTCCTACCTCTCAGCCTCCAATGATGCTCCTCCCTTCCTGGGGTCACTACACAAACCTCACACTGTCATATGCAGCCTAACCTAACTCCTCAAACATTTATTGAACATTTGCTATCAATATCACACTGTGGAATGGTATGAGTAGAACTGCAGAGAAACATCTAAGCAAAGCTGTGAACTGAGCCCAGTAGAGTGGTGGCAAGTCTAAAGGGAAGAATAATATTTCATGATAAACACAAAGGTATGTGTGATGGCTGAGCTTTGCTGTTAATGTCACGGGAGCTAGAATGTCTGGATTAGATTAGCCTCAGGGTGTAAGTCCACCTAAAGAAGACATGGAGTTTCCAGAAAGATTAGCAAAACAAAAATGGAAGAAAACTTAGTATATCTGCAGGTAGTCTATACATATTAAATAACAGATTTTGACAAATGTCCTTTCCTGTGAGGAATGATTATATATTGTGCTTGTGTAGTAGAATGTCTTTGTTCCTAGAATGATAGATCGAGAGGTGAGATTTCATGCCATCTGCAATAATCCCTCAAACTATGCAAAACTATACAAACTGTACAAAATAATGTAAGGCGAAAAGGGGAAAGGTAGGGAAAGAGGCAGGAGAGAGTTTGATTCCCAATATAAGCCTGAATGTGAACTCTAAGACTACACATCACCAGGTATGCCCCCAAACTGGTTGAAAGGAAGTGATTTTACATTCTGCTTTCTGGAACAAAAATAATGCGCTCACTTCCAATCATGAACAGAGGACCTTATCAAAGAAACCGAACAAAATCATCACTTCCCAAATAAAGCCCAACTCTATAAGATAAATTCCCCAAAGCCAATCTGCAAATAAGAAGGAATTCTCCAGCCAGTAGGAAGAAAAGACACCCAGTCAGGATCATCTCAATGGACTTTGACTTTGGCATTGTCTACATCTTACTGCAGCCCATTTAGCAATCAGAAGCCAAGACTGTAATGAAACAAGCCTCAACACAAAGCTCTACCATAGTTATAGAGGGAGGAAGCAATTTTCCAGTTCTAACTCATTTGTGAAGCTCCCCTGGAAATGTCTTAATCCACAACATAATTAGCAGCTATGAGAAGCATCCAACTGTTACCAAGCATTCCATAAATTGGAAAGAATTCCCAAGACCTAGTAATAGCAATCCTGCTTAATAACACTGAATACAATTTTAACAGGCTTACAGAAATATAATTCACATATCTCACAATTCACCCATTCAAGCTGTATAGTACTGTATAGTATTCATGAGGCACGGGTTTGATCCTAACACACCACAGAAACAGCATAGAACTCAAAGCTTTTTAGTATATTTACAGGAACAAATGTTGCCACAACTTAAGGACACTTTTACCTCTCCTGAACATTTTAGAAGGCATTCCCCAATCCTTCTCAGAGGGTCTCTTGTCTGCCAGTTTTATATAACCATTTGTATATTCTGGAAATTCAATACACATGGAACTATACACTAATGGGGACTTCTATGACTAGCTTCTTTCAGTTGTGATACTATTTTCCAAATTCATTCATTTCATGTCTTTTGATTGGTGAAAATTTCATTGTGTGGCTATACCATTATTTCTTTACTCATTCATGAGTTGCTACACATTTATATTATTTTCATTTGGGTCTATTGTGAATAAATCATGTACAAATTTTATGTGCATTGCTCTCTTGGGTATACACTTAGAAGTAGAATTGCTGTCTCATATATTAACTCCAATATTAACCATTTTAGGAATTTCTGAACTGCTTTCAAATCAGCTCTACCATCTTATTCTTATATCAGTATATAAAGCTCCTGAAGTCTCTATATCCTTTTTAATACTTATTACAAGTTGTGTGTGTGTGTTGCTTTTTTATCTTATATATCTGTGTGCCTTTCCTGCATGAATGTATGTACACCACATGTGTATCATGTGCCTGGTGCCTGCAGAAGCTAGAAGTGGAACTGTTAAGCTGTGTGTTGGTGCTAGGAATCAAACCTGCCACCTCTGGAAGAACAGCTAGTGCTATTAACCACTAATCCATCTCTCCAGCATTCCCCCTTTTTCTTGTAAAGTTCCTAATGGGAATAAAATAGTACCTCATTGTGATCCTTTAGTTCTGTGGTGACTAACAATGTTGAACATTTTTCATGTGTTTTTAAACCATTTATACATCGCTTTTTGTTATTCAGAACTTTTGTCCTTTTTAAAAGAAATAGGCTAGGTTCTCTTTTATAGTTGAGTTCCAATTTTTATTTATATATCCTGAATACAAGCTCCTTATTAAAATATATAATAATTATAGTTTAAGATAATAAGTATTGAGAATCTATCAGGTGTCAGGAATTATACTGTGTCTTCTAATTATTATGTCATTAAATTCTCACAACAAACTTGTAAGATTGGGTTGCGTAGCACTGACACCCAAACTCATACCATTCACAAGTAATAAAGGTAGAATTTTATTTCAACAACTTAGATGACAGAACTTATATCTTGCTCACTAGCACAGAGATTTATGCAGGCAGTTTCCCCTTCTCTGTCAAGAGGAATCTGGTCAATAAAGCATATTTCCTACTTATCTCACTGAATGTTGAAAACATAGGGCCCCCTGAAGCAACAAGATTTCATTAGAGAAACATGTTAGAGAAAAAAATAGCTCAACATATGTTCTGTATCACTTTGGCACTGGGAGTTACTCCTTGAATAGTATATGTAGACAGATATTCTAAGAAATGCTGCATGTTCCACCACTTTCAGGGAGACTTTTTATAATGCAGTTTCCTGTATAGATGAGACCATGAGAATTCTTGCAATAAAATCATTTTTTTTGCATTTGCATGCATTTGCAAAAACCTATATACTCACAAAATCATAAAACCATAGAATATATTTTAGAAAACACCATGTGATATAAATGTAGGGAACACAGGAGGAAGCTAGACAATCACTCGGGGTGTCTAAGCTATGTAATCTCCCATGCATTTTATGCCCTGGAGCTTTAAGAATGAAACACAGGCAAGTTCAAACCAAGACCTTGACCTGCTTTCCACATTTCTCAGCCTTATTGTAAATGCAGAAGATCAACACACCTTAAAAGGGGAAAAACAAAGTCTGTCATTACTCAGGTAGCTGTTGTCCACATCTCTATCTAAATTTTACATCTCTGGCCCATCGGTGCGGAACAAACCTCTTCGTGTTGTTAGTTATTTTTATTGCAAATATCCAGTTTTCCATTTCCTTACCTGTCATTGCTTTCCGTGGATGGGAACCATTTGTGTCATTCAAAATATGTTCACTTCTCCATCTCAGATATTGCTTCAGAGTGGCAGACATGTTCCCAAACTCTTAAGTGGATTACATCTGGAAGTTGAGGGGCAAGAAATGAACATGTAAGCTATGTAAACTTAACATTGAACAAAACTACCTATATTTCTGATTTGTTAAATATGTGAGACAAAAAGTACAAAAATGTATAACATCTAAGGAGAATAGTCCTAGAATTTTAACAAATACTGCTACAGAACTAATCATTTCAGATGGTTAGCATTTTTCTATTAATTCCTTGAGAATTCCGTGTAGTATATTTTGATCATATCTGTTCCTACTCCTTCTAACTCCTTCCAGATCTACCCACACCTCCATATCTCTCCCCTAAGTTCATATCCTCTCTTTAAAAGATAATCCATTGAGTGCAATTTCATTGCCCATATTTTCCTGGTATGGGCCCATCCACTGGAATGGAGCTGAGCTACTCTTAAAGAACACTGACTCTCCCTTAGAAACCACCAATTGTCAATAGCTCATCTTGGGGCAGGGATTCATAAACCCCTTCCCACTCTATGCTAAAACGTTGATGAGGTTGACCCTATGTAGCCCTTGTGCAGGCAACCACAGCCCTTGTGTATTTATGAGGGCAGCTGCGCTATCGAATACAAAAGACACTGTTAAATGCTAATTCTCCATGACCTTGCTCTAGCAACATTTTGGTCCCTCTTCTGTGATGGTCCCTGAGCCTTGGGCAGGAGGTATGATAAAGATGTCCTACTTGTAGCTGAGCACTCCACTAACAATTATTCTCTGCACTTTGAACAGTTGTGAATTTCTGTATTTATAACCCCTGTGTGCTGCACAAAAGAATGTCTCTGATAATGTCTGAGAACTGCATTAACCTATGTGCATAGAGGTGTGAATTTAGAGGGATGTTTGACACTATGTCCATTTAGGAGCATAATTGTAGTAGATTTACTCCTGGGACATGTGAACTACCCAACCATTTGCTCTTGGCCAGACTTACAGTATGAATCATGTATTTTCTCCTATAGCAAATGCCTTAAATCCACTCAGAAAGTGGTTGGTTTCCATACAACATTTCTGCTACTATTGCACCCATGTGCATACCTTGAACTAACATTTCTTGATTTCATTGTTTTAGATATGTCAGCTCAGGAATAAGTCTAAATGTGATGCACTGATAATAACTAATAGAACCCATTAAATCTATTAAGTTCTTGGATTTTACTGCTTCAAATATCACTTCTTGCTATATAACAAAGTGTATCAAATTTAGTAATTTAAAACAGCAACTCTTTTTCATAGTCATCTGTGAGTCAGCTAGTCATCAAGTTACTGATTAGGCCTGAATCTTCTTTGAGTCATCAGGTTAACTATAACATGACCTTATGACGATAGTAGAAATGTATGAGTTCATGGTGAATCACATGAGCAGATTTCACATCTGGCCTTAAATCATTTCTGCTAATATCACACTTGTCAACTCAAGTACATGATCAAGCTGAACAGTAATGAAAAATCAAGTTTAAACAATCCACCATGAGATCCAATTGAATCACATAACCAAGACTAGCACCAATGGGGTGAGCAAATATTCTTCCCAGAAGGTATGAATAGAAACGTTTTGTTATTGTTGTTGTTGTTGTTGTCTTGTGGTTGTTGTTGTTGTTTCAAGACAGTGTTTATCTGAATAGGCCTGGCTGTCCTGAAACTCACTCTGTAGACCAGGCTGGCCTTGAACTCAGAAATCCACCTGCCTCTGCCTCCCAAGTGCTGAGAGTAAAGTTATGTGTCACCACTGCCTAGTGAAGGTAAAATAATAATAATAATAATAATAATAATAATAATAATAATCTAGCCTTCCATGGCCTCCATTCTTAATGTTACTGTTTATGCAGCTTTGGTCAAGTATTTCAAACACTGTTCCTTTGCTACATTTTCTTTCCAGAGGATTTTTTAAAACCCACACATATGATGGGTAGAAGAGAATGAGCACATAAGTGCAGGTGCCTGTGATGGCCACAAGATGGTGTCTGTCCTAGTTTGGCTTCTGTTGCTATGATAAACACCTTAACTAATATCAACTTTGGAAGAAAAGGTTTTATTTAGCTTAGAGGTTACAGTCCACCATTGGGGAAGCCAAGGTAGGAATGCAAAGCAGGAACCTAGAGGCAAAAACTAAACAGAGATGATGGAGGAACACTGGTTACTGGCTTACTCCCAGGATCATGGTGATCCACAATTTTTTTTTGTTTTGTTTTGTTTTGTTTTTTCGAGACAGGGTTTCTCTGTGTAGCCCTGGCTGTCCTGGAACTCACTTTGGAGACCAGGCTGGCCTCAAACTCAGAGATCCACCTGCCTCTGCCTCCCAAGTGCTGGGATTAAAGGCATGTGCCACCACCGCCTGGCATGATCCACAATTCTTATGTGACCCAAGCCTACCTGCCCACAGATGGCATTACCCACAGTGGACTGGATCTTCCTACATCAATCAACATTTTTTAAATGCCTCAAAGGAGGAGTAGATCTGTGGGAGAGGGGATTAAAGGAGGGACTGGGAGAAAAGGAGGAATGGGAAACTGCGGTCAGGATATAATACATGAGATAAGAATAAAACAAAAAAGAAAAGAAAATGCCTCACAAACATGGTCACAGGCCAGCTTGATCAAGGCTATTGCAGTTGAGGTTTCTCTCTTCCTAGCTATATCAAGCTGATGACCAAGATTATCTATCACAAAATCTACCTCTTGGTATACACAAACATATCACTGTTAATAACCCTGGAATTGGACTTTCCAGCAGTTTTGAGCCACTCACTGTAGGTTCTGAGAACTGAACTTTGTTCCTCTGTAAGAGTAGTACCCATTCTTTACTACTGGATCATATCTCCAACTTGATTGCATTTTCTACAAAATGGTGATTAAAATAGTGATAACATAGTGAAAAGAGAATTGAGAAATGCATGAAAAGTGTTCTTTATTATTATTTGATTTTCTATCATCACCATCGGCAGTTACAGGAACGTTCAAATTATGTTTCTCTTTACAAAGTAAAACAAAGGCACCCTGATCATTAAATATAAGTATCAAGGCAATTTCACTTTCTCTCTTTCATTCTTTTCTCTATGGAAAGTATCTATAAAAATGCAATGCAAAATTAAAGAAAGAAAACCAATGTCACATTGAAAGGGTTGTGTGTGTGTGTGTGTGTGTGTGTGTGTATCTGCCTGCATGTATTTCTGTGAACCACGTGCCTGCCTTGTGCCCAAGGAAGTCAGAAGGGGGTATCAGCTTCCCTGATACTGAAGTTGCATCGTGAGCCATCACGTAGCTTCTGGGAATCAAACCCAAGACTTCTGAAAGAACAAGTACTCTGAATGACTAAGCCATTTCTATAGTCCCAAACTGGAAGCTTGAACCCAATGCAGATATTACAAAACTGTCTAAAAAGGCCAAATGAGAAATGTATTTATTTATATTTACATATTATATATACAAACATGCACACATGCCTTAGTTATAAAATTTTAGCTACGTTTGAAAACCTGAGTTGTGAAAAGCTGAATTATCCACAAAGGTACTATAATCCTCCACATCATTTTGTATAATCTATATTAAAAGAGTGAGCAGCTTTGTTTTCACTAAAACAAACAAGTACTATAAGGAAAACACTTTTTAAGATTGTTAAGTAACTTTTTACATAGGACTTAGGTAGATGCAGAAAAGGTCATAATAAACCATCTTTATATTGAAAGAAATTTACATGAAGCTTTTTTCATAACTCTCTTGTGTACAGGATTCAAGCCAAGTATATCAGCTTTTTCTAAGAAAACACAAACTTAAAACCATTTATGTCTCTTCAAATTGTCTCAATTACTTAGTCTATAACTTAAATTTAAATGGAATTCAATTAAAAGTTGACTAACTGAGCCAATTATCTATATATAACACTTATAATTATCCCCTCCATGCACAGAAAATATCCACCCAATATTCAGAGAACTTTTAATAATTACTAGGGAAATCATTGTGTTTGAATAAGTGAGAGTGGGCTGCATCTTCTCTAGTATGGTCTGGATCTCTAGTCTGAATCAAGCAAAAATTAACTAGTCTACTCTTAACTCAGCTACAAATGGATAATGCATCAATAAATAATCTCTACATCACTACTGAAATTCTAATATTCAGAACCTAAAGCCCAAAGCATGAATATCAAACTTGAGTCCATGTACACTCTGCACCCAAGCCCTCCCATCCACAATCAATGGGGTCTTAGCCCTCCTATCCACAATCAATGGGGTCTTTTAATTCTATCAGTGAAATAATAGTTATTGAGCCTTCAATACTTTCCTATCTCTATTGCTTTTATGCATTCTTACTACAACTGCCTCTTCTTCCCAAGGATCTGCTGTATTCTAGTCCATTTTCCACAATGGTAAACTAATTGTCAGGATAAAAAAAAAAGCCCTAATGACCATTACTTTCACTGTGTGGTAGAGTTCATTTCTCTACTCTTTGAATGTGAGCTTAGCTAATTGTGACTTGCTTTGACTAGTGGAAGATTAATAATCAGGGCACACGCAGGCAGAGGTTCTATGCAAGGTTTATACTCTGCTATTACTTGTGATCCTTCAGTCATGAGAACAAGCCTGATATATCATAGTGGAGGCCAAGGACCATGTGGAGAGAGAGGCCAGCTATGACACCTGATATTTAGAATATATAAAGCCCTCCTAGACCAGCCAGTCCCAGATGAATTGGACTAGACCAAACTCTCCACATATTCATGATAAATACTAAAAGGCTACTGATTTCAGCTGTTATGTTGCATACTAAAACAAATAAATCATTTCATTTTCTCTCTTGTTTAGAACCCCATAGTAAATTTTCTCAAGATAAAGCCCAAATATCTTAACATACTATAATGCAGCTCTTCATAATTTAATGCTAGCTAAACTCTACAATCTCCTCTCTAGCTGTTCCCTCTCCTCCCCTCCCAACTTTTGCCATATAATTAAAAATTTTTAAACCTTTAAAATCCCACCTAATAATAAATGAGTTCCATTTACATCCCTGGCTAAACCTCCATTATTGTCTGGGTCCTTCCTGCATCCTGGTAAATAGCCATTTCGTGTTGGTTTTAATTTA
Source organism: Apodemus agrarius (assembly GCA_964023405.1). NCBI lineage: Eukaryota > Metazoa > Chordata > Mammalia > Rodentia > Muridae > Apodemus > Apodemus agrarius. Next base: position 55,634,896 of record OZ030010.1, read on the forward strand.
TTAAACACACACCACTCAATTTTCAGTGCCCCGTAGGAGGCTCTTTCACTGTATAATAAAAAGTTGCTGCTGTTTATTCATATTTTAATGATACCATGAATACAATGGTGCATGTTCTGACTCCTATTCTTAGAGAAACGGTCTCTGTTGGATTCTCACTGCCATTCACTTTTCTATTTATTGTTGGACTTTGCTATTATGATAATTCCAGTTACATCAAAATAATATCATCATGGGCCAGTTGCTTTGTTCAAAAACAAGCCACCTTGTCAATTTGTTTCTTTTTATATTCAATAATAGAGCTTACAGCTGGATTAATGTTTTAATTGAGCACCATTTGTATTTGTAGCTCCTTGTAAAAAGTCAGTAGTCCTCCAAACACTGAACTCATTACTCTTCTCCAGCTGCTGTAAATACATCCTCCATCAAATGTTTAAAAGTGGACATATTCCTTCAAGCTGACACACAGACACTGTGTGTACACAGAAAGGGTCATCATTCCTGTCCATTTGAGAGTTACCTGGTTAGTCTGATAAATGTAAATAAGCAAGATACATCATCTTGGCTTCAACTTAGATACCCAGTAACAATGGCCATGAATTCCCACTTGGAGATATGGCATGTTGACCCAAACTCTTGCAAACTCTAATTCCTGTGAAACTCTATAGAAAGAAGGCAAGAACCTTCTTTAAATTCCAGGTTGGTGGGCAGAAATGTTGGTTTACTTGGTTGAAATGACATCCCAGAAATTTCTCTACTCCACACCCTCCCCAAGACACACACACACACACACACACACACACAGAGAGAGAGAGAGAGAGAGAGAGAGAGACAGAGACAGAGACAGAGACAGAGACACAGAGACAGAGACACAGAGAGAGAGAGTGAGAGAGAGAGTCAGTTTCAGAGAGTTGATTACATTTTCACAGAGACCTGATAGCAGAATAGAACTACAAAGGGATGAGACTAAATGTGAGCCAAGAATGTGGTCACTTCAACAAGCTCGTTTTACTGTTTCCCTGTCATCCACCCACGGCTATCACTACCTCAACTTCAAGGGACCCTCCTACATGGACCAGCTAAGGCAATATACAAAACCCACTGTGATGAAAAGGAGATTGGTTTTTTAAAAATAGCCCTTTTGGTTTTATAGCTAAGTTACAATTATGCTGTGCAACTTATTTATATGAACAGCTCAGCTACATTCCTTTATTAGGCTAAAATTCATTCAGAGAGTCAACCAATATTTACCCAATGCTTGCTAAGTGGCAGTCACTCCATATTTTTAAAAGATTGAATTGAAATTCACACTATAATTTACATTTACCCAAGTTAACATGTTTCTTTTCACATAATTCACCATAAAGTCTTCCTATATCCATAACCTATGTTCAGAGCCCACACGCTATAGCCAGGTTCATCAATAATGTGCCCCAAATTACTTCCTTCTATCCCCCTGCCTCTGATATGCACTCCCACCACTTATACCAGGACCTGGACTTACTACAACCTCCTAACAGATCTTCATGATTTCATCTTTGTCTTCAGCCCCAAATGACCACGAGGAAAACAAACGTGGCTGTGCTGTTCCCCAGTTAAAATCCCTGAAGGCCTGTAAGTCTACAAATCCACAGTCCCAGATACTCTGTAGTCACCAGTATTGAGCTCTTCCCTCACTGAACTCAAAGGGCTTTGATACATGAGTCATGTGACATTAATATACTCAGATAGACTTGTTATATGTCAGCATCCTTCTACCACAAACCTCTCTTATTCATCATCTCCCTTGGATACTCTAGAGCTTAGGTGCTGGAGACAGCTGGCAGAGAATTATGGTAGGTTAAATTTCCATAAGCTAAAGAACTAGGCTTGGGCAAACGATAAAAGAATTGAGTAAATTCTCAAGCTCTGCTTCATTTGGGCTGAAAATCAAGGATCAGGAATTGACTCATGAAGTACGCACATGGTGAGAGGAGCTTCTGTTTCCTATATACATCTAAGAAAACTCAACAAACAACTACAAATCGAGATCACAGACTAGCATTTAGAAAGTTCCATCCTAAGCCAGGCAGTGGTGACATATACCTTTAATACCAAGACTCTGGAGGCAGAGGCAGGCGGATTTCTGAGTTCAAGGCCAGCCTGGTCTGCAGAGTGAGTTCCAGGACAGCCAGGGATACACAGAGAAACCCTGTCTCAAAAAACAAAGAATGATGGAACAAAGAATCATATCCAACATCTTGATATTGAAGACTATGTACAGACCTAGAAGAACCCACAACAAAACCAACATCTTTATAATGCTAGCTCTTTGCACTTTTAGCCTGGCTACAGGGCATCATGAAAGTACCTAAGTAGTGTTTTTATATAGTAACATGCACAGGAATAAAGAAAACAAAAAATGCCTTTAATCTCTTTACTAATATATGAGATATACATGACTAAATTTTAAACTTCTTACTGAAATATAGTGATCACACAGAAGAGTTTACTACAAAAAGCACCACTAACATTTTGGTGGATATCCATATGGTCTTTTTGTAAATATAGTTATGCATTTTTACCAAAATAAGATCATGCATAAATATTTATTTCCCATATTTTCATTTTTAGTAATAATGGGTTGCGAACAATAAGGGTCTTTTCAAACCATTATTCTTCTACAACATCATTTTACGAGTGGCTTAATACTTCATTGTTCAATTCAGAAACACTGATGTTGTCTTCATGCTTCATTATTATCAGTAACACTAAAAGGAATACATCCTAAGGCATTCTTATGCTTCTATATTTCTAAGACCCTCGAGTTTTATAAAACTCCTAGAAAATACAACACATTAATGATATCTTAGACATAATTTTCTCTGAGACTAATATTAAGCAACTCGACAATCAATAGTGCTAGGAGACATTTTTAGATTCACTAATTAGAACTTAAGTTTCTCAGAACGAACAAGATTTTGATTCTACTTTTAAACACTCATCACTTGGTCAGCATAAGCAATTCAAACATCACAACTGCTAGAAGATGATTAACCGAGGTGTTTAACCTGACAACCCAGGTCTTCACATTCATAGAAACATGTGAGATAGATTTCTATGGAAAGAGTTTGTAGTAAGAAAAGAAATCCAGTTCAATATTCAACCATGCCAAGTTTGTCAAAGAAGAGTTAAGGTGACTCCGGAGATGGCTCAGCTGTGCAAGTGGAAGGACTGGAGTTTAGATTCCCAGAGTTCAAACAGTGGCCTGCCCTGACTGTAACCCCTGTATATAGCAAGTTGGCTAGCTAGACTAGCCCTAGTCGGCATGCTCTGGGCTTAAGTGAGAAACTCCATCTCAGTGTATAAAGTAGAGTATAATTTAAGGCAGGTACCCAATGTCAACCTATGGACTTTATATGTACACACACACACACACACACACACACACACACATGCAAATACATATATGCACTCACATAATACATCTCACATTCATGAACACACATAAAAAGAGAGTGTGCATTAGAAAATATAAGAATATGTAAAAGGATACATTTTTACCTTCTAAAGAAAGCTAAACTCTTAATCTCACAGTTGTGATTTCTAAGGGGACAGGTGAAAAGGACATTTGACTCCTCTCCCCAAGCCACGTGACATGGCCTCACAGGCAGCACTTGAAGAGCTTAATGTGTGCTCAGTAGCAGATGGTACACACTGAACTGGTAGTTGACACACTTTAGAAAGTCAATGTAGCTGGACACATCAGATTAAAAGGCTGTGTCTAGGAAGTAAATACACTCCCCTCCAGTGACAGTTCAAATGTGTGTAAATCCCAGCGACCATATGTCGACACTGCCTACAAGGACAGCCTGCCGCCTGCAGAGCCTTCCAGGACTGAGAGACTGTGTGTGTGTCACCCAAACAGAGAAGGAAAAGGGATAGAGAAGCAGCTCAAACCAAAGAATGAGGCACAGAATCCACAAAAGCGCTCTGTGATCATCATGTTTAGTGTTTGATCAGTAGTAACAAAGTTACCCTAAAATAGACCCTTTTCCCCTTTCTCTCCTTCTATGTTTCAAATCCAAGGGGATCAGAAATCCTAACCAAAGGGCTGGCAAAGAACTATAAGTAGAGGAAAGAAATTTAACTCTAACTCAGGCTTGAAATATCTATGACCTAACAATATTATTAATTGGCTTGAAACTGGGTCTGTGAATTACAATCACCTTAAAACTTATTTGGTTTTGTTTTTCTCCTATGGGAAGCCAGGAACTCATGGGACTTAACTGAAGTTTTATGCATATTTGGAAAAGATGTTTTTCCAGTTAAAAATTAAAAGAAACAATGGGAGGCAAAAAACAATGATGCCTTCTGATTTCATCCCAAGATTCTAGTCTATTCGATGTACACAACTAACATTTGTGGAAACTGCATGGGTCAAGAATTGAGCTTAAATTTTTATACATAAAATTTTTACAACACTATAATACATACACTCATCATATTCATTTTATAATTAATGTAACTAAAATCCAGAGACATAAGTAACTTAACTAAGATCACCACATATCTATTAATGTCAAATTCAGATCCGTTTGACTATACAACTCATGCTTTTGATCGTTGCCATAGTAACTTATTGGTAAACACTTCTGTATAAAAGGAACAATTCTTAGATTATGAGGTTTAGATTACCATACAATCACTAACCTGAATATATTGCACATATCTGGGGGGAAAATGCCAAAATACAGTCTTTAAAATCAAAATGGCAAGGAAAACACTTAAGTTTTTATTACTCAGGGCTCACAACAGCTAAAAAGGTTTCAGCAATATTATATGGCATACAAATTGCAGATTTAACTTGTCTGTGGAGCGTCCCCATGCAATCACTATAATATTTTATTGTAGAATAACAGCACAGGTCCTGATCCCTAGCCCTTGGTAAACATGAGTAGCTGGAATCCATTGTTGCAAAAGCTTAACATCCCCCACGCATGGCACGGCCTCGGCCTGAAAGCGAGTTTTCTATGGCCTAACATCAATAGAAACTTCTCTGCTGTAGATTAGACTTTTATGAATCGGGATTAATGGAATGAGCATACAGTGACCATCCTTATTAGGGAATGCTTTAATCAACTAAAGCTGACTGAAGGCGAAAAGGGTTCTCCAAACAGACCAGCTGCATGACTCTGCTAATTGTGACTTAATCCCAATTCATAAAAGCACCTGTGTTACTTGTCATTCGTCTTGGTCCGGCCAACTATACCAGACAATAAGAAGCTCTGTGCAGGGAGGCAGCAGGAACAGGTAAAACTTTGTATGTCAGTGTCTACAGAGATTAAATGATATAGTTTCGTTTTCACCCTGGTCATTTTGAATATGCCTTCCCGGAAATGGAATTCGACAGCACCGTCTACCACCTCCGCTCCTCACAGCACGCTTAACTCAGCCCAGCACACAGGGCTACATTTTGTTGCTCTGCCTTCCCTGAAATGGATGCTTCTTTCTTCATTGTTTGGAAGAAAGAAATTGGAAGTGCCTTCTGCCGAGAGGCTCTTAACAAATTGTGGGACTTTTGGTTTCTTTTCCAAGGCACATGAAAATGTAAATCATCTTTCCTTCTAGAGGCAAGGCAGCATGACCCTGGAACATGCAATCAACTGCCCTCCCCTTCACTAGCCTCACCACCTCTCTCTCTCTCTCTCTCTCTCTCTCTCTCTCTCTCTCTCTCTCTCTCCCTCCCTCCCTCCCTCCCTCCCTCCTTCCCTCCCTCCTCTGTCTCCCTTCTCTTCCTCATTTCTCTTCTCTCTCTCTCTCTCTCTCTCTCTCTCTCTCTCTCTCTCTCTCTCTCTCTCTCTCTCTCTTCCCCCCTGGAGCCCTGGAGCTTGAAGGCAACAGCCAAACTCTTTTATATTTTGAAAGCAAGAATTGAAAGCTTGTCTGAGTTCAAAGAATCACTTGGTACTAAAAGGATATTTTTATGAATTCCACAGTGGAACAGATATTAAAAGATATACCAAAAAAAGAAAAAGGAACCTGGACTCAGCCAAAGGAGCAGAATTCATGTTGTGTCTCCAGGAACTGCCAAATTCTTCGCCTTTCTCTCAGAACTGCTATGCAGAGCTTTGAGTGACAGGCCGTATGGCACAAACCACATTTTAAATTCTGCTTGCCTCATTCTTTGCATAGACAGCAACGGGCTGATAGAATGCAACTAAAAACATATTTCAGATGGGAAAATACAACATGATTTTCCCAGGAAGTGAGGAGGAGACCAGAGACATGGCTTAATATAGCCAGCAGAGGGCGCGGCTTACACATGTAAGTATAAACACACCATCCCTAGAAGCTGTATGGGGCTCCTGCGGTTTTTGTTACCGATTTCTTTTCGAGTAAACCACATCCAAGCTTCCTTTGACAAAACTCTAGTATAGTCTCATAGTTCTCACCTCATGATTAAATAAGACTATGTCTACGGCCCTTCGGCCACTCAAACTGCCACTCTTCTACCCCTGCTCTGGCATGGGAAAGAAAGTGGAGATAAACTCCCTCAAAGGACAGCTTCCCAGAAAGAGTGACCTGTATTCCCAAGCAGCCTTCATTTGTTTAAGAGACTTGCACCTAGAATTTCTTGATCAAAGCTAATGTGCTGTAAATTTCTTCATTTAACAGACTTAGTCTGTTCAACTCTTGACACTGGGAATTGGGATTTCCCAGAACTATTAGCACTGCACAGTAGGCATTCCATGCCAGCCAAGAACCGGGGATTAACAGGTATTTGTCTCAGCTAATTTCACTCTCTATACCGGCTCTATAGAGACGAGAGCTTCTTGGCGGAGTGTGTGCCACCCTGCTAATTGGCTACGAATGTAACTACTCCCGAATGCCAATGGAGCTGGGCCTGAAGAGGCTAGAGGCAAAAGATCCTTATGATAGACATACATTTGAGGCTGGTTGATGGCACAGTAAATGTAGATGGTTCCTTTGCCAACCTCTACCTCTCGCTGACTATCAAATGCCCATCCCTTATAGATCATGAGGTGATGGTTTATTTAAAAAAAATACACATTCATATACACACAATTGGTGACAGTTGAATCCTCAAAATCCTGTAGCAACAAGGAATTTCCATATGTAAAATCTTGTAGTAGCACATATTTACATAGTATTTATTCAGAATGCATATACAGAATCGGAAGGCTTGTAGGTAGCTTCCATAAAGCACCCAATTTCCTGAGTCAAAGAAAGGCATTTTACCTATCAGAATAGGAACAAAACACAAGAATTATTTCTGGAATAAAGACTGTATACAAAAGGAAAGTTGTTAGTTCTTTTCCACATGTCCTATTCTTCTACTCCTTGCTAATAATTGCTCTCCTAATAACATGTCCTACTTCTAAAGCTTGTGAAACAGGAATTGAAGAGCCAAATATTAAATAATATTTATATGCATTATCTGTTGTTATATAATACGTTCTGCTAAGTGTAGCAGCTGAAAACAACAAACAGTTATTACCTCCTAGTTTCTGTAATCAACCAGGTTCAATCCGGGAGCAGCTAAGCTGGTGGCAGTGTTTCAGTTGCTTGTAAGGCTGTAATCAAAGGGTTGGTCAGAGGTTTAGTTATTCAAGGCCCCAACTACTGTCAAATTTACTTCAAAGATCATTCACATAGCTGATGGTTAAGCCACAAAAGATCCATTTTCTAAGCTCACTAGCTAGAGCTTCTCTACATGATTGCCTTCTATGCTGTGGATTGAATGTTTGTGTCCACACTTCCTATGTTGAGTCCCTAACCCCAAGTATGACAGTAGTTCAATGGGGTTACATGGTGGAACCCAGATAAGAAAATATACTGAATTTCTCCCTCTCCCCTCTCCCCTCTCCACTTCCCCTCCCCCTCTCTCTCCTTACCTCTCATCTTCTTTCTTCTCCCCCTTCAGTCTTCTTCCCCTTCTCTTCTTTCTCTCCCTTGCTATTTCCTCCCTTCTTTCTTCCCCCTTAGAGAACATATAAAAAAGGGGTCTGGGTGTACATACAAGATGTCAGTCATCCACAACCTTTACCAGAAAACAAACTGGTTGTTGTCTTGACCTGGATTTTCCAGCCCCAAAAATTATGAGAAAACTGATTTCTGTGGTTTAAGCTGCCTAGTCTGTGGCATTTTCTGAAGGCAGCCTAAGCTGATGAGCACAGCTCAAGATGAACAGTACATGAGAGCGTGCCTAAGACAGAAAGCCATAATCTTTCTATAGCTGAGCACTGGGCATTAGGACCTCATTGCTTCTGCCCTGTTCTGTTCACGGTAACCAAGTGAACAAGCCTAGCCTATACTTCAAGGGTAGGAGATTATCCAATGCCATGAATATCATAAAATAGAAATCATTTCTAAGTGTGTTTGCTTTATCATGATGACCAGTAGTGGCTTTGTTGTCATTTAGCCTGGGGGTACATAGAGATATACTAAAACTCATCCCACTTATATTCTTCAACAGTAATACTTAGAAACTTCCTCAAGATGAGCATTGAGAATATAAAGAAAGCAAATAGCATGTTCTTTTTAAATGTCAGTTTGATGATGATCCCCAAATTTCCTCCATTATAAGCATTAAGATGACATCAAATCACATAAAATATATTTAGTAATTCTACTGTGTCAAAATAAGTGTCCAGTGTGCCCTATACAATACATTTGACAGCCTTCTTCCATTTTTGTTATTCTACTTTGGCATTTAATGTAGCTCTACCATAATAGAATACTGAAATACTAATATTTAGTTAAAGGATTGTCACTTGGGGTAATAGGAATACCTCAATAGCAGCAAAGAGGCCAAAAATAACTCTTCAAATAAGCAATGGCTAAAATTGAATTCTGGCCATAACCAAAATACAAACCCAAAGAATGAAAGAAAAGTCCCCAAAGCAGAAGCTGAAGTTGACCAGTGACATTTGCAGAACTGGAAACAGGAGACAGATTCCACTTTGGCCTCCAGGTCCCATTAACATAAAAATCATTAGCACTATGCAAATCACTAACTCAATCAAGATTCCCAGAGCAATTTCAATTTCCACATCTGCAAAGAGATCTAGTCTAGTTAGTTGTACAGCTAGAGCTTCCGGAAATTTTGATTAATTATAAGAAAACATGATAGTCACCAGAAAAAAAAAAAACTTGCAATTCATCCAAGTTCAGTTAGTCAAGGTTAAAGCTTCATACAGTGAGAATTCCATTCTACAGCTGCTGATACACCTCTGACTACAGTCAATAATCTCATAAACCTGGGACACTGGGTAAGACAGGCCCAGTGAAGAGGTTGACTGCTTCTAGTACTCTTACTGAAGAGTAACAACACAGTCCAGGTGCAGTAAATTAGTAAAAAGTAAATCCTTCTGTGCTGTCAAATACTGGTTACCATCTCAACCATGGTGAGTCAAATGGCAAAATCACATTTAAGAGAGAAAAAAATGCATGTTCTTTGAATTTGCTCCTATCAACCAATATCTCTATGTGACATTCAAATTTTGCAATGGGGTAAAACAAAGTGCTATATTCCATTTTGTAAAACACTATTAAAGTATTGTTTTTACCTTTGAATTAGTTTACCTTTAATTTTAAAATAATAAAAGATTTCTAGGAAGTTGCTAAGAGGTGCAAAGACAGGCACATTCTATTTTTCTAAATGGTTACATCCTACATAACTATAATAATATTAAAAGGAGAAAAAAACATTGGCTTAACACACATCTATAGCAGTGTTTCTCAACCTGTGGTTGTGACCCCTTTGGGAGTTCAATGACCCTTTCACAGGGGTTGCCTGTGACTATTGGAAATCACAGATATTTGCAATATGATTCGTAACAGTAGCAAAATTACAGTTGTGAAGTAGAAACGAAGAAACCATAATTTTATGGTTGGGGGCCACCACAACATGAGCAACTGTGTTCAAAGGTAATAGCATTAGAAAGGTTGAAAACCACTGCTCTAGAGCTTTGTGCAATGGTTCCACATCTATCACTTCATGTAAACATACTGAAATCAAGAAACAAATCTGTTCATCACCAGAAAGATCTCCACTGTGTTCCCATTTAGAATCCTACCCATTCACTACTCCCAACCCTTAGCAGTCACTACTTTTTTCTCTTTTAATTTCAGTGTGTCAGTTTATTTTTTTTTCCCGGTTTTTCGAGACAGGGTTTCTCTGTGTAGTCCTGGCTGTCCTGGAGCTCACTCTGTAGACCAGGCTGGCCTCGAACTCAGAAATCCACCTGCCTCTGCCTCCCAAGTGCTGGGATTACAGGCGTGTGCCACCACGCCCGGCCACTTTATTATTATTTTTTTTTGCTTTTTCTTTTTTTTTCTTTTTTTTATTTTTTTTATTTTTTTTATTGTATATATTCTATATTTACAATTCATTTCCCTTTTTCTGGTTCCCCACCCCCAAAGGTCCCACATGTCCTTTTCCCTCCCCCTGCTCCCGCATCCACCCCCTCCCACTTTACTGTTCTTGTACTCTCCCACAATGATGTTTTGGTCCATTCTAGCACCAGTGTCCACTCCTTTCTTCTTGTCAGACATCACTTGATATGTGATTTGTGTCTTTGGTGTTCCAAGCTTCTAGGCTAATATCCACTTATCAGTGACTGTATACCATGGGTATTCTTTTTTAATCAAAATATAATTATATCGCACCCCCATTTCTCTTTCCTCCCTCCAACCCTTTCCAAGTTCCCCTCAGTCCCTCTCAAGTTCATGGTCTCTTTTTTCATTGTTATTATTCAGCATCACTTAAGAATGTTGTCTAAGGTTGAGAGTATTTCCTACTCTTGCAAAGGACACAGACTCAGTTCCCAGCATCTATATCAGGTAGCTCACAACTGTCTGTAACTTCAGCTCCAGGACTCCAATATTTTCCTCTATCTCCACAGGTATACACACATCTCTGTCTCTCTCTCTGTGTCTCTCTCTGACTCTCTTTCTCTGTCTCTGTCTCTGTCTCTGTCTCTCTCTCTTTCTCTCTCTCTTTCTCTCTCTCTCTCTCTCTCTCTCTCTCTCTCACGTGTGTGCATAATAATAAAATCTTTAACAATGTTATATTATATGGAATCATATAATATATAACCTTTACTTACAATAATACTCTATGAAGTTATAGAATGAAGAAAGTTTCGGCAGTTCTCTAGGTACTACATGCTCTAAATACTACATTCATAATTTATTAGTTGATTACTGTTGAAATTTTGCCAGTTGAAACAAAATATAGAAACTTTACCCCCTTTAAGTCCCTTTATTATGCCTTATTCATGATATAATTACCTGAAATATTTCCTTTAATACATTAAAAAATCACATAAAACATTTTATATACTTTTTTCTTTAACTGTCAAATAGAATTAAGAGACCTCAACAGGAGAAAGAAAATCTTTATACATGTTGGGGGATCCAGGAATCACCTTACAAACCACAAACACCGATCTCAATGAGATCAGGATAGTTTATTGAACATACACCCAGGACTGATCAGCCAGGGCAATGGTCCAGATTTGGGAACTGAACCATGACATTGGGTTAAGATTCTATGGGGTCTTCAAACCCCAAATCCACAAACATCTGTGCCAAGTTCCCTTTCATTCCTAAAGGACAGATAGTTGTTGCTGTTGTTGTCCTTACTGGATTGTGGGTTTTTTTTTAATGCTTTTGGGTTTTTTTGTTTGTTTGTTTTGATTTGTTTTGTTTTGTTTGAGTATCTAGTTTTGCAAATCTTTTTTTTTCAGTGCTTAAAATTTTGACCATTTCTTTCTAGCCACCATGATTTCTGTCATCCAAAGCTTTGTTTTTTCTCCCATAGTGTCATTTCTCTATGAAAGTGTGGTTAAATTGTATTGGTATCTATCAAGCTTTGGGTTCTCTCTGTTTCTTGAGCCTATAAGGTTTTTTTGTCATTGCTAAATATGGGAATGTTTAAAGCACTGTCACTCTGAGCACCTTTCCAATCCTACTTCCTTCTGTCTTCCTAAGAGCTTAAATCATACAGCCACAGGTTTCTGAAAAAAGAAAGTTAACAATTAATGTGACATATTTATAATTACTCAACATTATTTTTCCCTAATGTTACATTATTAGTCTTTCATATTAATTGGGTACCCTTGCTTTTTGAATCCTCCTAGAACGAAATAAAGCTTAGCAAGTTGTACTTCTCAGATTTATTTCTGTATGGATTTCATATTTTAAGCCTAGGTACGTAACCTCAGATTAATTTTCATCCCTTTTACATCTTATCGCTTCTCAAAGTCTATTATTTGAAAAACTTATAAAGAATATATGCATATTCTCCTATCTTACAGGAAAAGAGCTGAATTTGGATTACAAATATCTAACTTTAAATACTACACTTCTCTTTAGTGTTCCCAAAACTTTTGTTAATTCACGTATAGCTGAGAATATTATTTGTAAAACAGAAACTATGTTTCTAAGAAAGCTATATGACAAAATGGTGGAAGAAACTATGGCTTGGGGCATAATAACTCAAAAATATAAGCATAAAATGGTTTCTGAGTTCCTAACGGATTTCTAATCTACTTTCTGTTTGTTGCTTGAATGAAATAGTTTTTTTAATTTTATTTTATTTTTAATGTTTTTAAAATGTGCTATGCATATAAGTGTTTTGCCTGCGTACACATATATATTAGGTGCCTGCCTGTGCCCGTGGAGGTCAGAAGTTTAATCCACTGTAACTGGAATTACAGATGGTTGGGAGCCACCACATAGGTGCTGGGAATCCAATCTGTGTCCTCTGGAAGACGAACAAGTGCTCTTATGCACTGAAATATCTCTACAGTCCCCTCCCCATTTTATTTTCAAGTTTACTGGGCTTCTTCTCCATCCTACTTCTTTGAGATTTTGTCTTATTTTGGTTATGTATTAATTCTACCTTTTATTTAATTCTTTATATTCTTTATAAGATGTATTTTATCTTAATGTCTTTGCTGAAACCAAGAAATAGCAGTCTCAACTGCTGAATCTCATACAAAGAAAGCACATTGGTCTTACCCAAAAGCATAAAATAACTCAATCAAGTACAGTGCCACTTTGTTAACTGAAAATAGGAGCAGCCAAGACTGAGAAAAAAGAGCTAATTGTCTCCTAGCTAGGAGACACTGTTTTCTAGACCATGGTCCTGAAGAAACCATGGCATTTATTTCTTTGTTATAAACATTAGTTCTGCAGGTCTATAATGATTGTTCTAAATCAGTCCAAGTATTAGATGTCTCTTCAATTGACCAAAAAGAGGCATGATTTCAGGCATGTGAAGAACCCTGAGTTCAGTAATTTCGATTTTCATTGCAAGCAAAGAGAGAGAGGTGACTTAGGTATCACCTAAGAAACAAAAGACAAAATATAATATGTGCTTTGTTTTCTTTTGACATCACTTCCCATCATTTCTCGCCAGCCACATAGAAATGAACTAGAGAATTTTTCCATAGCTTCTATTTTCTAGAAGTTTTTTTTTTATAGAAGAGATATTGCATATTCCTCTAAATTTTGGTAGACTTAATTTATAAAACTTCTGTATTTTGTTTGGTAGGATCAGTAAAATATTGGGGGTACAATTGTGGCTAAATTTTTTATTACTAAGTCAATTTCTTTAATAAGTATGAGTTTTTCATGTTTGGAAATTCCTTAAGAATTGTTTTCAGTAATTTGGATTTTTTAATTTATCAGTTTTATCTACATTTTGAAATGTTTTATTCCAATTAGATATGCAACATTTTAAAATCCTACAAGAGTGAAGAATATTCACAATATATGTAAAAGGGGAAATTGTGTATATAAAAAGTAAGGCTAACAGTCTCCTAACACATTAGCCAAAATGCCCATGATATAGTCAAAATTACTCATCATAAGGAAAACAAGGAAATTACCGTTTGAGTCAAGCAAGACAATCAACTGATGCCAATACCAGAATGAATCAGAGGTTAGAGTCATCTCATGACAATTTTAGAGCAGTTTTAATAAGATTTCCTCAACAAGCTGCTAACAAATTCTCTTGAGGAAATTGAAAAGGTAGAAAATAGCAGTAAATAAATTGATGGTATAAAATGGAACCAAATGAAAGTGCAGAGCCAAAAATTACAGCCTATTATGTGGGAGCCCTGGGTTTGAGACCCAGCAATGCAATGTAATAATAATAACAAAGTTTTTAACTGTAGAAAATGAGCTTGACAGCAGAATGGAGAAGAGAAAGGAAATAATCAGTGGACCTGAAGAAATAACAATGTAGCTCACTCAATTTGTATTATAGAGAGAAAAGAGACAAAGAGGGGAGAAAAGGAGGAGGGGGAGAGAAGAAACATCTAAACCATAGAACTGAAAGAATATTAAAATGAAAACTTATCATATTTGGAGAAAAAAGCTACATATTCAAGGCTTGGGGAAATTTTAACCCCAAATGGATTTATGGCAAGAAACATAATAATTCAGTTTCTAATATCTGATGGCAAATGGTACTCATGAGAACTGTCATGTTGTGAAAAATCAATTCAAACGGTAGAAATTTCTCATCCGAATCCAAGGAGGACAAACTAACATGGCATATTTTTTCTTACTTTTTTTTTTACTTTTTTTCCAGATATATTCTTTATTTACATTTTAAATGATTCCGTGGTTCCCTCCTTCACGAAAGTACCATAAGCCCTCTTCCCTCTCCCTGTTCCCCAATCAACCCCTTCCTGCTTCCCTGTCCTGGTATTACCCTACACTGCTGAACTGAGCCTTTCCAGGACCAGGAGCCTCTCCTTCCTACTTCTTGGGCATTATTTGATATGGGATTGCAAGCTGGTACAACCACTCTGGAAATCAGTCTGGCGGTTCCTCAGAAAACTGGGCGTGATACTACCAGAGGACCCCATTATACCACTCCTGGGCATATGCCCAGAGGATTCCCCAGCATGTAATAAGGACACATGCTCTACTATGTTCATAGCAGCCCTATTTATAATAGCCAGAAGTTAAAAAGAACACAGATGTCCCTCAACGGAGGAATGGATACAGAAAATGTGGTATATTTATACAATGGAATACTACTCAGCTATTTTTTATTGGATATATTCTATATTTACATTTCATTTCCCTTTTTCTGGTTCCCTGCCCCCAAAGGCCCCACATGCCCTTTTCCCTCCCCATGTTCCCCATCCACCCTTTCCCAGGCATATTATTTTTAAAATGTTAGACCAAAAGAAAAAACTCTGTGTTGACTATGAATTCCAAGCTAATAAAAACTATGAAGAATGAAGGTGAAATAAAGGCATTCTCAAAAAGAATAATTTGTCAGTAGCAAAACTATACTTAAAAATAGCCAGAGGAACATCTGAAAGTAGAAGACACAAAGAAAAAGAAAAAAACTGTGAAAAGAGACAAAAATATGGGAACATACAACAGAATATCCTTGTCATCCCGTTTTTTTTTTCATATAATCCCACAAAAGGAAAAAAAAGAAAAATAGAAGAATATGAAACAGAAATAGTACAGGAATAAATGGAATCCATGTAGCCTGAGATATACATTAAAATGAATTGGTCTAAATCTATTAAAATTTATGGATTGGAAGTGCCAGAGTGAAAAACTTTGTATACAATCATATAAAAATCATATACAAAATCACAAATAAGTAAAACTAAAGGAACTGTGTTAACTCTCACTGTGGCAAAATACCTGAGAAAAACAACTTAAAAGGAGGAAAAATTTATTTTGGCTCATAGTTTTCAAATTTGCTGTCTTGGCTACATTTTTTTTCTGGGTCTGCGATGATGCACAGCATTGGACAAAGGAATATATGATAGAACAAAATTGTTCACCTCCTATAGCCAGGAATGGAAGAAAGAGAGGTCTTTAAGAGGCTAGGGATAAAATATTTTCAAGGGCATGCTTTTTTTTATAACTTTTTTCTTTAAATTAGTGTTGTGTAGCAATTTCTTTTAAGATAAAACATTCCATTGGAAGAAAGATCATGAAGACACAGGATGTTCTAAAATGATGAAACATCTCAGGAAGCTCTTAAACTTGAAACATACACAACTCCACAACTTCAGGAAGTCCCTGAAACTAATCAGATTCACTAAACCTCGTCTCCCAAGTAGTAAGGACTGCTGAAAGACACATGCAGACAACTACAGCTTCCTGAGAAGGATCAGTGCAGATAAACTGCCTGGAGATCAGCTCAGATCAACGGAGATATCTGGAACAGACATTCTCCAGTTTGTTAAGCTGCCTGCAATTTGTGCTGTGATTTTTAGGTCTTCAGTTTTTGTGATCCATCCTCCATGCTGCTGTGGATATTTAGAGATACAGCTGCCTCTGAATCATTTTTGTTCCTGTAAGTGACCCTTCACCCATATTCTAATAAGTAATACTAATAAACTCATTGTTTCACCAAGTTGTACCTTGATATATATATATATATTGTTGGTTCTCTAGGGTGAGTAGATATTTGTACATGTCTCCCTAGACATAGTGTCACACGGCACAAGGCCCCATCTCCTGAAACTTCCTCCAGCTGCTATAATAATTCACGGAGTTACAAATCCACAAATGGCCAGAGCCTTCATGATCCAATTATGCTCCAATAGTGCTTCATTTTGGATCCTGCCTTCAACATAAAAATTTTGGAAGATTAATCCACCAATACTAAATAGTAGTTACAAGTGTGTAGATATTAAAGAACACCAACTCAAAATACTTGAAGCATAAAGTAATAGAGCTGAAAGAGTGATTACAACAAGGCTACAGTTGTAAGATTGCAATACCTCCCCTTCTGTCAGCACCTGATAAACAACCACGAGATACAAAACTGTTAAGGATATAGAACATCTAAACACAATCTAAAACAAGGGATGGCAAAATGGCTGACAAGGTAAAGTTGCCTGTCACCAAACCTGGTGACCTAAATTTGATCAGCCCTACATAATGGAAAGAGAAAACTAACTCCTCCAAGTTGTTCTCTGACCTCCACATACATACCATGGCATGTGCACATGTATATAATACATGCACGCGCGCGCGCGCGCACACACACACACACACACACACACAGTATTGTGCCCATGATCTCAGGTTCAGGACATTCTTACCATTCTTCAACAAAGAGTAGTCTTGATATTTATTTTAACTTGGCTCATTTTGACAGAAGTGTGCCAGAGAAGGCGCTTAGATCAATATATGCAGCTTATGAAAGCCTTACATTCCATGAGAGATTTACACATGGAACATTTACACATTCCCACAGCGCATCTCATCTCACAGTGGACCTACAGGTTATAAAAACCATAAAGGTTGTAGATGTAGCATGGTTGGTAGAGTACCTCCCTAGCAAACACAAAGCCCTGAGTATAATACTCAATACTACATAAACTAGTACATGCCTGTAATCTACCTTCTCAGGAGGTAGAAGCAAGAGCATCAGAAGTTCAAGGCTTTCCTTGGCTGCATAGAGAGTTTGAGACCAGCCTTGAATACGTGAAACCCTGCCTCAAAAACCAAAGAAACACAGCAAGGAAGGGAAAAATCATTTACATCACTCTATACAATTCTATCCAGCCCACCTCTATTATGAAGAAGGTGGACCCCTCTATCTACATTTATATATTCTAACAGTTATACAGTTATACTTCTTCTCTGAATTTTTTTTTTTTTGGTTTATCGAGACAGGGTTTCTCTGTGTAGCCCTGGCTGTCCTGGAACTCACTCTGTAGACCAGGCTGGCCTCGAACTCAGAAATCCGCCTGCCTCTGCCTCCCAAGTGCTGGGATTACAGACATGCACCACCACTGCCCGGCTTCTTCTCTGAATTTTTAATTCTCGGTCTCTCTGTAATTATTTTATGTTCAATTAGTAAACAAATTTAAATCTCCCCCCCCCAACTGTAAACTAGAGGGTCTCAAAGCAAGAATTCCTACCAGGGACAGGGGTCTTCAAAGCACTTCCAGGGGTCTGCAAGGTCTTCCCTTAACCAACTCCACATCTGCATGAGGTGAGATTATTCTCCTTTACTTCGGCTGAGATAATGCATTGCAAGAGATTGTGTGTAAAAGTAGATAAAACAATCCAGTTGTCTTTCATTAAGACAGACATTAAAAGTGATTTGTAGAAATGAAAATGCTATTCTTTTCACTAATATTTTACATTAAGCAACAGTTGTCTTAGCTATTATGAAGTAATGAGTATGTTATTTTTAGATTAATCATTTTTTAAAAAATTCTGTATAAATTGCCAAATATTAATATGTTATTTGTATAGACAAGGTATCCCAGGATTTCTCAACAAATTTTCCAACTATAAATGTGTCCTGACAGCAGGTTTGAGAATTACTACTGTGAAAGAAAAACAAAAACCAAAAATCTCTGTTCTAAATCCTGCTACTTACTAAAAAGCATACACAGTCTGGACCTAGCCCCACCCCCTCGAGCCTGCACATATGTAGCAGATGTGCAGTTTGACCTTCATGTGGGTCCTGAACAACTGGAGTGGGGGCTATCCCTAAAGCTATTGCCTGTCTGTGGGAAATGTTCTTCTAGCTGGGCTGCCTTGTCTGGTCTCAGTGGGAGAGGATGTGCCTAGCACCACAAAGACTTTATGTGCCTGGAGGGGTGCATGACCAGGGGTCCCCACCCACTCAGAGGAGAAGGGGAGGGGGAGGGGGAAGGACTGTGGGAGGGAGGGACTGGGAGGGGGCAGTGAGTGGGATATAAAATTAATAAGTAAAAAATTCAATTCAATTCAATTAAATAGAGATTTCT
The DNA here is from genome assembly GCA_964023405.1 of Apodemus agrarius. Classification (NCBI taxonomy): domain Eukaryota; kingdom Metazoa; phylum Chordata; class Mammalia; order Rodentia; family Muridae; genus Apodemus; species Apodemus agrarius. The sequence continues at coordinate 55,653,669 of OZ030010.1, forward strand.
AGGTTGGTGTGCCAGGTCAGAGACATATGGCTAGTAATGAAAACACTTAATATTCCTAAGAAACGTAGCAGCCCAGAGATCTGGGAAAAGATAGAAGGTCAAAGTAGCACTCAGCCCATGTAAGCGCACTACTCTCGGAGCTGAGAACATAAGCCTGAACCTTTAGGGCAGATCGCATAGAATCAGGCCACACTACTCTGCAGTTCTCTCTGGAATGAATTAAGAAGTTGTTTGCACTGTGACCTAACAAACAGCAGACCCTGATTTATGATCCTAATCAGTAACTGGTTCCTCCGTGTGTTTTCGTCAAGTATGCTTTGTTAAACTAAACTACATGATGTGAAACTTCCTACTACCTCTCAAATGTCACAAAAAGTTGAAACCTTTCCTTTGAGAAATTAGGTCCAAGATTTCTTTGAAGACTGCCTTCTTGAAACTCTTGTGGCCTCCCCACTAACCTCATGTCATCTCTCTCACATGTTTGAATGCTTGGTCCCAGTCATTGGAACTGTTTGGGAGATGTGACTTTGTTGGAGATGTGTCACTGAGGGTAGGTAGGCTTTGAAGTTTCAAAACCCCATGCCAGGCCTGGTCTCTGGCTCTCTGGCTCTCTGGCTCTCTGGCTCTCTATCTGTGTGTGTGTGTGTGTGTGTGTGTGTGTGTGTGTGTGTGCATGTGTATGTGTCTCTCTCCCTCTCATTTTTATTTTTTGTAAAAACTTTTTATTGATTCTTTGTGAGTTTCCCATCATGCACCCCAGTCCTGCTCATCTCCCCATCCCCTCATGTCCACCCTTTGCCCTTGCAACCTTCCCAAAATAAAAAAAAAAACACACAAACAACAACAAAAACCCCAAAGCATAAAAAAGAATCCCTCATTGTGGAAGCTGGAGTGTGTCCCAGTGTGCCCTAGAGTATGCCTCTCTGTCCACACAGCTTCACTTGTAAGTGTTCATTGCAATGACTCACTGGTCTGGTTCAAGATCTCTGCCTTCTGTGACACCATAATATTGGGTCCTCATGAGACCTTCTCCTAGTTATCCTGTTGTCGCCCTGTGTCATGGGCATCCTGCCACTCTGGATCAGCAGGACTGGCCCTTTCACATGTCCCAACGATTTGTAGATGATATAGATTTTGGGATGAGCCAGCTCAGAGCCCTCGATCTGTGCCTGGGTGGTACGTAACTGAGCCAGTCAGCCCACTGGCTCTCCTGTATTCACTCCACCAAGGCAATCTCTCCCATACTGCTCTGGCAAAGCTACCCAATGCTACCTTGGTAGGAGGCAGGGTCAGTTCTCCTGCTCTCCTGCCCTCAGGGCCATCTCACCCTTACCCAGCTCTACTTGCTTCCCAGTCAAGGTGAAGGGCCTGTTCTGAGTGCTGCAGCCTGTGAGAGGCAGGGCCAGCTCTCTTGAGCTCTCTCTTTAACCATGGAGTCAGCTCTCCTGACTGCCTCTTGTGGCAAGGGACAAGGGGGTGAATAATATCTATCCCCTCCCTAGGCCACCTTAGGGCAGAGCGGCAGGGCCAGCTCTCTTGAGGTCTCTCTTTCCAGCTGGCTCACTGACACCCACTACTGCGTGGTGTCGGCTCTACTGTGTTGGCTCGGGTGAGGTGCAGGGCCCAGTCTTCCAAGTGTTGCAGCAGAAAAGAGGGCTTTCATGACTTTGGAGCCTGCTCACCCATACCCCACCACCACTAGGGCCAGGGCCAGTGTAGTGCCTGGGCAAAGCACAGGGCCCACTCTGCTGGGTGCTGTCACTGGTGAGAGATGGGACCAGTTCTCCAGAGTGTCACAGCCAGTGAATGGTGGGAATAGTTCTGCACAGCCCCTGGACATCCGTGTGGTCCCCAGTGGCTGTCCCAACCAGGGACACCCCCATGTTCTCTAGTGATAATATGAGCCAGGGACATCAACAATGACCCCTGCCACTGCATAGCCACCGACACAGACATAGCCTTCAGTCAGCTCAGGCTGGGACCTCACGCAGGTGGTAGGGCTGGCCACTCACAATAGGCTACTTCACTCCACCTTTGAGTCTCCAATGTCATCTCTCTTCATAATCCTCAAGCTCTTCCATTTCTCTTTCTCTCTCATCTGTCCACCAGATACTTGCACATTGTGGTGGTTCCCACTGCAAGCTTGCCATGAGGCTGACGGGACCATCCTCCATACACTCCATGGTATGGCAGCAAGCAGGTGTCTATGGGAAAGTTTGAGACATCTATATAGATGTTATATGTAATTGAAAATTATAATTGAGATGTGTGAAACATAGGCAGCAGAAGAAATTTTTATTGTTTAAAGATTTATATACAAACTGTCTATAAATTATAGCTTATCCAAACATTATAAAATTTTGATTATAGCTGAAATTTAAGACATAAAGACAAATAAGATTTTTCTGAAACTTAAATTCACACATAAATATTGTATAATATTTAATGTTTTATATGTAGTTAAACACAATACTCACTAATAATACAAATCCTTGTTAATTTAAGAAAATTGGCCATCTGAAAATGTCTACATGAGGTAGTACATGTATTTGTTCTGCTTTAATAGAAGTTATTCATTTCAAATACCTTATGAAATGAAATAATTCATTATGGGATTGAATATAAGAATACCAGAAAAATAGGGAGAATTGAGACAGCAAAAACACCAGCAGTTAACCCTGGTGACTTATGTAAGTGCCCAGGTCCTAGACTGTAAAAGGAAGAGAAATTATTCCACAAATTGTCCTCTGGCCTCTACAGTTATACTATGGTATGCAGACACAAACACACAGACCCACAGACAGACAGACAGACAGAGAGACACCAATAAAATTTTTAAATATAAAACAAAAGAGTTTTAAGACAACCAGAAAAAATGTCCATTAATAACCAGAACATTGGCTTAAGGCTAAAATTTGGAGGTTAGCTAGGTTAATCCTTTGCTAAATAATAAATCTCATTACTTACACACACACACACACACACACACACACACACACACACCCCACATACATACACACACACACACCACATACATACACACAAACACACACACACACACACACACACACACACACACACAATGCCTGGCAGCACTCCCCCACTCTTAAGTCAACAATGCATTACCTAAGAACAAGAAGAATCCAAATATTTTTTAATCATTTAGGAAGGTTGCACAAACCTGTCTATTTAATGATTGTTGCACACAGCTGTGCCCTAAGAAATGATTGCCAAACCTTTGGATTATTTCAGAATTTCTGAAATCCTCTGAAGTCTAGTTCAGTTTTATACCCAAACCAAAAATTTATACAGATCCAGCGCACAGCCCTCAACTGGCTTTACTAGGACCTTCTAAGTCAATTTTGTTAATTTCCTTCTTCACTACCCAGGGCAGACTATGGGTAATTAAGAGGTTAACATAACAAAAGTAGAGAGTGTGTACTCCTGGTGGGAACCTGCACAAAGAGTGACCTTTGAGCCTTCCACCTGTCGTTGCCCATTCTGGCCACACAACAGTTTTCTTTGTAATCACAGAAAAAAAGCACTTTGGGGCCTCAGCAAAGGTGGCCAGCTGTCCTGAAATCCTAAAATTTCCTAACAGCAAGGGGATGGAAAACTGCAGTGTGAATTGTTACAAATATGAACTGCACAAATTGCGCCAGTACATAAATTAAAGATCAGTGAAAAACAATTCAGAAATGTGGTTTTTCAAGGGTTGTATTATATTTGCCTATTGAAACACTCTTCACAGTAAGAATCAAATTTATGCATGCACACACACATACATACACACACACACACACACACACACACACACACATACCTCGCTCTTTTATACTAAACAATTACATTTGACCAAAAGATGGCATTGATAAAGATAAAAATGAATTGGTGTCAATAAATCTATTATTAATTTAGACCAACCTATTCAAATTGGCCAGCAGTGAGGGACAAAAACAAAGTATTTTCCTGAAACAGCATCTTTAAAAGTCACCTGGAGAGAAAAGAGCATGTTTCTGTGTTTCCACTTCTAGGTCCTGGTTCTAATAAGAATATATTTAGATAATTTATGCACATCTAGTATTTATTAGCAGCAAATTCATAATGCCTATACTTGTCCATTTTTCTTCCTGTTAAAGAAGGAATGGGAAGGCTGAGCAGATAATTTCCTCTTAGGAAGCAGACAGCTTCAATGTAAGCCCTAGTATTGCCATTTATTAGTTGTGTGGCCTTGACAAGTAATTTGACCTCCCTATGCCTTAGTTTTCTCATATAAGACATAGTTAAATAAAGATTGTCCTTCATCATAATATAAAAAATATAGAAAAATTCAAAGGAGCTAACCTCCAAAAAAACCAAACAACCCAATCAAAAAATGAGGTATAAAGTTAAACAAAGAATTCTCAACTGAGGAATCTCAAGTGGCCAGGAAGCACCTTAAGAAATGCTCAAAGTCCTTAGTGATCAGGGAAATGCAAATCAAAACGACCCTGAGATTTCACCTCACACCAATCAGAATGGCTAAGATAAAAAAAATTCAGGTGATAACACATGTTGGTGAGGATGTAGAGAAAGAGGAACACTCCTCCATTGCTGGTGGGATTGCAAACTGGTACAACCACTCTGGAAATCAATGTGGACATTCCTCAGAAAGTTGGAAATAGATCTACTTGAAGACGTAGCTATACCACTCCTGGGCATATACCCAAAAGATGCCCCAACATGCAGCAGGGGCACATGCTCCACGATGCTCATAGTGGCCTTATTTGTGATAGCCAGAAGCTTGAAACAATCCAGATGTGCCACAATAGAAGAATGGATACAGAAAATGTGGTTCACTTATACAGTAGAATACTTTTCAGCTATTAAGAACAAGGGCATTATGAGTTTTGCAGGCAAATGGATGGAACTAGAACATATCATCCTGAGTGAGGCAACTCAGACCCAAAAGGACATGCATGGTATGTACTCATCACTAATAAGTGGATATTAGCCAAAAAGTACAGAATACCTAGGATATAATCCACAGAACTCAAAAAGGTTAACAAGCAAAAGGGCCCAAGTGAGGATGCTTCAATTCTACTTAGAAGGGAGAAGAAAGCAATCACAATCAAAGAAGGAGGGACCTGGGTGGGAGAGGGAGGGAGAGGGGAAAATGGGAACGTGATAAGGTATGGGAGAAACAGGAGAGAAGCCCTGAGGGTCAGCAGAATGAATAGAGACAGGTAACCTAGGGAGATAGGAGGTAGAGGAACCCTCCAGAATGTACCAGAGACCTGGGAGGTGAGATTCAAAGGGAGGGATTTAGATGAAATGTCCGACAGTGGGGAGAGGGAGCGTGTAGAGTCCACCTCCAGCAGAAAAACAGGGCATCAATTAGAGAAATGGGGTTACCATCCACAGTCAAAAAACTCTGACCCAGAATTGTTCCTGTCTGAAAGAACCGTAAGAACAAAATGGAGAAGAGAGTGAGGGAAAGGAGGTCCAGTGACAAACACAACTTGGGCTCCAGCTCTAGGGAAGGCTCCAAGGCCTGACACTATTAATGATGCTCTGGTGTGCTTACAGACAAGGGCCTAGCATGGCTGCCTTTGAGAGGCCCAATAAGCAGCTGAAAGAGTCAGATGCAGATATTTATACCCAACCAAAGGACAGAGGCCCCAGGGAGGTCAGTGGGGGGGGGGAGGTAGGGACATCCCCGTGGAGACGGGGGAGGAGGGAGGTATGAGATGTGGAACAGTCAGAGGGTAGACAGGGGTTGGCAGGGTAGGGAATACAATATGGAGTATATAAAATAATTAATTAATAAAAATTTAAAAAGAACTAATAAAATATATGCTTTAAAAATTAAAAAATAAAAATAGATGCTTTTTTTCTTCACATAACATTTTTTATTGGACATATTCTTTATTTACATTTCATTTCCCTTTTCCTGGTTCCCTGCCCCCCAAAGGTCCCACATGCCCTTTTCCCTCCTCCTGTTCCCCCATCCACTCCTTCCCACTTCCCTGTTCTGGTATTCCCCTATACTGATGCTTTGAGCCTTTCCAGAACCAGGGTCCACTCTTCCTTCTTGTCGGACATCATTTGGTATGTGGATTGTGTCTTTGGTGTCTCAGGATTCTAGGCTAATATCCACTTATCAGTGAGTGCATACCATGGGTATTCTTTTGAGACTGGGTTACCTCACTTAGTATGATGTTCTCCAGCTCCATCCATTTCTCTTAGAATTTCATGAATTCATTGTTTCTAATGGCTGAATAGCAGTCCATTGTGTAAATGTACCACATTTTCTGTATCCATTCCTCCATTGAGGGACATCTGTGTTCTTTCCAGCTTCTGACTATTATAAATAAGGCTGCTATGAACATAGTGGAGCATGTATCCTTATTGCATGCTGGGGAATCTTCTGGGTATATTCCCAGGAGTGGTATGGCTGGGTCCTCCGGAAGTATCACGCCCAGTTTTCTGAGGAACCGCCAGACTGATTTCCAGAGTGGTTGTACCAGCTTGCAGTCCCACCAGCAGTGGAGGAGTGTTCCTCTTTCTCCACATCCTTGCCAACACCTGTTGTCTCCTGAGTTTTTAATCTTAGCCATTCTGACTGGTGTGAGGTGGAATCTCAGGGTGGTTTTGATTTGCATTTCTGTCATGACTAATGACGTTGACTCTCTTTCTTAGTTGGATCTTTGTGTGGTTTTGGTATCAGCGTAATTGTGACTTTGTAGAACAAGTTGGGTAGTGTTCCTTCTGTTTCTATTTTGTGGAATAGTATGACGAGTATTGGTGTTAGGTCTTTCCTATGTGTATACGGAATACTAATCAGCCTTTAAAAGTAGATGCTTTTGTTTTCTTCATATAACATTTTATTGATTTTCTGGAATCACCCCAATTACAATCCCTTCCTAGTTCTTCCATGCCTGACCCCCCTTGACATCTCCCAAAAAAGAAGTAAAATATAAAAACAAAAATCCATTTTCAGTAAAAGGGAACAAAATAATTTTTTAAAAAATAGATGCCTCAAATGCTTTGCTACTTATCCTCATAGTGGGAGTTTCTGCATCTCTTCCTCTTGACTTTGAGAAAGATCCAGGACCATTTTAACCAGCAGAATAGAGCAGAGGTGACACGTCCATTTCCTGTCCACACACTGAAACCCTGGCAGCTTTCTCTGTCTCTTAGAATACTCTCCTGGGATACTTTCTCTAAAAATTCAGCCACCATGGTATTAGAAGCTCAAGTAACTAGGAGGAACAATATGTAGGCACTTCAGGTGACAGTAGCAGCTCAGCTTCCAGCTGACAGCTATCCTCGCCAGTGTGCCAACCATGTGAGTGAAGTAACCATCATGGAGGGAAATCATTACCTCACAACCACCGTAGCTGATGCCACATTGATCAGGAAGGAACTGCCCAGGAGACCTCTTCCTTAACTTCTGAGTCATTAAGTTTTTGTTGCTCGAGAATATAAAACTACAATGTAAATCATTGTATAATACTGTTTTTCTGGCACAGAGCAATTGAAGTTGTAATCTGAATTCTACCTTGAGTTTCTGTCCTCTTTATCCCCAAACCACACTTGACAAGGGATACTGTCCTATATAGCTCAAACTATTTATGAGGTTGGAGAGATGGCTCAGGGGTCAAGAACACTGACTGCTCACCCAGAGAACCCAGGTTCAATTCCTAGCATCCACATGGAGTCTCAAAATTGTCTATAACCCCAGTTTCAGTGGATCTGACATACTGTTCTGAGCGCTGCAGTTACTAGACATGTGTGTGGTACACATACTTAGATGCAGGAAAACACTCATACACATAAATAAATTTTTTTTAATTTCATATAGGACATAAAATAATAACAAGAACTTTTGCTTTTTCATTATTACCAGTGTCAGGACATAAAATAACAAGAACGTTTGCTGTTTTATTACTACCCGTGTCTGAGGTTATTCAGAAGAAATTTATTTTGAGAGATGGTGAAGTAAGGATAGTAAGCCTGTATAAGGATCTAGCCATGATGACTACACAGCCAGCTAAAGGTGGAAAGAGCATGAGCCCTCCCAAAGGAACAAGAAGGAAAGAAGACCATGTACTGAGTACTGAGTACTAAGTAGTAAGGAATATGTCATTAGTGGACTAATCCTGGTGGTAGCATCTTCTCATAACTATGGAGGGAAGGAAGGAAGAAAAAAAGGAACAGAAAAATTCAGAGCAACTGGCTGAAAAATAAAGTCAAAGGGACAATTTCTTATAGATTCCTTTGTCTATATGAAAAAACGAGTAATTTCACTATATATTAATCATGTTTCTACTGCACTAATAATGTGTAACCAACCTCTCAACTTATTTCAATGCCATTGTATAATGACAACAATATTTTCCTTATTCATAACTCTGGCCACCCTGGGGTGTCCCCAAAGCTGCAAACTGGCTGGGCTTGACTTGGGCTATAGACAGAGGCCAATTCTGTGTCACACTTCTTATTCTCTTTGGATCAATGACCACAGGAAATGTGCATTTCTGTAGACAAAAAGCACAAAACAAGCTAAATTATCCAAGGCATCTGAAAGGCAGTGGGGGTCTTACTGGTGAACATTCCATTGACTGGAACAAGTCCATAGCCAAATCAACGCCAATGGGTTGGAGAAATGTGCACCATGTGCACTGAGAGAAACTGCAAAGACACAGGAAAAAAGACTGTAAGGACTGGAGGAAGCCCTTAGTGAATGGTGTAAGGAGTGGGTGGAGTCCTGAGTGAATCTGTATTGACATGGGCATGCTAATGCCCCAGACCCATGGGAATGGCCAAGCCTTCTCTGGTCCATGTGTGGATGTTGGCAGTGTGCGAAGAAAATGTCCATAAAAGTTGCTCCTCCCAGATGTTTACAGCCTGCAGTGTATCTTCTACAAATACTGCTACTGAACTATGCAAACCCACCTCTTTGTTCACCTGCATACAATAAACCTACTTCCACTGTTCAGATGTACAAAACAAATGAGATGAGTCTCTGGGTAGTATTGGTGCATCTCCATCAGAGTGCACAGCCCATCAAACCCTAGCATTTCTCTGTGTGTGTCTGATGTTTCTTCATTCCCTGTTGCCCTACTTAGGTAAATTCCTAAACTGTATAGGTCATGGCAAAATACACAGTATGTATTTCTTCATCAGGAAGTGAGGGAACATTTACTCCATGAAAAGTGTCATAAATTTTCTAAGCACCCCATTAAATCCAAGATTACCCTGGAACTCTTAATCACTATGAAGTCACAAGGTTGCTGATGCATATTCATTTCAAATTACTCGATTATCCTAAACTACCATGAAGTACACTATAAATGCTTTTCCTGCACTATGTCCACATGATAACCATAAGTTATAATTATACCTTGCTTTTGATATTATGTTACATCTTATAAATTACTGAACCAAATATTGTTTCCTGTGTGATAAAAACAACCATGTAAAATCCACTACCCATTCTGAACATGGGTGAATACAGGTTATTTGGCCAAGATCATATCAGTCGTGGCTCTAGAGCTCCTCTTGCTATTGATAATTCTCATCAGCATGGGGCACTTCTAGGCTAAGCAATGGGACCTAATAGGATCCCATTTAGTTGTTCCTTTCCTCTCTCCTAGACTTGATGACATGAGAACCTATCACTCGTTCACAAGTGTTCTTCATAAAACCTAGGATAACAATAGTGCCAGTGGGAGGGTAAATTGAAATCTGGGATTCCTAGATGGTGTCTACACACAAAAGAGATTTGACTGAATGAGTCAAGCAGTAACTAACCAATTACTAACCAGCTCAGTTAATATTTCAGCTGGATCTGAAAGTACTTTCAGCCTGAAGTGACAGGTGCTGCATTCTCCTTTTGTTTTACTGTTGACAAGACTTTTGTGTGATCCATAATCTCATTGGCACCTATTTACGGCACCTGTCTTGCAAGTGTAATAATAATAATAATGATGATGATAGGCCAGGCGTGCTGGCAAGGAAAAAGCAGTACCGTGAATTGTTCTGAGATAATGATGCTCTTTGTTAAATTGGGTCCATATCAATAAAATACAAAGCAAATCACATGAATATAGTTTTCAGCATAAAATTGCCTGTGTTGCTCTGTCATTACGTGCTATTGTTCTTTATCAGGACACTGGTCCCTATTAGACTAAGGGTTACAGTAGTAACCTCATTTTAATCTGATTACACAAGCCCCTTATTTACAGCTAAGACCATATTCGCAGTGATCAGAGATTAGGACTTCAATATACAGTTTGGGGAGACACAACTCAATTCCTAGGTGTCTCCCATCTGGCAGACACCGTTCTTGGTATTGTGTGTGTTGTGGGGAATAAAACAGATAGAAAACCATACCTTGTAGTCCGTAATATAGCCAAATGTTTTACAGATAATCAGAAAGCAGTAATTAAGAAAGGTAAATAAATGAATGCTAGAGAATGATCAAAAGGAATGGTTCAAGAGTGGGTTCAACTTTATTAAGAAGTAGTGAAAAGACAAGTGATAGAAAGACAGAATGGGCAAAATGAAAGAACAGCATCAGCTACAGTTACAAAGGTCACCATGGGACATATTGGGAGAAAAATGGAGACTAGTATGATCTGACTGCTGTTTTTAAGATTCCTCTGAGTGATGAAAATACCATGTAGGGCAGAGCAAGCTCAGAGGCAGTCATTGCAGCCACAGTGGCAATCACTTAAGCAGGAAGATGAAAGTGGAGGGGTAAAAAGCGGAAATACTCTATATAATTTTAGACACTGTACAGCCCTGACTATCCTCAAACTCACTCTATAGCTCAGTCTGGCCTCATACTTTCTGCCCCTGACTCTAAAGAGCTGCAACTGGGACCACATGTATGGACTCTACATAAATCTTGAAGGAAGAAGAAGTAATTCCAAGTGGTTGTTAAGTGATATAAAGAAACAAGAAATAACATGTGGGAAATAGAAGGCTGTGAGGATGCCTCTTTACCTTTAGTTGTTGAGAAGGCCTCTCTTAATAGGTTATTTCAGAGTTGACACAGAAAGAAGCTGTGAAAACTCTGGGAAGAACCAGTGCAGCAAAGGAATAAGCCAGGTATGAGAATGAGCTTGGAATCTTTGGAAGATACAAAAATGAAAACAATGTAATGGGATACAGTGATTAAGCATACAGAGGAGTTTGGAATTACAGTGGGCTCCTTTTTTTAAAATTAAAAAAAAGGACTTATTTACTATGTGTTCTGCTTGCACAGAACACAATCTCCTGCACCATGAACATGCCTGGTGCCTATGGAGGCCAGAAGAAGGTGTCAGATCCCTTGGGACTGAAGTTACAGATGGCTGTGAACTGCTATGTAAGAGCTAGGAACTGACCCCAGACCCTTTGCAAGACCAATTAGTACCTATAACTGCTGAGCCATCTCTCCAGCTACTACAGTGAGTCGTGAGACTATGTTCTAATTAATTGCACTAGACATCAACAGTAGAGATTGAGGCAAGGAAAACTGGGCAACGCGCTATGCCTCTTGACTCTTCTGCTACTTTGTGAGATACAAAGAGGAAAAGGCATTACCAGAGCCTGGGAGGAAGATGTACTGAGGAGTTAGTGCCTATATCAGAATTTGAGTTTTATAGACAGAAACATTTTGAAAATAGATGGTGGTGATAGTGGCACGATGCTGGTGTACTTGCAAGGGCCTGGTGACATGCAGCTGCAATACCAGCCATAAGGACACACGATAGGAAGATTGTAGTTCAAGGCCAGCTTGGACTACATAGCAAAGGAATGGGAACAGGATCAACCAAAACTAAAACTATATTTTTAAAAAAAAAACATAAGGAAATATGGTACTTTGTAGGCTAATCAAACAATAAAAGCTTAAAAGGAGGTGCCTTATGTCTGTAGATTAAGCTGATCTTAGAAGCCATAAGGTTAGTCATTGAAAAAGTGCCAGGGGCAGACTACCTCCCTGTGAGTTAGTAGTCAAGAAGGCCTCTGAGAACCCAAAGCAATACAGTTTATTGCCATGTCTGTTGACCACCTATCAGAACCAGATGCTAAATTACTATTAAATTACCACATACTTTGATGGAAGGACATGGACAAATTAAACTGGAACTGATCTGCAAGCTTCCTCCTGGCTGACAAGTTTTAACAGTTCCAGGAGTTGCTATGTAGGCTGTTGGGGGCCGGATGTTGGGAGCAGTCAGCAACAGTCTCACCCAGCTGTACACCCTACATGCTACAGTGCCCACCTTCCAGGCAACATGTGTCCACGGCTAAACGGTAGTATGGCTGTTGAGGGAGTAACCAGCTGCATTCTGATTGGAGGCCTGCTCTACAGGCTAGAATTCACATCTGGTACCATAAGCCTGGTCCTAAGAGCAAAGCTTACTGTTGTCATTTTTCTAACTAGGCCCAACATGACTGTCAAGTTGCCTTCTAAAGGTTTCTTTTATTGTCACAATTAGTGCTGCTGTCAGATTTAGTCAGACAAGCTTCTTTGTGCAGTGGATGGGGGTTACTGAAGAAAAAGGAAGCCGGGCAGTGGTGGCGCAGGCCTGTAATCCCAGCACTTGGGAGGCAGAGGCAGGTGGATTTCTGAGTTGGAGGCCAGCCTGGTCTACAGAGTGAGTTCCAGGACAGCCGGACTACACAGAGAAACCCTGGTGTACATGTAGAGGTCAGAAGACAACTCTTTGAAATGATTTTTCTCCTTCTAGGGTTCTAGGGGTCAGATTAGGCTCTTCAAGCTTGAAGGACAAGCACTTTTACCCACTGAGTCATCTGGTCAACCTAGTCCCTGCACTCTTAAACAGAGGAGCTCTGGTTACCCTGTGCAAGACCTACCAACAACTGAGCCTGTCAATATTCTTTTATGAAATTGGGGAAGGGCTCACAAGGTCCCACCCTTCCCTGGACTTTATTGGCAGTTAACAGTTGCTAGGGGGCCTTTCTCAAACACTTATAAGCAGTTAATGGTAGCTGGGAGAGAGAGAGAAAGAGAGAGAGAGAGAGAGAGAGAGAGAGAGAGAGAGAGAGAGAGAGAGAGAGATTGATTTTGTTCAGTGGTATAGCTACTGGTAAGGTACCCTGCAAATAACTCCTCATCAATGTTCCTGTAAGCAGCCCTAATTGAACTGATTAGCACATATCCACAACTAAAATATATACTTGATGTAATAGATTTTAAATAAATTAGCTCCTCAGCTGGGATGCTGGACAAGGAGCTTTCTTCAAGAATCTAGCCCCAGATAGGCTGTCCATTATCCAGTAAATGATTCTATCTACATCCACTCACACACTTGCAGCTCTAAGTGGACTTGGTGGCTTTAAAAAAAAAAGAGTATATAAAGTTGGAAGAGAAAAGTGGTGGGTCCTCTGGAAGAAATGCCCAGTTTTCTGAGGAACTGCCAGACTGATTTCCAGAGTGGTTGTACCAGCTTGTAATCCCACCAGCAGTGGAGGAGTGTTCCTCTTTCTCCACATCCTCGCCAGCACCTGTTGTCTCTTGAGTTTTTAACCTTAGCCATTCTGACTGGTGTGAGGTGAAATCTCAGGGTTGTTTTGATTTGCATCTCCCTACTGACTAATGATGTTGAACATCTCTTAAGGTGTTTCTCAGCCATTCGAAGTTCTTCAGGTGAAAATTCTTTGTTTAGCTCTGTACCCGATTTTTAATAGGGTTATTTGGTTCTCTGAAGTCTAAATATCATCCTAAGTGAGGTAACCCAATCATAAAAGAACACTCATGGTATGCACTCACTGATAAGTGGATATTAGCCCAGAAGGTTGGAATACCTAAGACACAACTCACATATCAAATCATTCCCAAGAAGAAGGAAGGAGAGGGCCCTGGTCCTGGAAAGGCTTGATGCAGTAATGTAGGGGATTACCAGGACAGAGAAGTGGGAGGGGTTGATTGGAGAATGGGTGGAGGAAAGAGGGCTTATGGGACTTATGGGGAGGGGGGAACCGGGAAAGGAAAAATCATTTGAAATGTAAACAAAGAATATAGGAAATTAAAAAAACAGAAAAGTGGTAGGGAAGGGTATGGGAGGAATTGGAGGAGAGGGAAAAGGTATTGAATTCAGTCAAATTATTATATCCATATATGAAATTCTCAAAGATAAATTAAATAGATAGATAGATAGATACATAGATAGATAGATACATAGATAGATACATAGATAGATACATAGATAGATACATAGATAGATACATAGATAGATACATAGATAGATACATAGATAGATACATAGATAGATACATAGATACATAGATACATAGACTGAGTCATGAGCCTGCTGGGTAGACTATAAACTGTAGGGAAAAGAAAGGAATTAAACAGACAGGTAGAAAACACTCCTCCTAGGACTGAATTCTATGCATTTGTGGTCTGTTTCTTTCTTTCGTTCTTCATGATCATATTCAGATATATTCCTACAAAAAGACTATCTGCCCTTTTCAGATGTTGCATTGAAAACTGGAAAATATTAAAGTGTCAACATCTAAATCAGTCAGAAGCTGTCACCTAGTTTCTGCCTACAACTGATAACACAGTATCAAATTCCTAAGGCTCCCGAGAACATCCTCAGCTGCCTTCAGAAGCCCACTCCAGAATCTACTAGCCTTTGCTGTATGGAAATGCATTTGGTGCATCTTAACTAAATTCTTCTGATTCCACTTTAAGTCTGTGTCCTCTTATCCTAGTCCCCTTGAGTTGAAAGACAGCTGGTTTCTGTCCTTTGCAAAATAAAGCACTCTATACTTGGAGATTTCTGTTAAGTTCTCTTCTTCAAGCAAAACAATCTCAATTAATTGACACTTTTCTTCTATAAAAATCTCCTTCTAAATGCTCCTTACTCTTATTTAAATCATTCTAAACCAGACACGGTTCACACTTAAGAATAGGAAGAACAAAAATATATAAGATTAGATTAAAAGAAACATAATTAGAAAGAATTAGGGAGAGCTAGCTCAAATGTCAAAATTTTACAGTTCCATCAACACCATTAACAGTTATTTTCTGAAGCTACCACCTTTTTAAGTTAATTAACAAATACACAGTAGTTATGAATTCCAGATGATCACAGATAATTGCACCAAACAATTGACCAAATACTGTTTATCTTTCAGAACCAACAAAATATGAAGAAAAAAAAAACAGAACAAATGGCAAATGCCATTGACTTCACTTGTGTAACAATGGTTCAATATTCCAATTCAGCAACAAATGAAGAAAAAGTCATCTGTTGAACAATGGTCAAATTACAAAGAGCAATGACAATTACCTCTCCCCCACTCCCCGCACCCCCCGTTCTAAATTTAAACAAATTCATTTGACAGAAAATAGTTAATGTCATACCAGTAATTTGCTGTAAAGCATGAAGTTGTGACAGTGTTAACATTTGGATGTGGAATTGCTGTTCTTAGGAAGAAAACAATCCTTAGGCTCCACACTAGCTACTTTTCTAAGCTACTGGCACTCTGTGGCTCTTCCTTTTTTTCACTGTCAGTGTGGATGTGGCAACAGCACAGCAGTTCACAAGCTTTTGGGTCTCCAAGCCTCTTGCTCTCTTAAATATTACTGAGGACTAGAAAAACCTTTGACTCACACAGTTATAATTGATATTTACCTTGTTATAAATGCAAACTGAGGGCTTAATTTTTTTAATTTTTCTATTCATTTGCATAATTATACTATAAATAATATGTTGAACATACAACAGCTGTATTTTTTTAATTTTTCTTCTTTGAATACGTCATGCATGTGTTCACTGTGTCTGGATCATCCCTCTCATTCTGTAGTCCCCTCCCCCTCAGGACTCACCCCTCATCTCATCTTCCTCCCAATTGAATGCCCTTCTTTTGTAATTTTTAAATATTTATCTTTTTAATCCCTCAAGTTCAGTCAGTGCTGTCCATATGGATATGGACACGGAGTCATTTACTGGGGCATAGGGAAATTAGCAGTGGCCACACTCGTAAAGAAAAGTGACTTTCAGGATTGGAGAGATGGTTCGGTGATTAAGAGCACTAGTTACTGTTCCTGAGGACCCAGGTGCAGTGCCCAGCTCACAGCTGTTTGTAATCCAACCCCAGAGGGTCTGATTTCGTTTTCTGGTCTCCCTGGGCAGTAGGCACCTCATGTTCTATATAGGCATACACATAAGCAAACCACCCATACACACTTAAATTCTTTTTTGAAAAGGAAGAGAAAAATGATTCGGACTGCCCCTCCTCCTACCAGCCATCAACTGCCAATAGCTCCTCAGCTAGGGGTGGGGCCTTAGCCTCCCCCTCCCATGCAAGATTTATTTTTTCTAACCAGAGTGCAAACGTTGAAAAAAAATCACTATGAAAGTTTTCCTGGGAATAAGATACAAATGGGAATTTTAACTATTCCACCACTGTTATAATTTGCTCCAAGTGTATTTCGCCTGGAATAAGGGGTCAAGGGAGTGTGGGGGTGACCATGGCAAGAAACAGTACAATAACAACAAAAAGGCAGCAAGCCCTTGCTGCCTGCCACCTGCCCCTAATTGTGCCAGTCCCTGGCCCCCACATCTGCCTCTAACCAATTTGTCATTCGCATACCTTCACTTGGGCTTCCTTCTCAGAGAGTGACTCTCCCGTTTTCATAGTGTCCTGTCATATTTTTGCTTTTGGAGCCTGAGATGGTCAGCCCAAGACCCACTTGCATCGCTGTGTTTGGCTGAACAAAGGTCACTGTTTGCGCCACCCGGGAGAGGTGGTGGGTAATCTGCCCTGTTGTGAGTGCATGCATGTCCCCCTAAGCATCAGAGAACTCCTCAGAGTCTAGAATTTTTAACTGGTTTGATTTTGTGTGGGTGTTACATAAGTAACCACTGCTACTGTGAGTTCATGTGTACAGCAACCATGATGGCCAGAGAACACTATCTAAACTACTTAACATCTCTCCTCTCTCCCTTCCTCTCCCTCCTCTCTCTCTCTCTCTCTCTCTCTCTCTCTCTCTCTCTCTCTCTCTCTCTTTCTCTCTCTCTCTCTCTGTATGTGCCCACACGCGCACAAGTGCAGGTCCATGTGTGTGTATGTACAACCTGGCTGGTTATTCGTTTCCAGGTGCCATCTACCATTTTTGTGTGTACATGAGATGTATGTGGTACGTTTGCTTATTAATGTGAGTATAGACATGTGTGTTTGTGGATATATGTGCATATGGCTACCTCCTGTCAATCCTCACATTGATTTTTGAATTTCTCAAGCTGAAGTTCATGGCTTCAACTAAGCTGCCTTTGCCAGTGGACTTCAGCCTTCTCCCTGTCTCTACTTCTCCCTCCCCCAGTGCTGAGTTGCAGGGGCCATCTTACCCCCAGCTTCTCATGTGAGTCCTCTTGTTTGCAAGGCAGGCATGGCACTTTAACAACTAAGGCATCTCCTCAGCCCACCACATTTTTGACACAGATTCACTCACTGTCCTCAAACTCACAAAAACCACAGCGGATGAACAGCAAGCCTAGGGGATACACCTTTCTTTTCCTCCCCAGATTTGGCATTATAAGCATACATCTATCACATCTGGATTGTTTTATGTGGTTCTTAGGATTAGGTTGTTCATCGTGCTTGTAATACAAATACTTCACCAACTATGCTTCCTCCCCAGACTTTATTAGTGTGTATTTATTACACACAATAAGGGTTTCTATTATGACACTGGTATTTGATCATATTCATGCCTTCTTACCATCTCATGTCCCACTCCCCTTTTTGCTGATCTCTTTCCTCCTCCAAAGTACGTTTCTTTTTTTCTACTTTCATGTCTTTTATGGGGATGAGGTGACCAAGTGAATTTTCAGCAGTTTCTTAGCATGGATTAGAGGTTATTTATGGGAACATGGGCAAGTTGCCAGTGGCTACACCGCTGAAGAAAATGTCTTTCCTTCTCCCAGCAACTGCCAATAGTTCCTCTAGGGGGGATGGGGCTTGTGAGCCTTTCTCCCCAGCAACTCTTAACTCCTTCTATAGGAAGCCTCAAGAGGAAAGGGGGTTCATGTACACCTTGCCATACCCCATGATGAAATATTAATGAGCCCAATCTTGTACATTTAAAGGAAACAAAAGATATACAGAATGGGAAGAATGAAATTAAGAGAGACTTTACAAAGTAAATACTTCTACAGCATTAGCATGAAAAATAGATGTATTTGTATATCCCCTAAAACAATCTGGTGAGCTATGAGTTCCCTAAACCACGCTTTGAGAACCACTGCTAGATAAGTTTAGAGACTGAAATTATTCTAAAAGAAATCAAAATCAGTAAAGACAAAGCTTATGAGTCAAATGGAAAGTAAACTACATGTGTCTTAAACCATGTCAATCATATACTATAAAGCTTAGCAAGACAGTCCCAGGGTCACCGAACACCATTCAAGCATCATCTTCATTGCACCTCAAGAGTTAGTGCTTATTAAGGAAACAGCATCCAACCTGGCTTCCAGACTCTGCTTAGATTACTCCATTCTTGTGCTTTTTATCTGTTTCCTCTTCTTTGGAGAAGCCCGAACACAAATGGCAACAAGGTATCCGTGGTGGTTTGAATGTGAATGCTCCCTCCCAAGAGATTTGTTATCTTTGAATTTTTGGTTCACAGTTGGTGGACTATTTGGAAAGAATTAAGAGGTGTGGTCATGAGGTGGGACATGAGATGGTAATAAGGCATGAATATGGTTAAATAACATTGCTTTGTGGTGTTGGAAGCTTCAAAAGCCTACAAAAAGCTAAGTCTTTCTCTGTTTCTCTGTCTCCATCTATCTCTCTGTCCGTCTCCCCCTACCCTTCTCCATCTTGTAAATAAATGTGAGCTCTCAGCTACTGCTCTAGCACCATGCCAGCCAGCCGTCATGCTCCCGCCATGATGGTCATGGATTAACCCTCTAAAACTCTAAGCAAGCCCCCAATTAAATGATTGGCCACAGTATCTCTTCACAGCAATAGGACAGTAACTAAGACAATATCATATAACAAGGAATGTCTTATCAGGCCATTTAGAGATGTTATATCATCCCAGGGAAATTCATATAACTTGGTCTTTTCTGAGACCCAAACCCTATCTTCTCAGAGGAGGCTACAAATGTTAATTAGAATATGTAATTCTATCCTGGGAAAAAGAATATAAAGTGTGCCACTGTCCTACAGGCCAGATATGAAAAACTGTTTCAATACTCGGTGCTTGTTTGAACAAAATAAACATTTTTATTTTACCCCTTTCCCTTTTCATTTCTTACTTTATTCTTTTCTTTTTATTCTTTTATACTAATCTATTAGAAGAAATTTGTGAGCTAGAGGTGGGCACTGTATTAATTTCTAGAAAGACAAGAAAAGAAGAAATGTCACTAATCTTACATTTCACAAAAGAAGACAGTTATTTGGTATTTGGGAAATATTTTATTTATTCATTGCTGACTGTATATAATAAAAACGTCAAACAAAAAATAGCTTAATTGGCCCAATCCAGGTCTGTGAACAAAGCCATCATTCAAATCCTGGGGGATGGCAGAGCAATTTCCACAAAATTCACCTGGAGTGTGTGAGTGTGTCTGTGTGTGTGCGCGCGCACGCGCGTGAGTGCATGTGCATGTGCGTGTGCGCGCGCGTGTGCGTGTGCGTGTGCATGTGCGTGTGCGTGTGCGTGTGTGTGTGTGTGTGTGTGTGTGTGTGTGTATCTTTTACTCTTTGTAACTGGAAGGAGAATACTAGTTCAATCCATCTTGCAGCAGAATATGTATTATAACCAAATGTGGTTTATAAATACAAAAGCAACAAATGTGAGGCTTGTTGTTTTTTTTTTTTTATTTAAATAAGGGGAGCCCTGGGGTTTTGCCTTTGGATAAGATATCACCAGGGACATTTTTTTTTTTTTACAGTCAGTAAAATAGCTCAAATAGCAAGTGTCAAGATATTGTATATCCACCCAGTTGGTAAAATAAGTCAGTTAATTTGGCAGGTAAGCATTAAGTAATCACGCTGTCAGAATCAGGTGAGTATCTAAGGGAGAAAGACAAAGACTGAACAAAGGAGGAAAAATAAAATAAGTAGCAGATTATCAAATAAGTAAATAAAAATGAGAACTTCTCAATGCTCTATTGTATCCTTCATAAACCAGTTCAAGCCTGCAGGACTTTTTTCTCCCTCTTGGGAGTCTAGAGCGCAATGTGGGGGTGAGGAAAGCACAGCCTGACTGCTTGTGAACTGTGTTGTTGAGAGGTGCTTTCTTCGAAGGTTTCTGAGAAGAAAGGCCCGGCCCCTTTAAGAATTAAAATCTAGTCTCTGGCAAGCACAGAGTTGTAGAATAGCGAAGAAGCCTGGTTGCCCATACATTAGCTTTCCCCCTGAAGGAGGGGTTGAATTAGAAGCATAGCTGCCAGGAAAAGGCTGAATAGAGACCGTTTAAGCAGGTTTTTATTCAGGCCCAGGGAAACTCACATATCGTGGCCTTTTTCTCTCTTCTCAAAACAGAATCTATATGTGTAAATGCACTGAAACCTCCTCCAGTCTGGGAGACAAGGATGGGGCCTTATTTGTCTTTGAACACCAGTGATTTGCACGGGCCTGGGCACATAATAGGCTCTCCAACGCATGCTTGCATTAACAAAGGACAAAATAATGTCTTTAGACCTACCCACTTGCAGTTGGTTCCCTTTTCTGAAAAAAAAATTTTTTTTCAAGCTACTTCTAAAATTAAACTCAAGGTCCTTTTCATAAAAATAGACAGGGGAGTCAGAATAATATACAGAACCGGACTGCTGAGAGTAAGATGTGGCAAGCCCCTTATCTGACTAATAAGGAAACAAAGGCACACAGAAGTTCATGGTTTGGCGAAGGTAACCTAACTAGCTGATGGTGGAATTTATAGCAGTGGTTCTCAACCTTCCTAATGCTGTGACCCTTTAATATAGTTCCTCACATTGTGCTGACCCCCAAACATAAGTTATTTTCATTGCTCCTTTATAACTATAATTTGCTACTGTAATAATGTAATATTGTATACCATAATAATGTAATAATGTAAATATCTGCTATGCAAGCTATCTAATATGAGACCCCAAGGGGTCACAACCCACAGGTTGAGAACTACTGTTTAGGATAACTTAAACCTCTTACCTTCTTATGTTCCATCAAGTAGAACTTGGATTGGTCTAGATCTATAAATGGGTTTTTTAAACTCCAAAACCACTCTCCAAAATATGTATGTAAAAATCTATGCATATTAGATGTTTTGTAGAAACAGTTCAAAGTCATTGCTTGTTTTTTTTTCTTTTCAGTGTTATATAGATTGAATTCTAGGCCTCCAGCATATGAGACATATGCTGTGCCACTGAGTTACATCCACAGCCCTGTCCCTTGATTTCCAGAAGATATGTGACCTCTGACACTATTAAAAATCACAATTGCAAAAGGTAGCATTAGGGAGTGTTTACTATTGAGTGTTGCTGCTCTATGCTGTGAAGGGCTAAGATCAGAGTTTGACGTGTTCCTCTAAGGGTCAGGGAGAGAATTCAGATGGTAAATATGCAAGCTGTCAACCTGATGGCCTGAGTTTGAGCTCCAAACCCATGTAATGATGGATGGAGAGAATCAACTTCATACACACACACACACACACACACACACACACACACACGCACGCATACATACACGCATCATAAAAATATTTTTAACAAATAGTTTCAGGACTTGAGAGTGGTTATGAGCTTGCACTTCTCTTGCGGAAGACCTGAGTTCAGTCCTCAGCATCTACATTGAATGGCTCACACCACCTGTAACTCCAGCTTTGGGTGACTGGGAACTATCTCTAGCCTCCACAGGCACCTGGTCTCATGCGTACATACCAACAGAGACACGCATTCACATAAATAAAAATGAAATGAAAATTTTCTATTAAGAAGTAGTTTCTCTAAGACATCCATAGTCAGAAACAGTAAGATAGAGAGATAAACATACTCACTTTTTTTCTGTTTTTGCTCTCTCCATTTGAGGGTCATCAATTCACATTGAGAGCAGAATTCAAGTTCCCATGCTAATGTCTTCTAGAAACACCGTCTCAGGCACACCCCAAAACAGTGATTCACCAGGTTTCTAAGTATTATTTAAGCTAGTCTAGTTGCCACCTAAAACTAACAACTGCAATAACTGAGCTAAAAGAGATAATCAACTTCTCTCTCTCTCTCTCTCTCTCTCTCTCTCTCTCTCTCTCTCTCTCACACACACACACACACACACACACACAGCCATTATGAAGCTTAACCTGTGACTATATCCCAGAATATATCCCACATACAGCCATATAGCCCCAAATGAGACACTGTATATGTGATGGTTTGTATATGATTGGCCCAGGAAGTGACCTATTAGGAGGTGTGGCCTTGTTGGAGTAGGTGTGTCACTGTGGGTGTGGGCTTAATACCCTCCCCCTGGCTGCCTGGAAGTCAGTCTTCTACTAGCAGCCTTCAGATGAAGATGTAGAACTCTCAGCTCCTCCTGCACCATGCCTGCTTGGATGCTGCCATGTTTCTGCCTTGATGACAATGGACTGAACACCTGAGCCTGTAAGCCAACCCCAATTAAATATTGTCTTTTATAAAACTTGCATTGTTCATGGTGTCTGTTCACAGCAGAGAAACCCTAAGACAGAAGTTGGTACCAGGGACTAAGGTATTGCTGTGTTAGGCCTGACCATGCTTTTGTTCGGAAGAATGTGGATTTTGGGACTTTGGATTTGGAAAGCCATGGAATGCTTTAAGTGGGGCTTAATGGGCCAGACTAGTAGGAATATGGAAGACAGTGGTGCTGATGGTCATTTGCACTGTGTAGGCTTGACGGCCCAGGAGGTTTCAGTGGAGAAGAACTTTAATATGTGGCTGAGAGACTGCTTTATACGATGTTTTGGTGAAGAACACAGCTGCTTTTTGCCATTGTCTGAAGAGACTGCCCAGGACTAAAGTAAAGAGATTTATATTAATTGCATCTGCAAAGGAAGTCTCGAAGAAGCCCAACAAAGACTTTGTTCTCTGGTTAAGTCTGATGAAGAGAATTTTGACCAAACATAGCAAACTGAGAAAGGAAAAGTACAAAATATATAGTTTGAGTATTAAATGGACTCCAGGAAGTGAAATGGAGTGGAATTCAAGGATATTAAATTGAATTAAAGGAGTGGTGACCTTGGGGGCAAGATTCACTCAGTTAACTTTAGGTCGGGCATGGTCGTACAAGCCTTTAATCCCAGGAGGCAAAGATAAGCAGATCTCTGAGTTCAAGGCCAGCCTAGAACAGAGCAAATTCTAGGTGAAGAAAAACTTTAATCCAGGTTTAGAGGACCACACCTTTAATCCCAGTGCTTAGGAGACAGGCATGCAGATCTCTTGAGTTCAAAGTCAGTCTAGGGAGCAAGAGTCAGGACAGCCAACTTAGGCAGTGAAGGAGCTGGGGAAAAGGAAGCTAGTGATAATGTAATAGAACAAAGGGGGGGCAATGTTCCAGCTCCTGAAAGCAGCAGAACTCAGCAGCTTCAGCCATGTGTCTCTGACTTTATATTCAAGAGGAGAAGGAGATTACTGGGACAATTGATGCTGGTTAGCTGAAGCTAAGAAATTAGTGGTGATTAAGAAAAGACCAGCATCACTGAGGTGAAATATGGGAGGTGTTTTCTGAGAGCACAAAGAAGCTGTATTCCAGAGATAGCCAAGTGTTCCTCATGCTGCAGCTATACTGGGTAATGTGTAAGAATCATCCAGGTGGTACTGGTTTTGAAGGCTTGAAGGCATCATGAAGAACAGCTGAGGCTTGGTACTGTGAGAGGCCATGGAAGGCCATTGGTGAAAGTGTACCCTCAGTTGTAATTGACAGCCCCGGACTGAAGGGGTCATGCAAAGGAGTTGAGGCTTGGTACCATGAAGAGAGCCCATGAGAGGCTTTGGTGAAACTTAGTTGCAGTGGAAGACCCTAGCATATTGGAGATGCCAGTACCATGGAATGACCACCAAGTACAGCAGTGGCAGCAGAGTGGATCAATCTAAAATTAAAGTGCTACAGAGGGTAGAGCTGGAGAAGTGACACCAGCTCTTTGGAGATGCAGAGAAGATCATGTGTGGATCTCAGACATTGGAACAAGAAGCTGTGAAGCTGAAATTGACTTGGGGTACCCAAGATGTTAAAGATGCCAGAACCACAGGATGCCTGCCAAGGAAAGCTGCTAACAGGGAGTGGAACAAGCCCAGGAGATAGAACCTTGTTGAAGTCAACAAAGATGAAAAAGGATGAGCTGGATATCTGAAGACTGCTTTGCCATCAGACATGGAGATGCAGAGTTTGGACTTTGCCCAGCTGGTTTCCTGTCTTGCTTGGGGGATTACAGTTAAGTGATTGGATGAATCTCAAAAGAGACCTTGAACTTTGGACTTTAAACACTGTTGAGACTGCTATAGACTACAGGGACTTTTGAAGTTGGACTAAATGTATTTTGCATTATGCTATGCTTAAGTATGGCCCCCATAGACTCATGTTTGAACAAGTCTATGGGGGCCAGGGAGTGGAATGTGATGGTTTGTATATGATTGGCCCAGGAAGTGACCTATTAGGAGGTGTGGCCTTGTTGGAGTAGGTGTGTCACTGTGGGTGTGGGCTTAATACCCTCCTCCTGGCTTCCTGGAAGTCAGTCTTCCACTAGCAGCCTTCAGATGAAGATGTAGAACTCTCAGCTCCTCCTGCACAATGCCTGCTTGGATGCTGCCATGTTTCTGCCTTGATGACAATGGACTGAACACCTGAGCCTGTAAGCCAACCACAATTAAATATTGTCTTTTATAAAACTTGCATTGTTCATGGTGTCTGTTCACAGCAGAGAAACCCTAACTAAGACAGTAAAGGAGTACTATTTTTACTAAGAAAACATGCAGCAACAAAACCATCTATCCCGGAGGACTCTGGAAGTGAAATCTAACATGTACAATAGAGAAGTTTAAACAACAACATAGTTGGACATACATCGACATAGATCAATATTAGTGACATTGTCCCAAGTGAAAAAAGTTAAGCAGAGAGTATGTTCTTAAATAAGCCATTAGTGTAAACATTATTTGGGCAAAAATTAAACTCAAGGCCTCGGGGTTGTTAGGGAAGTGCTCTGCCACTCAACTACGTATTCTGCATGGCAACATAGAAATTTGAAGATATGCATTATATACATTAAAGTCATTATCAGTAAAGGAAAGGGAAGGGTGAGGAATATGTGGGGAGAATAGAGAAGGAAATGAAAGGCAAGGAAGGAGGAAAGTAAAGAGAAAATGTAAAGTCTTATGAATTTTGATGATGACAGTAGGTTTTATGTCAGGAAACAGAATTTAATCTTGTAGTTAAATAATGAATACCAACAAATGACTACTTTAACATTTGCTTGGTGCAATACTTGTAGGGGCAACATCAAAACCACGGTGTTGTGCTAGAGAGATGGCTCAGCAGGTTGGAGCTCTTGCTGCTCTTGCAGAGGACCCAGATTCAGATTTCCAACACACCTATATGGTGTCTCACAACTGTTTGTAACTCTAGTTAAAAGGGATCTGACACCATCTTCTGACCTCCACAGGCACCAGCTGCACATGTGGTACACAGCCATCCATGCATGCAAACTACTTATAAAAAAAACAAAAATTAAATAAAAATTGCAATGCTTGTGAACCACTAAAGTACATTCTTTTTTTTTTCAAATAAATGGACTATTCTGTTATACACATGGCTCATTTGACTAAATGCCCTTTACTCTTTTGCTGTAAAGACTCCGACTTAAAGAAATAGAAAGGGGGCCTAGAAAGCAAAGAAGAATGGAAGGCATTGCTGATTTTAATATTAACCTATTAATCTTCGCTGTACTGAAAGTCAAACAGTGAGAAAGATAATATATACTGTGGTGCATATTTTAATACAAAACAGGCCAATTACCAATATTTGAATACTTGCATCATTATTTATTCATCATGGACATACAAAAAATTCAGTAAAATACTCAAATAGCAAGTGTCAAGGTATTGTGTATCCACCCAGTTGGTAAAATAAGT
The DNA here is from genome assembly GCA_964023405.1 of Apodemus agrarius. Classification (NCBI taxonomy): domain Eukaryota; kingdom Metazoa; phylum Chordata; class Mammalia; order Rodentia; family Muridae; genus Apodemus; species Apodemus agrarius. The sequence continues at coordinate 55,679,765 of OZ030010.1, forward strand.
CAGTTAATTTGGCAGGTAAGCATTAAGTAATCACGCTGTCAGAATTGGGTGAGTATCTAAGGGAGAAAGACAAAGACTGAACAAAGGAGGGGGGAATTTATAGAAAAGAAATACGAAGGGGGCCAAAAATAGGCATGAGGAGCAAATAAATACAGTGTGACAGGTTCAACAGTGGGGATGGATGTCTTGCTTCTACCACAGGGAGATTATCCTGGAAATAAGGGTAGACATTACAAAGTGCCACCAGTGGACTGATATTTCAGGTGGGGATTGTTCAAAAGTGAATGGTCGATTCAAATGGGCTTTCTATGTCAGCTTTTTGCGTCTTGTATCTCATTGTGTCTGTCATCCTATAACATGTTGGACAGTACACATAACACTCGTGTGCAATGCGAGTTATCTCTCAAATGCCCAGTCTAGGATTTGGAAAACTTTTTCTGTAAGAGGTCATATAATAAATAATTTCAGAACTGCATGCCAGTGATACCATCATTGATGAAAAGTCCCCTTCCTATTTGACTATCCATTGTTTCCTCAACCCATGCTTTGTTATTGATTATATCCTCTGTCTAATATGAGCAAGGAAATCAATCAGTTATCAAGAATGGAAGCTGAATTAAAAATTGTAGCTGGGGATTTGCCTTTCAACGGGGCCAATATTCTCTCAGTCCTCACCTTGCTGGTACCTCATCTCTCAAGCCTTCATTGATATTATTTGATATAAAGATGCCCTATGACGAGAGCAATTTTTGTTGTTGTAGCTCATCCCTCAATTACAAATACTGTGCTGCAGAAAACATTACTTTTTCACTGACATGACTGGAAATAAACTCCAAATGGGTTCTGATTCTCACCTTGAACCACCCCACACAGACATACACTTCATGCTCCATTTGTTCCTTCATTTTTAGTATTTTATTTTGAATTTATACAAACATGATAACTGCAAAAAGATCAGAGAATTGCTGTCTACCCTTCACCTGGCTGTCCTGAATGTTTACTGTAGGCAGGAAAGAATGACCAGCAGGGTCCCAAAGACAAGATGTAAAGAACAATGGATAGGCCCAACTGAAGGCTCTGAAACATGGTGTGAAGGATAAGGATTGTGGCCAACTGTTAAGACAGACAGGCAGTGGTCAACTCCACATAGACTACCACTGAGCCATTCCCTTCCCCCCCACCCCCCACCGCAAAAAAAAAAAAAAGATGTAAGAAGAAATGTTTGATAGTCCTTAACACTAACTGGCTCACATTAAAGCAACTTCAAGACTCCAGGGGAGCGTACAGAAAGTGCTGCCTCCCTTTCCAAGGGAAACCTTTCAACTTTATGTGTACTTAAGCACCTATACATATTTGTCCATCCTATACATTTATGTATAATAAACTGAATTCTGGATCAAATAGGCTCCTGTGGAAATCATGCCTGTTTCCTAGAAGTGCCCACCTTCAAGGAGGCACAAGGCATGGGAACTGCAAAGAGAAGAGACACATGAGCGCCATGCCTGCCAGAGTGGAGGCTACATTGTTTGTTAGCTCAGCCTGCTGTTTTTCCATGGAGCTGGTTCTCCTTTCCTCACTTGCTCTAATTCAACAATAGTCTCCTTGATCTACCACTGTGTCCCATCTGGATTCTTCTCTTTCAGGAGCACAAACAACTCAGACTGCTGCCAAAATCTAGGCCAGAGGAAACTAGGAACCTCCTTATGATAATTGTACTTACATAACATGATTTCGTTTACCAGAGCTAAGGGTTACATGGAGAAACCCGAACTTAGGACTTTTTTTTCACTTAGGATTTGTCGATTTTACAATGGTACAAAAGTAGTATGCATTCACTACAAGCTACACTTTAGCTTTTGACATTTGACCTTTTGGACCAGTTAATGATAAATAAATATTCTCTCCAGATTCTGAATAGCAGCAGTGAGCCATGCAGTCATGCCCGGGAAGACCAGATTCTTCACAATATACTGTGCTGTAGTAAGATGTCCACTTTGTATAATAAGTTCATCTTGAGCTTACAATATTTTCAATTTAGAAAGAGTTTAAGGTATAACATCATAAAAGGGCTAACAGCATCTATATATTGCTATAGCACTGGATTTCAGACATGGTTTTGGTTTTCACCTATTTCTCCACTAGTGTCCTAGCCCAGGACACATTTCTGATGCAGGATCAAATCTACAATTGTCATTTCATTTAAATGCCGTATTTGCTATTATCTTGTACATTCACAATCCAAAAATATATCTGAATCTACATCAAGAATGCTGGGCAGTGGTGGTGCACACCTGTAATCCCAACACTGGAGAGGAAGAAGCAGACGAATCTCTGTGAGCTCAGGGACCAGCCTGGTCTACAGAGTGAGTTCCAGGATAGCCAGGGCTACACAGAGAAACCCTGTCTCAGACCCCCACCCCAAAAGAGAGTGTTAGTTTATACTGATCATTTTAGACTTCCTACTCTTCTTGTATGTAATGCTGTCAAGGAGAAAGCTGCCTCTCATTCTCTATGATCTGTTGTCTTCTTGTTCAAACACAGTATTTGCATAAAATAGTTCCACAATGTTAACACATAATCATGTGAAAATTAAATTTATGAACTGGAGTCCAATATTTCAAATAATTGCTTTTGTTTTGCCTTAGAACATGAAAATAACATTTTAAACCTTTTGCTTAGTTCTTAACTTGCCCATCTCTACAAGGAGCTCATGTCACTCATTTACTCTACAGTAAATCCCTTTGTTACTGCCACTTGTGCCCACATATTTTCATTATGCACTTTGTAGGAGGAGTTTATGTGTAACTTTGCCATGGTTCTAATTTTTAGAGCTCTAATCATAGAAACAGAACTTCTATTTCTGAATGCTGTTTTAAAAATATCTATGAAATTGTGTCACATTTATGATTTTTATTAAGTTTTCAATAGGTCTGCATTAATTATGTACAATAATGGCTTTCATTGAAACATTTTCATATGTGCATATAACACATTTTGATCATATTTATTCCCCCATTACCTTCTCCTGTCCATTTCCCACTCCACTTACCTCCTTCTTCCTCCCAACAAGACCCCCTCCTACTTTCTAAAGATTAATTTAGTGCTCATTATTATTATGTGTGTAGATGTGCAGGGTAGGGGGTACATGCCACAGCACATATGTGGAAGCCATGGAACAACTCTGTGAAGTCACTGTTGTTTCTCTCTGTCCACCTTATGTGTGCACCAGGGATTGAGCACAGATCATCAGGCTCGCCAGGCAAATGCTTTAATCTGCTGCACCATATTGCCACAGTCCCTTTCTACTTTTATATCTATGTATGTGCACATGCTTGTGTGCCTGTGTGTACTTCTATATGTATCCCAGTGGATTTCATTAGAGTTGCTTATGGGACCACAGGTGAGGTTATGGTGGTTTGAATGTGCTTGGACCATAGGAAGTGGCACTATTAGGAGGCATGGCCTTGTTGGAGGAAGTATATCATGTGGAGGTATGCTTTGAAGCTCTTCCCAGTATGGTAGAGTCAGTTTTCTCCTGGCTGCAGTCAGATCAAGATTTAAAACTCTAAACTCCTCCTGTGCCACGTTCCCGCCTTAGTGATAATGGACTGCTCCTGTGAACCTGTAAGCCAGCCCTAATAAAATATTGTCCTTTATAAGAGTTGCCTTGGTCATGGTGTCTCTTCACAGCAATGGAAACCCTATGACAGAGGGATTGCTTTCAGAATCATGGGCAGCTTACCAGTGGCTATAACATTCCCAAGCAACCAACTGCTTAAAAATCCTCAGGGAGAGCTGTGGCCTAGTGAAATACTCCCCACTTAGAACAACTAGCTGTGAATCATACAGAAGGAGAGGGGCCCTGTGATCCATTTCCTTAACATGAGAGAATGTTGACAGGTCCAAGGGTGTGCAGGTCCCGTGCAAGTAACCACCACAGCTGCTCAGATTTCAAGAGTACAATGGCCATGTTGTACTTGAAAGACAGTTCCACCATACTCTACTCCTTCCATTGTCTCTAACATTCTTTGTTCCCTCTTTGCCAGAATATCCCCTGAGCCTCCAAATCTGAATGAGAATACAAATCCTTTCCATTGACCCAACCTCCTAGCTTAGGATAAAGCAAGTGGAAGATAAACCCAACTTACAGAATTTTCCTGAGGATACAAGGAAACAAAACATGTGGAACAGCCAACTTTTTGAGATTCCTCTTAAGAGATCTGTTTCAGGACATTGATAAGCCTTGGTGTACCCTTATCTCCCAAGAATAAAGAAAGCAGTTTGAAAAAGCACAAAGACTTGAGATACCTAGCAGAGCTGATTGGCAGACCCAACTCTTACATGTATAACATCAGTCTGAAAACACTGGAAAGGGGCTTTTTCTTATCTTATACATAGAAACCAACACAGAGAGTCAAGGAAAATGAAAGATCAAGGAAATTTGTTCCAAATACAAGAATGAGATACCTCTCAAGAAACTGTGCTTACAGAAATGGGTATATGTGATTTACTTGACAGTGAATTGAAGGGAATAATCCACTGACAGATAAATGAACAAAGAAAATATAATATAGGCACAATGGAATACTAGTTAGTATTAATAGTTAGTAATAAAGAGGGTAGCGTGCTGTGATTTACAGCAATGTGGCTGGAACTAGGAGACATGCTACTGAACCAAACACAAAAGGACAAATGGTATGTGTTCTTACATATTTGCAACAGCTTAAAAAGTCACTTTTATATAAGAGAGTTAAATAGTGGTCACTAGACTGGAAAGGGGAGGAGAAGGTGATGGAGAAAAATTAGCAGATACCTGAATATAGTCAGATAGAGGGAAATGGGAGAAATTAGTTCTAATGATCTATGTAGCACCATAAGGTGATTATAGTCTATAACAATCTATAATATATTTCAAAATAATAAGTGTGGAGTTCCCCAAAGATACAAATCATAAATGTTTGAGGAGATAAAAATGATGATTATGTTAACTTGGTCATTATAAATTATATTCACTTGTTGAATTATCATTCCATACACAACTGTGTACAAATATTACGAAATTAGCAAAAATGAACCCTTTGATTATGAGATACTGTACAAATATTTTTTAAAGTAAATGTGAACAATATGTGGGCCAAGTGAATTTTATAGATATCCTCAGAACTTTTCACCCAAGGGCATATTATATAGTCTTCACTAGGATACATAACCACATCCAGATATAGCACATGTTTTATCACAAAACTTAAAAGTTGAAGAGTGAAATCATACTAAAAATCTTCTTCTTTGTGCATGCCTGCATGCCTGTACTCATTAGAGCATTATACACAAATGTATGTGCTAACATATTACTCAGTCATAAAAACAAGGAGCTCCAGCTGGGCCTGGTGGCTCAGGCCTTTAATCCTGGCTATGATAGAGATTAAGGAGGAGAATCAAAAGTTCACAGCCTCCCTGAGCTACAGACTTAGTTCAAGGATAGTTTGAGCAAATTAGTGAGATCCTATCTCAAAACAAAACATAAAAAGAAGGGTAGGTGGAGCTGAAGAGACCTTACACTAGTTGAGAGCACTTGCTGGCCTTCCAGAAGACCCAAGTTCAGCTCCCAGCACAGATGCCTCATAACTATCTGTGACTCCAGTTCTAGGGAACTCAGCACAGTCTTCTAGTTTCCATGCACACCTACACATATGGCATATATTCACATAGACACACAGACACATGTAAATAAAATGTTAACAATAAACCTTTTTAAGAAGAGGGCTAGGGATATTGCAACCAGGACACAGCTGGAAAGGCGCAGGTAGGGACTCCGTCTGGGGCTAGAGCAGGGAGAGCTGCTAAGCTCTCGCCCAGAGGCGGGCCCAGGCGCCTAAGCTCTGCAGCACGTCCCTGCGAGCTTAGGACGTGCACCGAGGTAGCCAGATCCACCCAGTTCCCCAGGACCCCGGACCAGCGATAGCAGCAGGCCTCCATATTGCAACCAGGACACAACTGGAAAGGTGCAGGTAGGGACTCTGTCTGGGGCTAGAGCAGGGAGCGCTGCTAAGCTCTCGCCCAGAGGTGGGCCCAGGCGCCTAGGCTCTGCAGCAAGTCCCTGCGAGCTTAGGCCGTGCACCAAGGAAGCCGGAACCACCCAGCTCCCCAGGACCCCGGACCAGCGATAGCTGCAGGCCTCCATATTGCAACCAGGACACAGCTGGAAAGGCACAGGTAGACAGATTCCATCAGGGGCTACCACGTGAGGGGATCTGCTAGGCTCTCCCTACTAGGCAGGCCCAGCAGTGCCTGCCGAGGCTCTGCTGCACTCCCCCACACTTCCCGGAGACCTCAGGCCGTGCACAAAGTCAGCGAGTGGCAGCCAGCTCGTGATCCCGTTGAGCAGCAATCACCCATAACCACCAGTAGAGAAACAACAGGTAAGCCCAGCCTCACAGGAGATTCAAACACCAGCCAGTGACAACAAGGTCAACTAACACCAGAAATAACCAGATGGCAAAAGGTAAACGAAGGAATGTCACTAACAGAAATCAAGGCAACATGACAGCATCTGAACCCAGTTTACCAACAACAGGAAGCCCTGGCTACCCCAAAACACCAGAAAAACAAGACTTGGATATAAAATCACTGATCAGGATGCTGGTAGCTGAACACATAGAAAAATCTCATAAAGAATTAGAGGAGAAAATGGATCAAAAGTTAGAAGCCTTTACAAGGCAAATACAAAAATCACTTCAAGAAATGCAGGAGAAGATGGATCAAAAAGAAGAAGACAATAAGGAAGAAAGAGAAAAATCACTTAAAGAAATACAGAAGAACGTGGGCCAACAAGTAGAAGCTATGAAAGAGGAAACACAAAAATCTATTAAAGAAATACATGAAAACACAATCAAGCAAGCGAAAGATCTGAGCACATCCATCCAGGTACTAAAAACAGAAGTAGAAACAACTAAAAAATCACAGAGGGAGACAACATTGGAGATAGAAAACCTTGGGAAGAAATCAGGGGCCATAGATGCAAATATCAACAATAGAATACAAGAGATAGAAGACAGAATATCAGAAGCCGAAGATACCATAGGAACCATTGATTCAACAGTCAAAGAAAATACTAAATGCAAAAAGGCTGTAACCCAAAACATCCAGGAAATCCAGGACACAATGAGAAGACCAAACCTAAGGATTATAGGTATAGACGAGAATGAAGATGTACAAGTTAAAGGGCCAGCAAATATCTTCTACAAAATTATGGAAGAAAACTTCCCCAACCTAAAGAGAGAAATGCCCATGAATATACAAGAAGCATACAGAACCCCAAACAGACTGGATCAGAACAGAAATACATCCTGTCACATAATAATCAAAACTCCAAATGTACTAAACAAAGAAAGAATATTAAAGGCAGCAAGAGAAATAGGCCAAGTAACTTATAAAGGAAGACCTATCAGAATAACACCAGACTTCTCACCTGAGACCATGAAAGCTAGAAGATCCTGGGCAGATATAATGCAAACACTAAGAGAACACAAACTTCAGGCAAAACTACTTTACCCAGCAAAGCTCTCAATCGCCATAGATGGAGACATCAAGGTATTCCATGACAAAACCAAATTTGCACGATATCTTTCCACAAATCCAGCCCTACAAAGGATAATAGGGGGAAAACACCAAGACAAGGACAGAAACTACACCCGGGAAGAAACAAGATAGAAACCTCCTCTCATCAAACCTAAAAGAAGGTAACCTCTCGAATATAAAAAAATAAATAAAATAAATAAATATAATTTCAAAAATGTCTGGAGGAAATAATTACTATTCCTTAATATCTCTTAACATCAATGGACTCAATTCCCCAATAAAAAGACATAGATTAACAGACTGGATATGGAAACAGGACCCTACATTTTGCTGCATACAGGAAACACATCTCAGTGTTAGAGACAAACACTGCCTTAGAGTAAAAGGCTGGAAGACAATTTTACAAGCAAATGGTCTCAGGAAACAAGCTGGAGTAGCCATTCTAATATCAGATAAAATTGACTTCCAACCTAAAATCATCAAAAGAGACTCAGAAGGTCACTTCTTGCTGGCCAAAGGGAAAATACACCAAGAAGAGCTCTCAATACTGAACATCTATGCTCCAAATGCAAGGGCACCCTCATTCGTAAAAGAAACCTTACTAAAGCTTAAAGCACACATTACACCTAACACAATAATTGTGGGTGACTTCAACACTCCACTCTCCTCAATGGACAGATCAGGAAAGCAGAAACTAAACAGGGACACAGTGAAACTAATTGAAACTCTGGACCAACTGGATTTAACAGATATATATAGAACATTTCATCCTATAGCTAACGAATATACCTTTTTCTCAGCTCCACATGGTACCTTCTCCAAAATAAACCATATAATTGGTCACAAGACAGATGTCAACAAATACAAGAAGATCGAGCTAATCCCATGCCTCCTATCAGATCACCATGGAGTAAGAGTGGTCTTCAATAACAACAAAAACAACAGAAAGCCCACATACACATGGAAACTGAACAATACTCTACTCAATGACACCTTGGTCAAGGAAGAAATAAAAAAAGAAATCAAAGACTTTTTAGAATTCAATGAAAATGAAGGTACAACCTACCCAAATCTATGGGACACAATGAAAGCAGTGCTAAGAGGAAAACTCATAGCTCTAAGTGCATCCAAAAAGAAACTGGAGAGAGCATATACTAGCAGCTTAATGGCACACCTTAAAGCCCTGGAAGAAAAGCAAGTTAATTCACCCAGGAGGAGTAGAAGACAAGAAATCATCAAACTCAGGGCTGAAATCAATCAAATAGAAACAAAGAGAACCATACAAAGAATCAACAAGACCAGGAGCTGGTTCTTTGAGAAAATCAACAAGATAGATAAACCCTTAGCCAGACTAACCAAAGGACACAGAGACAGTATACAAATTAACAAAATTAGAAATGAAAAGGGAGACATAACAACAGAAACTGAGGAAATTCAAAAGATCATCAGATCCTACTACAAAGGTCTATACTCAAAACAACTGGAGAATCTGGAGGAAATGGACAATTTCCTAGACAGATATCAAATACCAAAATTAAATCAGCATCAAGTAGATCAGCTAAATAGTCCCATAACCCCTAAAGAAATAGAAGGGGTTATAGAAAGCCTCCCAACCAAAAAAAGTACGGGACCAGATGGTTTTAGTGCAGAATTCTACCAGACCTTCAAAGAAGACTTAACACCAATACTTTTCAAACTATTCCACAAAATAGAGACAGAAGGGACACTGCCCAACTCATTCTTCGAAGCCACAATTACGCTAATACCTAAACCACAAAAAAATCCAACATAGAAAAAGAACTACAGGCCAATTTCTCTTATGAATATAGATGCAAAAATACTAAATAAAATTCTTGCTAACCGAATCCAAGAGCACATTAAAACGATCATCCACCATGATCAAGTAGGCTTCATCCCAGGGATGCAGGGATGGTTCAATATACGGAAATCCATCAATGCAATCCACTACATAAACAAACTGAAAGAAAAAAACCACATGGTCATCTCATTAGATGCTGAAAAAGCATTCGACAAAATTCAGCATCCTTTCATGCTAAAAGTCGTGGAAAGAGCAGGAATTCAAGGCCCATACCTAAACATAGTAAAAGCAATCTACAGCAAACCAGTAGCCAACATCAAAATAAATGGAGAGAAACTTGAAGCATTCCCACTAAAATCAGGGACTAGACAAGGCTGCCCTCTCTCTCCATATCTTTTCAATATAGTACTTGAAGTTCTAGCGAGAGCAATTAGACAACATAAGGAAGTCAAAGGGATACAAATTGGAAAGGAAGAAGTGAAACTATCATTATTTGCAGACGATATGATAGTTTACCTAAGCGACCCAAAAAACTCCACCAGAGAACTTCTACAGCTGATAAACAACTTCAGCAAAGTGGCAGGTTATAAAATTAACTCAAGTTAGTGGCCTTCTTGTACTCAAAGGACAAGCAGGCTGAGAAAGAAATTAGGGAAATAACACCCTTCACAATAGCCACAAACAACATAAAGTATCTTGGCGTAACTCTAACCAAACAAGCGAAAGATCTGTACAACAGGAACTTCAAGTCCTTGAAGAAAGAAATCAAAGAAGACCTCAGAAGATGGAAAAATATTTCTTGCTCCTGGATTGGCAGGATCAATATAGTAAAAATTGCCATCTTGCCAAAAGCAATCTACAGATTCAATGCGATCCCCATCAAAATCCCAAATCAATTCTTCATAGATCAAGAAAGAGCAATTCTCAAATTCATCTGGAGCAACAAAAAACCCAGGATAGCTAAAACTATTCTCAACAATAAAAGGACTCCTGGGGGAATCAATATCCCTGACCTCAAGCAGTACTACAGAGCAATTGTGTTTAAAACTGCATGGCACGGGTACAGCAACAGGCAAGTAGATCAATGGAACAGGATTGAAGACCCAGAAATGAACCCACAGACTTATGGTCACTTGATCTTTGATAAAGGAGCCACAACCATCCGGTGGAATAAAGATAGCCTTTTCAACAAATGGTGCTGGTTCAACTGGAGGTCAACATGCAGAAGAATGCGAATTGACCCACTCTTATCTCTTTGCACTAAGATCAACTCCAAGTGGATCAAGGACCTCCACATAAAACCAGACACACTGAAACTATTAGAAAAGAAACTTGGGAAGACCCTGGAGGACTTGGGCACAGGGGAAAAGTTCCTGAACAGAACACCAATAGCTTATGCTCTAAGATCAAGAATCGACAAATGGGACCTCATAAAATTACAAAGTTTCTGCAAAGCAAAGGACACTGTCAGAAGGACAAAACGGCAACCAACAAAGTGGGAAAAGATCTTCACCAACTCCACATCCGACAGAGGGCTAATATCCAATATATAGAAAGAACTCAAGAAGTTAGACCCCAAAGAACCAAATAACCCTATCAAAAAATGGGGCACAGAGCTAAACAAAGAATTTTCACCAGAAGAAATTCGGATGGCCGAGAAACACCTTAAAAGATGTTCAACATCATTAGTTATCAGGGAAATGCAAATCAAAACAACCCTGAGATTCCACCTCACACCAGCCAGAATGGCTAAGATTAAAAACTCAAGAGACAACAAGTGCTGGCGAGGATGTGGAGAAAGAGGAACACTCCTCCACTGTTGGTGGGATTGCAAAATGGTAAAACCGCTCTGGAAATCAGTTTGGCGGTTCCTCAGAAAATTGGGCATATCACTTCCAGAGGACCCTGGCATACCACTCCTGGGCATATACCCAGAGGATTCCCCTGCATGCAATAAGGACACATGCTCCACTATGTTTATAGCAGCCTTGTTTATAATAGCCAGAAATTGGAAGGAGCCCAAATATCCCTCAAAGGAGGAATGGATACAGAAAATGTGGTATATTTATACAATGGAATACTACTCAGCAATTAAAAATAATGAATTCATGCAATTTGTAGGTAAATGGTTAGACCTGGAAAATATCATCCTGAGTGAATTAACCCAATCACAAAAGAATGCACATGAAATGCAATCACTGATAAGTGGATATTAATGAGCCCAGAAGCCCTAAATTCTCAAGACACAAATAGCAAGTCAAATGATTCCCAAGAAGAAAGGAGAGGACCCTGGGCCTGTAAAGATTGCATCCAGTTTAGTAAAGAAACCGAGGGGGGAGGGGGAATGATTGGGGAACAGTTGGGGGGGGGAGGAACTATGGGAACTATGGTGGGTGGGAACTGGGAAAGGGGAAAGCCTTTGGAATGTAAACATAGAACATAGAAAATAAAAATTAAAAAAAAAAGAAGAAGAGGGCTAGGGATATAGCTTTGTGGTAAAGTACTTGCCTAGCATACACAAGGTCCTGATTCTAGTACCTGAGTACCAAAAATTAATAAGACACTATCATTTGTTGTCAAGATGAATTGACCTAAAAAAAAACTATGGTAAGTTAAATAAATTAGACAAGGCTTGGTGTGGCAGTAAATGGTTATAGTCCCAGCATTTGGGACACTGACTGAGATGGGAATATGACAAGTTCAAGACAACATGGGCTATTTTACAAGACTCTATCCCCAAAACATCACAAAGAAAAAGAAGCAAAACACAAAAGAGAAAATAGTGTGTTGTTTCACTGATACCTGGATTCTTTGAAAAGCCAAACACGTTAAACCAGACAAAATAGTGGTGTCTTAGTTACTTTTCTACTGCTGTAATAAAACACCTTGACCAGGGAAACTCATAAAAAGAAAGCATTTAATTGGGCTTAGAGTTCCAGAGGGCTAGAATCCATGATGAAGAAGTGAAGACATGGCTGCTCTCAATTGTAACTGCAAGCAAGAGGTAGAGGCCATAATTTGAATGACAGGAGTGGCTTAATTAGGATGCCTATAGCATTGATGAAACACCGTGACCAAAAAAGCAAGTGTGGAGGAAAGAGTTTGGCTTATAATTTTACATCATAGTCCATCATTGAAGGAAGCCAGGAAGTCAAGCAGGGCAAGAACCTGGAAGCAGGAGCTGATGCAAAAGCCAGGGAGGGGTGCTGATTAGTAGATTGCTCCCCATGTTTTGCTCTGCTTTCCTTCTTAAAGAAACCAAGGACCACCTGCCAGGGATGGCCCCACCCACAGTAGAAGCCCTCCCCTATCAATTACTAGTTAAGAAAATGTTCTACAAGCTCACCTACAGCCTAATCTTAATGAGGCATTTTCTCAATTGAGGCTCCATCCTGTCCAGTTACTCTAAAACTAGCCAACATAAGAAGTCTACTGAAACCTCAAAGCTGGCCCCCAGTAAGACATCTCCTCCAACAAGGTTTTAACTCCTAGTTCTCCCAATAAGTTCCATCAACTGTGGACCAAGTATTCAAATGCATGTGCATATGATAGTGGTTCTCATTCAAACCCCCATGAGTGGTCAATAGGGGTGAGGAGAAGGGACAGATGGTGAGATATAAGTCAGGTATGTAGGATGAACTAAGTATTCCATAATCTAATTACAGAATGTAGCACACTGTTAAGTTATATAGCACATTAAATTTTTGTAAGTCAAAGTCAGGAAAGACGTCTCGGCAGGTCAGAGTACTTGCTGCTCTTTCAGAGGATCAGAGCAGCACCCACATCCGGTGGCTCACAACCACCTACAACTCTAGCTCCAGGGGATCTAATGTCATTGTCTCATATCTGAGGATGCCCATGTACCTATAGCATACATATAAATAACATAAATCCTTTAACATTTTTGCTAGCCATGCTCGGTGGCTCACAACCATAGTTCAAATACTAGAGAGACTGAAACAAATGGATTGGAACATGTGATGAGCACCAGGCCAGCCAGAATTCTAGAGGAAGATTCTACTTTTAAAAAGCTTTAAAATATAGATTTTTAAGTATACTTAAAAAAATTTAAAAGGGGGAGGTAACAGGTATGGTAAAGCATCTTTTGTGCATATGGCAAGGAATAGAATAGCTGGGACTTGAGATAGAACTATTCCCAATTTTCTGAGAAACTGCCAAATTGATTTCCAAAGTTGTTGTACAAGTTTGCACTCTTACCAGCAATGAAAGAGTATTCCACTTGTTCCATAATTTTCCAAGCATGTGCTGTCACTTGAGTTTTTGATCTTAGCCATTCTGATTGATGTATGGTAGAATCTCAGGGTCATTTTGATTTGCATTTCCCTGATGATTAAGGATGTTAAACATTTCTTTAAGTGCTTCTCATTTATTCAAGATTCCTGTTAATAATTCTCTGATTAGTTCTGTACCCCATTTTTAATCTGGGTTTTTTTTTGCATTGTTTGTGTCTAACTTCTTGAGTTCTTTATGTATTTTGGATATTAACCCTCTGTAAGATGTAAGGTTGGTGAAAATACTTGCTCAAGTATGTTCATATCATAATAGCCAGAAACTGGATACAACCTAGATGCCCCTCGGTTGAGGAATGGATACAGAAAATGTGGTTCATTTACACAATGAACCACATTTACTATTCAGCTATTAAAAACATGGACATCATGAATTTTGCAGGCAAATGGATGGAACTAAAAAATTTCATCCTGAGTAAGGTAACCCAGAAGTTGTGTCAAGAAGTTAGACAAAAACAATCCAAATAACCCAACTAAAAACTGGAATACAGAGCTAAACAGAGAATTCTCAACAGAGGAATCTTGAATGGTCGAAAAGTATTTAAAAGAAATGTTCAACATCCTTAGTCACCAGGGAAAACCAAAAGGACAAGCACATAGTGTTATTTACTTATAAGTGGATATTAGTCATAAAGTACAGGGTACCCACACTATAATCAACAGACCCAAAGAAGCCAAATAACAAGGAGGGCTCAAGGGAAGTTGGTTGAATCTTCCTCAGAAAGGGAAACAAAATAGATATCAGAGGTGCATGGAGGGAGGAAACTGGGTGGGAGAGAAGAGGGGGAGGGGAGGGGAGGGGGATCAGGTATAGGGAGAGCAGGGGAGAGACAATGGAAATCAGCAGTGGAGGGGCATCCAAGGAAGTGCCAGAGACCTGGGATGAAGGTACACCCCTAGGGGTTTATAAACTTGACTCTCGATAAGACAATCAGTGGGGGATATGGACCCTGAAGTGGCCATATCCTGTAGCCAATCCTTGACACTATTACTGATACACTATTATGCTTGCAGACAGTCTAGCATAAATGTCCTCTGAGAGGCTCCACCCAGCAGCCAATGGAAAGAGATGCAGAGACCCACACCCAAATATTAGGTGGAGCTCAAGGCGTCTTAGGGAAGAGTTAAGAGAAGGATTGAGGGGCCTGAAGAGGACAGGGGCCTCCACAGGAAGACTAACAGAGTCAACTAACCTGAACCCATAGGGGCCACCAGAGACTGAACCACCAACCAAAGAGTGAGCATGGGTTGGACCTAGGCTCCCTGCACATATGGAACAAATGTGCAGCTTGGTCTTCATGCAGATTTCCCAACAACTGGAACAGGAGCTGTCCCTGAGTCAGTTGCCTGCCTGTGGATCCCATTCGCCTTATTGGGCTGCCTTGTCTGGCCTCAGCGGGAGAGGATGCACCTAGATCTGCAGTGAGTTAATGAACAGGGGAGGGAAGGCATAGTATGTAAGAGGATGAGGAAGAAGGAATGGGGGAAGGATCTGTGTGAGGGGATACTGGAAGGAGAGGGGGCACTGATGTTGGGGTGTAAAGTGAATAAGTGAAAGAAAGAAAGGAAGGAAGGAAGGAAGGAAGGAAGGAAGGAAGGAAGGAAGGAAGGAAGGAAGAGTGCCTGGCAGGTGATCAATATGCTGATACGCTGACCTGTTATAGACTCTTCATTCTGTATATATTGTATACCTCGTACAACATCATGCTGTGTACCTCAATATACATAGTAAAAACAAATTTAAACTAAATATCTAATAAGGGGGCTGAAGAGATTGCTTCCTGATTAAGAGCATTTGTTGCTCTTTGAGAGGGACCTAGATTTGTTTCTCAGCACTCACACAGTGATACAGATCTCTATAACTACAGTTCTGGAGAATCTAACACTTGCCTTCTCCTAACTTATGTAAGTACCAGGTGTGTGTGTGTGTGTGTGTGTGTGTGTGTGTGTGTTACACACAAAATACCCCCATGCATTAATAAATCTGAAAACTACAAAAGAGTAAAATTAAATGACCTCAGAAGTAAAGGTACAACGTGGCTTATTTGTCAGAGCAGAAAAGTCTCCACCCAGTTCATCCCAAAGCCATATTAAGTATGTTTTAAGCAGAAATTAAGTTGTACATACAGGCCCGCTTTGTACCATTTGAGACCAAACATTGACACAATGTTGGAAGTCCCTATGCTGGATATTTTACCTGCAATGCTCCTCCATCCGCAAGTTTCCAGGGTCTTCTTGATCATAACTAAGACAAGAAAATAATTCTTATGCTGGCTCCTGCCCGTGCCTTTGGAGAACTGTATTTATACTCCAAGCAGAGGAGCCTAAGCTATCTACATCAATGCAGTACATAGGTGGGCTACAGTGAAACATACCACATTAAATGGGTTGCTGCGGTATAGTCCATTCATCTTAAAAAGAGATCTCAGCTGCTCTCATATCCTACTCTAACTGATGACAGGCACAAGCAACAATAGCTGTGCCAATTCCAAGCTAAGACTTAATATGTCCTGGCAGCTTCCACATATGTGTTCATGTGACACCTCCCCAAGTCATGCTGTGTGAGTCTAATCGCCCTGCTTCGAAGACCACATGCAGAGGCAACATAAGTAAGAGACTATGAGGCTATATATAGAGAAGAAGCTTGGCATCCCATATTCCCAATTAAATTCAGTCTTCAGTCAACTCACCAACTGAATGCAGCCAGACAAGTAAACACTGGAAAGCTGGTAGAGGGACAGCCCAATTGTTCCTAGTCTAGATAACAAAAGCCTGAGCAAAAACACTCGTGGCTATGGATTGAAGGTGCCATGTTTGGTAATAATAACTAACCAGAATGGTGTCATCAATCACACTCTCTAACACCTTGGGAAAAACAGAGTTTACTAGTGTAAGAATCTGGACTATCCTAGAAATAGTGGGTGAGAGTGGGAATAGAATTCCAAGTTCAAAATTTTAGTAATAATAGAGTTGTATCGAAAGTCCAAGTTCTAGGTATATAAAGATATGACCCTAGACTTTAATTCCAATGAAAATAGAAATAAAATGAGTTCTCACATTTTTATATGTGTTTAGTCATTTTCATCTTCAAGAGAAATAAGGGCCCATGGACCAAACATCACTGAGGGAAGAGGAGAAAGACCTTAAATACACAGTAATCTTGGCTAGTCATTTGTCCCCACGGAGCTGCTAAACCTCTGCATTCCAACCTATGTTGAGTAAAGCAAATGTTGAAGAAAGTGAAAGAAAAGCCAATTTTTGTGCCTCTTACCACAATAGCTTTGCAATATTCTCTTCTCCTCAAAAAACATCAGTTAAGGACTTCTCTCTCCTGCACCTACAGCTTCATTGGAGAATGACTTAGGAAACTGCAAGTCTAATAACAACAGTGGTAACACTTGTAATCAAAAGAGTTAATTTTGATTTAGCACCTACTATGGATCCTGAACTTTTGAATTTCTTCAAAATTCTTAGGTATCAGTGTTTGGAGGTGAGGGTCTGGCATGTGCTATGGACACCAAATTTTTTTTAAAAAAATTTACAAAGGAGTAAAATTAAATGACCTCAGAAGTAAAGGTACAACGTGACTTATTTGTCAGAGCAGAAACGTCTCCACCCACATCTGTATGTGTTCTGGATACATGAATAGAAGGCAGCAAGCATTAGACATTATTTGATTCAACTTCCGCTGTGAGATGCTCAGGGGTCTTTTACATTCATTAGTCAGTTTTCTATCACATTAACAATATCCATAACAATTCCTGCCATTTCTTCAATACCTACTTTCTCAAAAGTCAAGGAAATGATCTCATCTCATTCTAACAACTGTCCTAAAAATGTTGCTACAATGTCCCACAAGTTATAAATTAAGAAACTGTGTTTTATTGCTATGAAGAGACACCATGACTATACCAACTCTTATAAAGGAAAACATTTAATTGGGGATGGCTTACAGTTTCATAGGTTTAGTCCATTATTATCATAGCAACAAACATGGTGGTGTACAGGCAGACATGGTGCTGGAGAAAGAACTGAGAGTTGTACATCCTGATCCACAGGCAGCAAAAGAAGACTCTAAGCCACACTGGGCATAGCTTGAGCATAAGGTGATCTCAAATCCAGCCTCCACAATGACACACTTCCTCCAACAAGGGCACACCCACTCCAATAATGCCAATACCTCCTAATAGTGCTAGTACCTATGGGCAAAGCATTCAAACACAAGTCTATCAGGAGCATTCCCATTCAGACCACCACAGAAAGGCAGGCTCATCAAAGCCTGAGCTCAACAAAAAACTGAATCAGCCATAGGATCTTAGCAGCCACACATTGTCCTTTCCCTATCCCTAAGTGATGTCTGTCTATCCATTAAACAGCCTAAAAAGGGGTACTGCTGAATAGAAGAATCTTAAGTAGGCACTTAATCTGCAACCTTAGCTTCAGGCATTTTGTGGACCCACAAACTGAAATGACAGAAGTGCACAAACAGGTGTGTGCGTGTGTGTGTGTGTGTGTGTGTGTGTGTGTGTGTGTGAGAGAGAGAGAGAGAGAGAGAGAGAGAGAGAGAGATTGTGTGCTTGTTTGTGTATGTGTGCTTGTGTGTGTGTGTGTGTGTGTGTGTGTGTGTGTGTGTGTGTGTGTGTGTGTGTTTTAACAGGGAATGTTTACAGCTTTTTTTCTTTTCTTTCTATTTTCAGACAGTTTCTCTGTGTAACCTTTGCTGTCTGGAACTTGCTCTGTAGATCATGCAGGCTTCAAACTCACAGAAATCTGTCTGTGTCAACCTCCCCAGTGCTAGAATTAAAGGCATGCACCATGAAGCCAGGCATTATATCTTCTATTGGTCTTCATGGAGTCCTTGATATCAAATAAAATTAAAATGCTAATTAAAAGTAACACTATACTGCAAAACATAATAACCCAGTTCAAACTGAATAACAGATCAAAGCAGGGAATGCCCCATCTATGTACTGTTTATTGTTCCTGCCTCTAAAACTCACTGCCTCCAGAGAGAGCCTATTTCTTTATCCATATAATGGCTTTGCACAAAGCACAGCTGAGTTTTGTGAGAGGGGCACTAAACCCATTCTGAAGCAGCTACAGGCCAAGCTGTGCAGTGCTTGCCTGCCTGCCTGCCTGCCTAGCAGAAAGAGCTGGATGAAGCCACAGTCTTGATACACGAGCAACCAGCCTCGAAGTATGAATGGATGGCTGCTGTAGGACTCTTCTAGACCCATTTTTCTACTGACAGAGATTGGATTCTGATTCTGATCCAAGCAGAAATTAGGTCATTTATCCACTTCTGAAAACCTGGCAAGAATACCTTTCTTTAAATGCATTCGTTAGGCAAACAGAGTGTTTTCCAAATAGGAATTCAAGGGAGATTTCCAAGTCTTGTGCAGGCTCATGGCTTGATCTTGCTTTTCAATTTCACTGCAGAAAGACCCACTTGTCACTTAGTCACTGCTCCTTCCTGCCCATGGTCATTACTCACCATGGGGGAAGAACTCAAGTTGTGCTTAAAAACTCATATCAATGGGGAAAAGATGTTACTCATATGAACCTTTCCTGGGGAGATGAGTGTATTTATTATCCCACATAGGGCAGTCAC
The DNA here is from genome assembly GCA_964023405.1 of Apodemus agrarius. NCBI lineage: Eukaryota > Metazoa > Chordata > Mammalia > Rodentia > Muridae > Apodemus > Apodemus agrarius. The sequence continues at coordinate 55,699,083 of OZ030010.1, forward strand.
TATAGAAGAAAAAAACTAGCCCACCCAAGTCTACCTTGGTGAGCCAGAGTTTAATTAGTGCCACTTATAGGAGCATGGGTGAAAAGTGATTTACAGGATCATAGGAACTTATGAGTGCCTCCCACCACTGGGAAAAAAATGTCTCTCCCTATAGCTGTTTCAATTAAATTTGAATTCACGTTGAAATGTTTTTTTGTACATTATGAGAAATGGTAATTTAAATTCATTGTTCTGTATGTTGCTATCTAGTTTTGCTAGTACCTTTTATTGTATACAGACATAAAAATAGAAGAGGGCTTCTGAGGATAGGGGGATACAAGAGAGGAAGAGGGGATAGGGAAGAGATAGAGGAAAGACACAACAAAAACATTTTGCCTGACTAACATAGCAAAAATTTTAAACAGATTTCATTAGCCACAATGTATTTTGTATGAAAAGATCACTTATTGATTACCTTGTATATGTCTTTAATTGGAGAGAGACAGAGATAGAGATAGACAGAGAGAGAAAAAGAGAACATGTGTTTTCCATCAACCATGTATGCATGCTCAGGGAGGGAAGGAGAGATGTCAGCCCCAACTACCAACTGCCTGTAAATGCTTAAGGGGGCAGAACATCTCTCTTGAGACCCTTCCCTCTACCAATTGTCTACCTACTAATGCTCAGGAGGGTGGAACCTTCAACTAGCAACCTTCAACTGATGAAAACTGCTCAGTGAGGTTGAAGCATCCCTCTTGCCTCTTGAGACCCTTCCCACTAGCAACTGTTAATGACCTATAAATACTCATTGGGAGTAGAGCCTCTTGAACCTCTAGGGGTTTCCCCCTCCAATACTATTAACACCTATACATTCTTAACAAGGATGCAGGACCTTGTGAGCCTTCCCCCACCCCTAGCAAAAGTTGACTACCTATACATCCCGAGGGAGAGGCAGGGTGTTATGATTGCCCCCCCATTGATGCTGGAACATTAATCATTCAATCTTGTACAGCTCTCATGGGAATAATCACAGCTTCTGGGATTTCAAGAAGGCAAGATCTGTGTTATACCCAGAGAACAGCATTTGACAAGGGTCCTTTCTCCAAAGGAGCCAGGAGAGCAGCCCATTGTATATTTTGACACGAGCAAGGAAGAGAGGGCCCAAACTAAGCTCTTCTCTGCCTCTTGTGTGTGAGCAGAAGATACAGACACTGCCCACACAAGGATGAGTCAGCTCGCAATCACCTTTATGTCATTATCTTAAATGGCAAGTATATGACATGTGATAGCAGTGTAGGAGGAAGGGACCTCCACAGCACTCCTCAGGACCTAAATCTCAGATCTAACAGAGCACAAAAGAAAGTGCTGTGTCCCTTCCTCATCATTTCTTCTGGGATCTGAATATTCAGTCTCTTCATACTGAGCTAGACAGTGGCCAGTAGTAAAGTCGTCCTAAATCTTGTTGATTCACTCACATTGTTCACTACATGAATTACTCTAATCATTCAAGGCAGGTGTGGTACCTTAGATTCATAATCTCAGATACTCAGGGAGGCTGAGATACTCAGGGAGGCTGAGATACTCAGGGAGGCTGAAAGCTCAAGGGCTTCCTGAGCTACACAGCCACTTTCCAAACTAAACAAAATCCTGTATCAAACAAGTAAAAAGATGGCTGGATGGAGGGGCTCTCCATCATAATGGCTCCTGGACAACAGACATATCTAACAGACAGTGCCAGGTACGCAGACATAGCCTGAGTCTAACATCGCTTGGGTCTCAGCCTGTCAGGCTTTTGCCTGCACCCAGGGCCTGGGCAGCTCTGAGGGCAGTCTGCGTGCCAACCCTCTCAGGGGTCATTTGCCCTGCAGACTGACAGGCACGTGGAGGGGATCTCCACCCTCTTGGCTCCTGGACACCAGATAGAGCTCAGGCAGGCCAGATACACAGACATAGCCCGAGTATCCCTTGTGTCTCAACCTATCAGGCATCTGCCTGCAAACAGGGCCTGGGCAGCTCTGTGGGCCGTCTGGGTGCCAGCCTTGTCAGGGATCATTTGCCCTACAGAGTGATCAGCACTTGGAAAAGGTCCCCGCAGCATCTGCCATCTCTGCTCCCTGACAGAGCAGATAGGCAGCACCCACCAGGTTCACAGAGACAACAGGAATGAAATATTGCTTGGGGCAAGACACACCAGGGCTACAACAGCACCCAAGAGGAGGTCAGCTCATCAGCAATCTGTACCAAGTGAAACCCAGTCACGCATCAGTGCAGAAATAGCCTTACAGGCTCACAGGAGGTTCAAGCAACAGCCAGTGACAAAAAGACCAACTAACGCCAGAAATAACCAGATGGAAAAGGCAAACATAGGAATGTTACTAACAGAAATCAAGGCAATATGGCAGCATCTGAACCCAATTCTCCAACAACAGCAAGTCCTGGATACCCCAACACAGCAGAAAGACAAGATTTGGATTTAAAATCACTGGTCATGATGCTGTTAGAGGAACACAAGAAGGACATAAATAAATCTCTTAAAGAAATACAGGAGAAAATGGATCAAAAGGTAGAAGCCCTAACAAGGGAAACACAAAAATAATTTAAAGAAATACAGGAGAATATGGGTCAAAAGATAGAAGCTAATAAGGAGGAAATGCAAAAATCACTTAAAGAAATACAAGAAAACTTGGATCAACAGGCAGAAGTCATGAAAGAGGAAACACAAAAATCTCTTAAAGAATTACAGGAAAACACAAACAAACAAGGGAAGGAACTGAGCAAAACCATCCAGGATCGAAAAACAAAGGTAGAAACAACTAAGAAATCACAAAGGGAGACACCTTTAGAGACAGAAAACCTTGGGAAGAAATCAGGGGCCATAGATGCAAATATCAAAAAACAGAATACAAGAGATAGAAGAATGAAGCTCAGATGCCAAAAATACCATAGAAAGCATTAACTCAACAGTTAAAGAAAATACAAACTGCAAAAAGCTTGTAACCCAAAACATCCAGGAAATCCAGGACACAATAAGAAGATCAAACCTAATGATTATATGTATAAATGAGAGTGAAGATTTATATCTTAAAGGGCCAGCAAATATCTTCAACAAAATTATGGAAGAAAACTTCGCTAACCTAAAGAGAGAGATGCCCATGAATACACAAGAAGCCTACAGAACTCCAAAGAGACTAGACCTCTCATCCAGAAATACCTCCTGTCACATAATAATCAAATCCCCAAATGTACTAAACTAAGAAAGATTATTAAAGGCAATAAAGGGTCCCATTTGTCAATTCTTGATCTTAGAGCATAAGCTATTGGTGTTCTGTTCAGGAACTTTCCCCCTGTGCCCATGTCCTCCAGGGTCTTCCCCAGATTCCTTTCTACTGGTTTCAGTGTGTCTGGTTTTATGTGAAGGTCATTGATCCACTTGGAGTTGATCTTAGTACAAGGTGATAAGAGTGGGTCAATTTGCATTCTTCTGCATGTTGACCTCCAGTTGAACCAGCACCATTTGTTGAACAGGCTATCTTTTTTCCACTGGATGGTTGTAGCTCCTTTATCAAAGATCAAGTGACCATAACTCTGTGGGTTCATTTCTGGGTCTTCAATTCTATTCCATTGATCTACTTGCCTGTCGCTGTACCAATACCATGCAGTTTTTAGCACAATTGCTCTGTAGTACTGCTTGAGGTCAGGGATATTGATTCTCCCAGAAGTCCTTTTATTGTTGAGAATAGTTTTAGCTATCCTGGGTTTTTTGTTACTCCAGATGAATTTAAGAATTGCTTTTTCTAGATCTATGAAGAATTGATTTGGTATTTTGATGGGGATTGCATTGAATCTGTAGATTGCTTTTGGCAAGATGGCAATTTTTACTATATTGATCCTACCAATCCAAGAGCAAGAAATATTTTTTCCATCTTCTGAGGTCTTCTTCGATTTCTTTCTTCAAAGACTTGAAGTTCTTGTCATATAGATCTTTCATCTGTTTGGTTAGAGTCACGCCAAGATACTTTATATTGTTTGTGGCTATTGTGAAAGGTGTTATTTTGCTAACTTCTTTCTTAGCCTGCTTGTCCTTTGAGTACAGGAAGGCTACTGATTTGCTTGAGTTGATTTTATAACCAGCCACTTTGCTGAAGTTGTTTATCAGCTGTAGGAGTTCTCTGGTGGAGTTTTTTGGGTCGCTTAAGTATACTATCATATCATCTGCAAATAATGATAGTTTGACTTCTTCCTTTCCAATTTGTATCACTTTGATTTCCTTATGTTGTCTAATTGCTCTCGCTGGAACTTCAAGTACTATACTGGAAAGATATGGAGAGAGAGGGCAGCCTTGTCTAGTCCCTGATTTTAGTGGGATTGCTTCAAGTTTCTCTCCATTTACTTTGATGTTGGCTACTGGTTTTCTGTAAATTGCTTTTACTATGTTTAGGTATGGGCCTTGAATCCCTGTTCTTTCCAGGACTTTTAGCATGAAAGGATACTGAATTTTGTCAAATGCTTTTTCAGCATGTAATGAGATGACCATGTGGTTTTTGTCTTTTAGTTTGTTTATGTAGTGGATTACATTGATGGATTTCTGTATATTGAACCATCCCTGCATCCCTGGGATGAAGCCTACTTGATCATGGTCAATGATCATTTTGATGTGCTCTTGGATTCGGTTGACAAGGATTTTATTTAGTATTTTTGGATCGATATTCATAAGGTAAATTGGCCTGTAGTTTTCTTTCTTTGTTGGATCTTTGTGTGGTTTTGGTATCAGCGTAATTGTGGCTTCCTAGGATGAGTTGGGCAGGGTTCCTTCTGTCTCTATTTTGTGGAATAGTTTGAAGAGTATTGGTGTTAGGTCTTCTTTGAAAATCTGATAAAATTCTGCACTAAAACCATCTGGTCCCATACTTTTTTATGTTGGGAGACTTTCTATAACCCCTTCTATTTCTCTAGTGGTTATGGGACTGTTTAGCTGATCAAATTGATCCTGATTTAATTTTGGTATTTGGTATCTGTCTAGGAAATTGTCCATTTCCTCCAGATTCTCCAGTTTTGTTGAGTATAGGCTTTTGTAGTATAATCTGATGATTTTTTGAATTTCCTCAGTTTCTGTTGTTATATCCCCCTTTTCATTTCTAATTTTGTTAATTTGGATACTGTCTCTGTGCCCCTTGTTTACTCTGGCTAAGGGTTTATCTATCTTGTTGATTTTCTCAAAGAACCAGGTCCTGGATTTGTTGATTCTTTGTATGGTTTGCTTTGTTCCTACTTGATTGATTAGTTTGATGATTTCCTGTCTTCTACTCCTCCTGGGTGAATTAACTTCTTTTTGTTCCAGGGCTTTTAGGTGTGCCGTTAAGTTGCTAGTGTATGCTCTCTCCAGTTTCTTTTTTGGAGGCACTCAGGGCTATGAGTTTTTCTCTTAGCACTGCTTTCATTGTGTCCCATAGATTTGGATAGGTTGTACCTTCATTTTCATTGAATTCTAAAAAGTATTTGATTTCTTTCTTTATTTCTTTCTTGACCAAGGTGTCATTGAGTAGAGTGTTGTTCAGTTTCCATGTGTATGTGGGCTTTCTGTTGTTTTTCTTGCTATTGAAGACCACATTTACTCCACAGTGATCTGATAGGAGGCATGGGATTAGTTCAATCTTCTTGTATTTGTTGACATCTGTCTTGTGACCAAATTATATGATCGCTTTTGGAGAAGGTACCATGTGGTGCTGAGAAAAAGGTATATTCTTTTGCTTTGGGATGAAATGTTCTATATATATCTGTTAAATCCAATTGGTCCAAAGCTTCAATTAGTTTCACTCTGTCCCTGTTTAGTTTCTGGTTTCCTGATCAGTCCATTGAGGAGAGTGGAGAGTTGAAGTCACCCACAATTATTGTGTTAGGTGTAATGTGTGCTTTAAGCTCTAGTAGAGTTTCTTTTACAAATGAGGGTGCTTTTGCATTTGGAGCATAGATGTTCAGTATTGAGAGTTCTTGGCGGATTTTTCCTTTGACCAGCAAGAAGTGACCTTCTGTGTCTCTTTTGATGACTTTAGGTTGAAAGTCAATTTTATCTGATATTAGAATGGCTACTCCAGCTTGTTTCCTGAGACCATTTGCTTGTAAAATTATCTTCCAGCCTTTTACTCTAAGGTGGTGTTTGTCTTTGACACTGAGATGTGTTTCCTGTATGCAGCAAAATGTAGGGTCCTGTTCCCGTATCCAGTCTGTTAGTCTGTCTTTTTATTGGGGAATTGAGTCCATTGATGTTAAAAGATATAAAGGAATAGTAATTATTACTTCCTGACATTTTTGACATTATTGTTTTATATTTGAGAGGTTATCTTCTTTTGGGTTTGATGAGAAGGGGTTTCTATCTTGCTTCTTCTGGGTTGTGGGTTCCCTCCTTTTGTTGGTGTTTTTCCACTATTATTCTTGTAGGGCTGGGTTTGTGGAAAGGTATTGTGAAAATTTGGTTTTGTCATGGAATACCTTGGTTTCTCCATCTATGGTGATTGAGAGTTTTGCTGGGTAAAGTAGTTTTGGCTGAAATTTGTGTTCTCTTAGAGTCTGCATGATATCTGCCCAGGACCTTCTAGCTTTTATGGCCTCAGATGAGAAATCTGGTGTAATCCTGATAGGTCTTCCTTGATATGTTACTTGGCCTTTTTCTCTTACTGCCTTTAATATTCTTTTTTTTTTTGTTTAGTACATTTGGGGTTTTGATTATTATATGATGGGAGGTATTTCTGTTCTGGTCCAGTCTGTTTGGAGTTCTGTAGGCTTCTTGTATATTCATGGGCATCTCTCTCTCTTTAGGTTGGGGAAGTTTTCTTCCATAATTTTTTAGAAGATATTTGATGGCCCTTTAAGTTGTATATCTTCCTTCTCATCTTTTGCCTATAATCCTTAGGTTTGGTCTTCTCATTGTGTCCTGGATTTCCTGGATGTTTTGGGTTACAAGCTTCTTGCATTTTGCATTTTCTTGGACTGTTGAATGAATGGTTTATATGGTATCTTCAGCATCTGAGATTCTTTCTTCTATCTCTTGTATTCTATTGTTGATATTTGCATCTATGGTCCCTGATTTCTTCCCAGTGTATTCTATCTCCAAAGTTATCTCCCCTTGTGATTTCTTAGTTGTTTCTACATCTGTTTTTAGATCCTGGATGGTTTTGCTCAGATCTTATGCTTGCTTGTTTGTATTTTCATGTATTTCTTTAAGAGATTTTTGTGTTTCCTTTTTCATGACTTCTACTTGTTTGCCCATGTTCTCCTGTATTTCTTTAAGTGGTTTTTGTAATTCCTCCTTATTGGCTTCTATTTTTTTTATCCATATTCTCCTGAATTTCTTTAAGAGATTTTCTGCAAGGCAAAGGACACTGTCAGAAGGACAAAACAGCAACCAACATATTGGGAAAAGATCTTCACCAACCCCACATCCAACAGAGGGCTAATATCTAATATATAGAAAAACTCAAGAAGTTAGATCCCAAAGAACCAAATAACCCTATTAAAAAATGAGGTACAAAGCTAAACAAAGAATTTTCACCTGAAGAAATTCGAATGGCTGAGAAGCACCTTAAGAGATGTTCAACATCATTAGTCATCAGGGAAATGTAAATCAAAACAACCATGAGATTCCACCTCACACCAGTCAGAATGGCTAAGATTAAAAACTCAAGAGACAACAAGTGCTGGCAAGGATGTGGAGAAAGAGGAACACTCCTCCACTGTTGGTGGGATTGCAAGATGGTACAACCGCTCTGGAAATCAGTATGGTGGTTCCTCAGAAAACTGGGCATGACACTTCCAGAGAACCCTGTCATACTACTCCTGGGCATATACCCAGAGGATTCCCCTGCATGCAATAAAGACACATCCTCCACAATGTTCATAGCAGCCTTATTTATAATAGCCAGAAATTGGAAGGAACCCAGATGTCCCTCAAAGGAGGAATGGATACAGAAAATGGGGTATATGTATACAATGGAATACTATTCAGAAATTAAAAATAATGAATTCATGCAATTTGTAAGGAAATGGTTGGATCTGGAAAACATCATCGTAAGCGAATTAACCCAATCACAAAAGAATACATATGAAATGCAATCACTGATAAGTGGATATTAAAGAGCCCAGAAGCTCTGAATACTCATGGCACAATTAGCAAATCAAAATATTCCCAAGAAGAAGGAATGAGAGGACATTGGTCCTGAAAAGACTGGTTCCAGTTTTGCAGGAGTATACCAGAAGAGAGCAGAGAAAGGGTTGGGGAGTGATTGGGGAATGGGAGGGGGGAAGAGGAATTATGGGACATATGGTGAGGGGGGAATGGGGAAAGGGGAAAGCCTTTGGAATATAAACAAAGAATATAGAAAAATTTTTAAAAGGCAGTAAGAGAAAAAGGCCAAGTAACATATAAAGGAAGACCTATCAGAATTACACCAGACTTCTCACCAGAGACCATGAAAGCTAGAAGATCCTGGGCAGATCTCATGAAGACTCTAAGAGAACACAAATGCCAGTCATGACTACTATACCCAGCAAAACTCTCAATCACCATAGATGGAGAAACCAAGATTCCATGACAGAACCAAATTTACACACTATCTTTCTACAAACCCAGCCCTATAAAGGATAATAGGGGGGAAAATATCAATACAAGGAGGGAAACTACAACCTGGAAATAGCAAGATAGTAACCTTCTTTCATCAAACCCAAAAGAAGATAAGGCTGGAAGACAATTTTACAAGCAAATTGTCTCAGGAAACAAGTTGGCATAGCCATTCTAATATCAGATAAAATTGACTTTCAACCTAAAGTCATCAATAGAGACAGGGAAAGACACTTCTTGCTGGTCAAAGGAAAAATCCTCCAAGAAGAACTCTCAATTCTGAACACCTATCCTCCAAATAAAATGGTACCTTCATTCATAAAAGAAACTTTACTAAAGCTCAAAGCACACGTTGCACCTAACACAATAATTGTGGGTGACTTCAACATTCCACTCTCCTCAATAGACCAATCAGGAAAACAGAAACTAAACAGGGACACAGTGAAACTAACTGAAGCTTTGGACCAATTGAATTTAACAGATATATATAGAACATTTCATGCTAAAGCAAAAAAATATACCTTTTTCTCACTATCTCATGTTACCTTCTCCAAAATTGATCATATAATTGGTCACAAGACAGACTTCAACAAATGTAAGAAGATCCAAACGAATTCCATGCCTCCTATTGGATCACCATGGAGTAAGAGAGGTCTTCAATAGCAACAAAAACAACGGAAAATCCACAAACACATGGAGGCTGAACAATACTCAATGATACACTGGCCAAAGAAGAAATAAAGAAAGAAATCAAAGACTTTTTAAATTTTAATGAAATGAAGGCACAACATACACAAATCTATGGGACACAAGGAAAGCAGTGCTAAGAGGAAAACTCATAGCCCTGAGTGTCTCCAAAAAGAAACATGAAAAAGCATATACTAGCAAGTTAATGGCACACCTGAAAGCTCTAGAACAAAAAGAAGCTATTTCACCCAGGAGAAGTAGAAGACAGGAAATCATCAAACTCAGAACTGAAAAAAATCAAGTTGAAACAAAGGGAACCATACAAAGAATCAACAAAACCAGGACCTGGTTCTTTGAGAAAATCAAGAAGACAAAACCCTTAGCCAGACTTACCAAAGGGCACAGAGACAGTACTCAAATTAACAAAATTAGAAATGAAAAGGGAGATATAACAACAGAAACTGAGGAAATTCAAAAAACATCAGATCCTACTACAAAAGCCTATACTCAACACAACTGGAGAATCTGGAGGAAATGGACAATTTCCTAGACAGATACCAAATACCAAAATTAAATCAGGATCAAATAGATCGTCTAAACAGACCCATAACCTCCAAAGATATAGAAGGGGTCATCGAAAGTCTTCCAACCAAAAAAAAAGCACAGGACCAGATGGTTTTAGTGCAGAATTCTATCAGACCTTCAAAGAAGACATAATATCAATACTCTTCAAACTATTCCACAAAAATAGAATCAGAAGGAACACTACCCAACTCATTCTATGAAGCCACAATTACCCTGATACAAAAACCACACAAAGATCCAAGTAGAAAGAGAACTTCAGACCAGTCTCCCTTATGAACATCGATGCACATGCAATTGGTAGGTAAATGGTTAGACCTGGAAAATATCATCCTGAGTGAGCTAACCCAGTCACAAAAGAATACACATGAAATGCAATCACTGATAAGTGGATATTAATGAGCCCAGAAGCCCTAAATACTCAAGGCACAATTAGCAAGTCAAATGATTCCCAAGAAGAAAGGAGAGGACCCTGGGCCTGGAAAGATTGGATCCAGTTTTGTAGAGAAACTGTGGGGGGGGAATGATTGGGGAATAGTTGGGGGGGAGAGGAATTATGGGACATAGGGAGGGGGGAACTGGGAAAGGGGAAAGCCTTTGGAATGTAAACATAGAATATAGAAAATAAAAATTAAAAAAAAAATTCTTGCCAACCGAATCCAAGAACACATCAAAACGATCGTTCACCATGATCAAGTTGGCTTCATCCCAGGGATGCAGGGATGGTTCAATATACAGAAATCCATCAATGTAATCCACTACATAAACAAACACAAAAATAAACATATGGTCATCTCATTGGCTACTGAAAAAGCATTTGACAAAATTCAGCATCCCTTCATGTTAAAAGTCTTGGAAAGAACAGGAATTCAAGGTCCTTACCTAAACATAGTAAAAAGCAATCTACAGCAAACCAGTAGCCAACATCAAATAAAATAGAGAGAAACTTGAAGCAATCACACTAAAATCAGGGACTAGACAAGGCTGCCCCCTCTCACCATATCTCTTCAATATAGTACTTGAGGTACTAGCTAGAGCAATTCAACAACATAAGGAAGTCAAAGGGATACAAATTGGAAAGGAAGAAGTCAAACTATCACTATTCGCAGATGATATGATAGTATACTTAAGTGACCCAAAAAAACTCTACCAGAGAACTCCTACAACTGATAAACAACTTCAGCAAAGTAGCTGGTTATAAAATCAAATCAAGCAAATCAATAGCCTTCCTATACTCAAAGGATAAGCAGGCTGAGAAAGAAATTAGGGAAATGACACCCTTCACAATAGCCACAAACAATATAAAGTATCTTGGTGTGACTCTAACCAAACAAGTGAAAGATCTGTATGACAAAAACTTCAGGTCTCTGAGGAAGGAAATGGAAGAAGACATCAGAAAATGGAAAAAACTTCCATGCTCGTTGGTTGGCAGGATTAATATAGTTAAAATGGCAATCTTGCCAAAAGCAATATACAGATTCGATGCAATCCCCATCAAAATCCAAACTCAGTTCTTCATAGAGTTAGAAAGAGGAATTCTCAAATTCATCTGGAATAACAAAAAACCCAGGATAGCTAAAACTATCATCAACAGTAAAAGAACTTCTGGGGGAATCAGTATCCCGGACCTCAAGCAATATTACAGACCAATAGTGTTAAAAACTGCAAAGTATTGGTACAGTGACAGGGAGGTGGATCAATGGAATAGAATTGAAGACCCAGAAGTAAACCCACACATCTATGGACAATTGATCTTTGACAAAGGAGCTGAAAATATCCAGTGGAAAAAAGATAGCCTTTTCAACAAATGGTGCTGGGTCAACTGGAGGTCAACATGCAGAAGAATGAGAATTGATCCACTCTTATCTCCTTGCACTAAGCTCAACTCCAAGTGGATCAAGGACCTCCACATAAAACCAGACACACTGAAACTAATAGAAAAGAAACTGGGGAAACCCTTGAGGACATTGGCTCAGGGGGAAAGTTCCTGAACAGAACACCAATTGCTTATGCTCTAAGATCAAGAATAGACAAATGGGCCCTCATAAAATTACAAAGTTTCTTTAAGGCAAAATATACTGTCAAAAGGACAAATCGGCAACCAATAAATTGGGAAAAGATCTTCACCAACCCTACATCTGACAGAGGGCTAGTATCCAATGTATACAAAAAACTCAAGAAGTTTGACACCAGAAAACCAAATAACACCATCCAAAAATGGGGTATAGAGCTAAACAAAGACTTTTCACCTGAAGAAATTTGGATGGCTGAGAAACACCTTAAAAAATGTTCAACATCATTAGTCATTAAAGAAATGCAAATCAAAACAACCCTGAGATTTCACCTCATACCAGTCAGAATGGCTAAGATTAAAAACTCGGGAGACATCAGGTGTTGGCGAGGATGTGGAGAAAGAGGAACGCTCCTCCACTGCTGGTGGGACTGCAAGCTGGTACAACCACTCTGGAAATCAGTCTGGAGGTTCCTCAGAAAACTGGACATGATACTTCTGGAGGACCCAGCCATACCACTCCTGGGCATGTACCCAGAGGATTCTCCAGCATGCAATAAGGATACATGTTCCACTATGTTCATAACAGCCTTATTTATAATAGCCAGAAGCTGGAAAGAACCCAGATGTCCCTCAATGGCGGAATGGATACAAAAAAATGTGGCATATATACACAATGGAATACTATTCAGCCTTTAGAAACAATGAATTTATGAAATTCTTAGAGAAATGGATGGAGCTAGAGAACATCATACTAAATGAGGTAACCCAGCCTGAAAAGAATACCCATGGTATGCAGTCACTGATAAGTGGATATTAGCCTAGAATCTTGGACACCAAAGACACAATTCACATACCAAATGATGTCCGACAAGAAGAAAGGAGTGGACACTAGTGCTGGAAAGGATCAAGCATCAGTGTAGGGGAATACCAGAACAGGGAAGTGGGAAGGGGTGGATGAGGGAGCAGGTGGAGGAAAAAGGGCATGTGGGACCTTTGGGGGTGGGGAACCAGAAAAAGGGAAATGAAATGTAAATATAGAATATATGGTTGGTTCTGGAAAATATCATTCTAAGTGAGTTAACACAATCACAAAAGAATACACATGAAATGCAATCACTGATAAGTGGATATTAATGATCCCAGAAGCTCTGAATATTCAAGGCACAATTAGCAAGTCAAAAGATTCCCAAGAAGAAGGAAGAAGAGGACCCTGGTCCTGAAAGGACTGGATCCTGTTGTATAGGAGAGTTCTAGAATAGAGCAGAGAAATGGTGGGGTGGTGATTGGGGAATAGGTGGGGGGTGGGGTGGGGTGGAAGAGGACATATGGGACATATGGTGAGGGGGGAACAGGGAAAGGGGAACGCCTTCGGAATGTAAACAAAGAATATAGAAAATTTTAAAAAAATGTAAAAAAAAAGAATATAACCAATAAAAAATGAAAAAAAAGAAACAGGAAATTCAAAAAATCATCAGATTCTACTACAAAAGCCTATACTCAACACAACTGGAGAATCTGGAGGAAATGGACAATTTCCTAGACAGATACCAAATACCAAAATTAAATCAGGATCAAATAGATCATCTAAACAGTCCCATAACCCCTAAAGAAATAGAAGGGGGTCATAGAAAGTCTTCCAACCAAGAAAAGCAAAAGACCAGATAGTTTTAGTGCAGAATTCTATCAGACATTCAACAAAGACCTAACACCAATACTTGTTCAATATACAGAAATCCATCAATGCAATCTACTACTTAAACAAACTCAAAGAAAAAAAAAACACATGGTCATTTCATTAGATGCTGAAAAAGCATTTGACAAAATTCAGCATCCTTTCATGTTAAAAGTCTTGGACAGAGCAGGAATTCAAGGCCCATTCCTAAACATAGTAAAAGCAATATATAGCAAACCAGTAGCCAACATCAAAGTAAATGGAGAGAAACTTGAAGCAATCCCACTAAATTCAGGGACTAGACAAAGCTTCCCCTTCTCTCCATATCTTGTCAATATAGTACTTGAGGTACTAGCTAGAGCAATTAGACAACATAAGGAGGTCAAAGGGATACAAATTGGAAAGGAAGAAGTCACACTATCACTATTTGCAGATAGTATACTTAAGCGACCCAAAAAACTCCACCAGAGAACTCCTATAGCTGATAAACAACTTCAGCCAAGTAGCTGGTTATAAAATCAACTCAAGCAAATCAGTAGCCTTCCTATACTCAAAGGATAAGCAGGCTGAGAAAGAAATTAGGGAAATGACACCCTTCACAATATCCACAAACAATATAAAGTATCTTGGTGTGACTCTAACCAAACAAGTGAAAGATCTGTATGACAAAAACTTCAGGTCTCTGAAGAAGGAAATGGAAGAAGACCTCAGAAATGGAAAACTCTTCCATGGGTTGGCAGGATTAATATAGTTAAAAAGGCCATCTTGCCAAATGCAATATGCAGATTCAATGCAATCTCCATCAAAATCCCTACTTAGTTCTTCATAGAGTTAGAAAGAGCAATTCTCAAATTCATCTGGAATAACAAACAACCCAGAATAGCTAAAACTATTCTCAACTGTAAAAGAACTTCTGGGGGACTCAGTATCCCAGACCTCAAATAATACTACAGAGCAATAGTGTTAAAAACTGCATGGTATTGGTACAGTGACAGGTATGTAGATCAATGGAATAGGATTGAAGACCCAGAAATGAACCCACACCCGTATGGTTATTTCATCTTCGACAAAGGAGCAGAAAACATTCAGTGGGAAAAAGATAGTCTTTTCAGCAAACGGTGCTGGTTCTATTAGAGGTCAGCATGCAGAAAAATGAGAATTGATCCATTCTTATTTCCTTGTACTAAGCTCAGCTCCAAATGGATCAAGGACCTCCACATAAAACCAGTCACATTGAAACTAATAGAAAAGAAACTGGGGAAGACCCTTGAGGACATGGGCACTGGGGAAAAGTTCCTTAACAGAACACTAATAGCTTATGCTCTATGATCAATTATTGGCAAATGGGACCTCATACAATTACAAAGTTTCTGTAAGGCAAAGGACAAAACAGCAACCAACAAATTGGGAAAAGATCTTCACCAACCCTACATCGAACAGAGGGCTAATATCCAATATATACAAAGAACTCAAGAAGTAGACTCCAGAGAGCCAAATAACCCTATTAAAATTGGAGTACAGAGATAAACAAATAATTTTCACCTGAAGAAATTATAATGGCCTAGAAGCACCTTAAGAAATGTTCAATATCATTAGTTATTAGGGAAATGCAAATCAAAACAACCCTGAGATTTCACCTCACAGCAGTCAGCATGGCTAAGGTTAAAAACTCAGGAGAGAGAAGGTGCTAGTGAGGATGTGGAGAAAGAGGAACACTCCTCCACTGCTGGTGGGATTGCAAGATGGTACAACCACTCTGGAAATCAGTCTGGCAGTTCCTCAGAAAACTGGGCATGACACTTCCAAAGGACTCTGTCATACTACTCCTGGGCATATACCCAGAGGATTCCATGGCATGCAATAAGGACACATACTCCACTATGTTCATAGCAGCCTTATTTATAATAGCCAGAAGCTAGAAAGAACCCAGATGTCTGTCAATGGAGGAATGGATGCAGAAAATCTGGTATATTTACACAATGAAATACTACTCAGCAATTAAAAATAATGAATTCATGAAATTTGTAGGCAAATGGTTGGACCTGGAAAATATCATCCTAAGTGAGGTAACCCAATCACAAAAGAATACACACGGAATGCAATCACTGATAAGTGGATATTAATTAGTCCAGAAGCTCTGAATACTCAACACACAATTAGCATATCAAATGATTCCCAAGAAGGAAGGAGAGGGCCCTGGTCCTGGAAAGGCTTGATCAGGCATTGTAGGGGATTTACCAGGACAGAGAAGTGGGAGGCGATTGATTGGGGAATGGGTGAAGGGAAGAGGGCTTATGGGACATATGGGGAGCGGGGAACAGGGAAAGGGGAAAGCATTTGGAATGTAAACAATGAATATAGAAAATAAAATATATATATTGTTTAAAAAATGAACCAAACATCACACTGGAAATATTTTCAACATGACTATCACAGTTTAGATGATGCCACCTTCATATTATTACCATAGTGAAGGAAGATTGAGATTGTGTCAATCCCTCTATCTGGCTGTGTGTTAAAAATCTCCTGGAAAAAAAGCAGAGTGTAGCAGAACATCCTCTAATTCCAGCATTCATGAGATTGAAGCAGGAAGATTGCTGTGGGTTGGAAGTTTGCCTAAGATACACAGTGAGACTATGTATCTGTACCTGTACCTGTACCTGTACCTATACCTGTATCTGTATCTGTATCTGGTATCTGTAATCTGTAATCTGTATCTGTACCTGTACCTGTACCTGTACCTGTAACTGTATCTACAGGCTAGAAAGAGGACCTGAGTTTGGTTTTTGGTACTTATGGCAGGTGGCTCACAACTCCCTATAAGTCTAGCTTTAGAAAACATTTAATCTTTAAAAAGTCTCCTAAAGAGCTTGAAGAAACTGGTAAAGCTGAGCCCCATCCCTTTCAGAGCTTCTCATTAAACCATTTTGGCTGCCAGTAAGGACTGTGTGATAAACCAAGTCTGTTTTTTATATACATTTTTTCTTAGCATATATCAATCACAAAAAGTAACGGGTTTCATTATGACATCTTTGCACATGCATGCACTATCCTTTGGTCATATTCACATCCTCTGTTACCCTTTCTCATCCCTCCTTCTACCTTCCCCTTCCATATTCCAAATAATCAGACTAAGTCTTGATGCTAAAGATGGAACATTGGAGGGAACCCTGACCTTTGATCACAGGGACCACTTAAACTGTCAGAAATCACCACACATATCCTTGGCTTGGCATTGCTTCCTGATGCGTTTTGTCAAAAAAATGTGGGAACAACAAATAGCTGGTCTAGACTAAAACTGCTGGCATCCAATTTAGCATACTTAAAACCATCTCATAAACACATAAGTTTTCCAGCTTTCATTCTCATTATCTTATCTCGTCAGTTCTCTCTTATTTTCTGTGGAGGAGAATATTCTCTGACAGCTCACAAGAATGGAATGAAGATGAGGTTAGCAGTATTCATATGCACAAGAATATGACATTTCCTGAGGATTTTTAAAGCTTAAATTAGGAACACATCTGCACAAACATTAGTGATTAGATACATGATACAATATAAATTTGTCACCAATACAGTTGGATATTGTGGCTCTCCTCACATAAGACATCTGTAGAGGTAGATGGGAAGTGTATCTCAGTGGTAAAGTGAGTGCCTACCATGCACATGACCCTGGGTTTGATCTCCAGCATTGCATGTGAGTGTGCAAACAGACAGAAAAAAACAAATCTTAATCACACCCTGGAGATTTGGATAGGACAATGTGAGGCTAATGTGATCAACATGCAAGCACAGAAGGAGCCTGAGATGGCCCCTGGCGCAGCCTCTCAGTGGGTCTTCCTGATATGTACATGCACATGTTGACACGGCAAGAGAAAGCATCCCAGCATTAACTCAGATTGTGAGATAATTATGACTTATTCATAGCACTGCAGGCCGATTACAATAATGATTGCGTTTCTCTAACAGTTTCCTCCCATCCTCCTTCCTGTCCCTGGGAAGCCTAAAGAACTTCACTCATTTATTTTCACCACACACCCATGGTTGAGTTAAATTTGTTTCTTTAAACCGCAATGGCACGAACCAAAGGAGTGTACTGGGAGGTGGAGGCAGCAAAATGGTAACTCAAATTCATGAAATAAAGTGGACTTGAAATGAACCTAAAATTATTTGCCTTCACCTGCTTAGATTTTTAGAAGGTTATGGCAAAATTGTAAATACTCATCATATGTTTCTTTTAAGCTGGTCAGAATCAAAGATAAAAAGAGCAAACAACAGAAAAATAGGGGAATATACAAGTTTGAGAAGTGGTCCAGCAGTATTTAGTACAAATAAATAGCTACCACATATCCCATGATTCAGGAATTCTACTCCTGACTGGATGGATGGCTACGATGGCAAATGTCTACCAAAAAATGAGCTGCAATGATATTTTGACTAGCATTACTCATAGTATTCTCAAACTGGAGACAACTTAAATGCGTATTAATGTGAGAATGGGCAAGTAATTTGTAATGTATTCATATAACGAAATAATCCTCAGCTCAAATTAAGAAAGTGAAGAGACAAAATATTGCTTCTCATAGGTAATTGTGGAAAAGGCTAGTCATAAACAGAAAATAAAGCCAAAAATCTACCAAAGCACAAACAGTATGGTTCATTACTAAGCTCAAGAATAGACAACCATGTTAACTGTGGTGAACATGCCTATGATCCCAGTACTGCTGAGGATGAGGCAGGAGGATCAGGAGGTTGAGATACCCTGGGCTATACAGTTAGACTTTGTCCTAAAAGCTAAGAAAAACAAGTTGCAGTGGTAGTAGCAGTAGCAGCAGCAACAAAATGTAGCCAAAACCTAATATACAGAATAATGGTTTTGTTTGAATGAAGTAGGGTCCCCTGCAAGTCAGTCTGGTCTCTAATGTAGTGAAAACAAGGGTGATCTTGAACTTTTGATTCTTTTGCCTCTAACTCTTTAAGTCCTGGAATTATAGGAAGGCAACATGACTCGTAGTCTATGAGATGTTGGGGATCAAACCCAGATCTCAATGATGCACCTTACTAACTGAGCTATGTTCATAGCTCTCTTGAAATTATTTTTATTATTTAAATATTGACTCTTATAAGACATTCTGGATTATGGAAATAGTCTAGATTATGATTTTATGATGAGTAAGGTTGTATAAATATGTCAGAAATCATTGAGCTGTGCATATGAAATTAGGGTACATTCTATACTAGACATTAACAAAAACAAAGACAAAGCTAGAAAGACTAATGGGGGAGACATCAGCAAGTAACAGTTAAAAAGCTATGTATTGTATAAAATAAAAAGGAAAGTTGGTTTTATTATTTGAACAGAAACTTTTTATGTCAGTGGCTCAAAATTGTTTTCATGTGCCTTCAAAATGACCATCTGGTAGGCAATTAGCAAAACAAAGGTATATTTTTCCTTCTCTCTGTGAATAAGATAGCCATTTGAGTTTGTACTTATTGTAAAGATAATTGTGGCAGACTTCTGGCTGACTACCTAGCAACCATTTCAAATCTTTTATCTTTTATAGGTTTATTATTTCAGATGTGGGAAAAACTAGAGAGTCACTTTCTTAGCCCTTTTGAGTTGTGTTGTACTTAATTGATTGTATAATTGATGGGAGTGACCTCAAATAATTTACGAGCATTTCTTTTGTCCTATCAGAATTTTATTAGTAATCCATAATTTATAGGATGATACATTTATGGAACTAGTAGCAATGATTTTTTTTGTCCCTCAAATCCAAATGCACAAAGCATAAAAAGTTCTTTGTAAGAATTTTGAGTAGTAGTATAGTCAATTTTAGATAGTCAAAGTTGAGAAGTCATACTTAAACAATGAATTCTATTACTTATGAGCATGTTTTATAATGGGCACATCTACAGGTGATATAAATTAGTATACATTTTTGGCTTTCAGTGACTTAACTAGAAGAACTAGGAAACCAAGTACAATCCTCTTAGGTTCTAACATGCCTCTAGCTTATTTTTGGTTCATAGTCATAGGAGTCCATAAGCAAAATAGTGAGGGAGTGCTGTGGCCAAGGCAAGTTGACTATGTCTGCCAGAGATTTTACCCTCCTCTTTTGTTGGGCCAGACACTAATGGGACAAACAAGAAATTCTCTACATAAAGGCATAATGATTTTGAACAAAGAAAATCGCATTTCTGTATGGAGAATTAATGCACTCTTGCAATTAAATAGCCTTAGAATTTACCTAATTTAAAGGCTAGATAAATATAAATAACAGCTCTCTGAAATAATTGGATCATGCCATTGAGCTATTAAAAGAGAAGGGCCCACATTCCTTCTCTTATTTTCTTGGCATAAAACAAGCCAGGGTGGCCTCATGGGTCTTATCACTTTGTGCATGAAGAAAGCTTTGAACACAAGCTCTGCTTTAAAGCAGGATGAGAAAAAAGGCATTCATTAGAACATCTAACAAGAAGAATTCTTGGATTGTAGATCAGTAGCTCAAAATTGTTCTCATGTGCTAGTAAATTACTAGCCTTCAAAATGGCCATCTGGCAGGCAAATCACATCTTGATATGAGAAAAGGAAACTGAAAAGTCTGGAAAGACGAGGACAATAATGAGGTATTTCTAATTACCTTGAAGATATAGAGAATGGGGTCTCTCATATTTAACAAGTATACAGAATTTCAATGTTTATGACATTTGAGATTGAAGCAGCAAGCCCAGGGCCTACAGGGATAGGCACCAGGTCCTCTGTTTATATATTATAGCTATTAGTATTTTCATGGGATACCTGTGTATGTGAAACAAGTATGTCTCTGACTCTTTTGCCTGCTCTCAGGACTCTCTTCCTCCTGTTGGGTTGTTGTGTTCAACTTTGATATGATAGATTTTGTTTCATCCTATTATATCTTACTTTGTCATGTTTGGTTGTTATCCCTGAGAAACCTGTTCTTTTCCAGTGAGGGGGTGGATCTAGATGGGAGGGGAGGAACCGGGAGGGGTATATGAAGGGGAAACTCCAATCAAGATGGATTGATAAGAAAAATATTTTGATGAAAGAAAAAAAACTTCAAAACTCAACTAAAAACATATGACATTCAATTTTATGTTTTTATTGTTCTAATATTTATATTCATGAAAACTTGTCCTGAGAATAGCTGCATGCCCTCCCTTAGGTTCTACAAGGAGCACTTTGCTGTGTTCTATCACCTATGTGTCTGTTGTTGCTGCCCATTCATGAGTCCACCTTATTTTTCAGGTGCATTTTAAAATAGGCTGTAATCAGAGCACACTTTTTGAGTCTTCTGGACATTTATTTTTCATTTTTTAAATGAAAAAATTAATTTGGGCAGAACTAGGCACTTTCTCTCCTCTCTTGCACTGGCCTATTTGTCACTGAACTTGTGCTAATAACTAACACATATTGGAAACATCTTAGATTCTAGGAGCATACTTTTTTATCTCAATAACTCCCCGAGGCAGGTATCATCATTTAACTTGTAGGTGAAAACTGAGATATGATGAGTTAAATATCTACCTGCCATTGTATCTCATCCAGCAGTGGAGCTGGGACTTTGAATTCTGAGCCTAATTCCTGGCCCACCAATAAGAATAATCAGGCAATAGATTTTATGGTCAGCTGGGAAGAGCCACTTTAGGCTTTGCCCAATTGGTAGGGTTGGCAGAGAGTGTATGTACCTTACTAATAAATATCATTCTTTTCATTTCTTGTACACAAGAAAAAACTGTAATGTTTTAGGAAATATTTTTCCAAACAGAATCTAATTAGACCTTCTGTTTGTGTGTGTGTGTGTGTGTGTGTGTGTGTGCATGTATTCATGTGTGCATGTGTATGTTTGCTTGGTAGGAGGGAATTCTTTTGTTTTTGATCTCTGTATAGGTACAATGTACATATATATATTACCAAACTCTAGGGGTAGACATCAATGGGGATATTGGACTCTTACTTGCCTTGCAGTTTTAATTTGAAAGACCCCCCTTTTATTGAAATATGACATTCATGCAAAAAGGTGTTCTCCTAACAAACATACATTCTTGTATGACAGGAAAAGAGAAAATGTGAGTTTGACACATATACATGCCCAGCCATGTACATGTGGCACTTCTATAAGCCATAAGAGCTACTTCTTTGCTGTGCTTACATTTTAAGTGGAGACCAAAGTAAACACTGGTTACACAATCACTAGGTCTATTTATTAAATTTACAAATGGCATGCCAATAATATTTATAGATTAACAGTACTTCAGAAGAGACACACGCACCAGTCATAAGCAGATGTAAAAACCGAAACTCTCTAGGTAGAACTAAACCTGTGTTTTTATTCAGTTCCTATTTTTTCCTTTGTCCTCATTTTTTTCGGTTCCTGATGTTCTCTGTGTTATGTAAAACTGTTTTTACCCTTTTACTTTCTATATCTTGAAGAACGTTAATAAATAAAAGATGTGAAAACCAAATTGCTATTCAAATTCAATTGTTTCCAATTATACCAGCAACTAAACACAACCCAGCAATTCACAGTTTCTGAGTGTGAAAGCAGCTCAATGTCATTCAGTCTTCTGTAAAAGAAATATAGAGAGGGAAAGGGGAATGGGGGAAATTCAGACTGCACAACAAGATAACAGCTTAATATTGAGGAGAGATGGACTTCAGCAGGCTCTGGAATCCATTGTCAAGATTTGGCTTTCTCAGCTCCATCTCCAGTGTCCTCTTTTTCGAGCCTCGGGCATTTCTTGCTGCCTATTCACCTTTTGTCTTTCTTTGATTAATTGGCAATGTGCATTATCCTACAAAGTATATTTATTTAAAGACTGATGACAACAGCTATAAATATTTCTCATGTACAGAAGGAGGTAATAAATGACAGGTGTGCTTCAGTGTGAAGAGATTCTGAGCCACCCCCAAAACTCCAGTTTGTCAAAAGGCTTCTTTCTATGGAGACTTTAGTTAGTCAGTCAGTCAGTCAGTCAGTCAGTCAGTCAGTCAGTCAGTTAGTTAGTTAGTTAGTTTTTTAGTCTGTGTGCATGGGGAGGGAATGTGTGCTCTGGCAGGGGTCAGTGAAAATCTTTGTGGAATTGATTCTCTCCTCTCACCTTTTCACAGACCCTGGTGATCAAACTCAGATCGTCAGATTTGCATTCCTGGCTAGCAAGAGCCTTTACCCTCTGAACCCCGTGCCAATGTTTTAAGGATAATTTAAGCTAGTCATTCTGAAATGACTGTGAGACACGATTCTGTGCAAGGAAGAATGGGGTGTCATTTCTCAAAGAGGGTGCTGTAGCATCAATATTTTGATAAGAATAATTTGTTATATTATTCAGATGGGGAACAAATGGCCAAGTGTCCTGTACTATTTCAAAGGTTTTGTTGCTTACAGGTTGCAATCTGTTGGCACAGGAGACTGGGAAGAAATGTTAGTCATCTTTGCCTGCAGTAACAAATGCCCTCCCTTCATATTTTAGGAGCTTATGAAATGCTTCTTTGTCTTATTGTTCAAGTGTTTGCCTATTAGCTTGCTTTTGTTGGGTTCAGGTGGGCTAGCTTAAGACTCTGAACCCACTCTATCTGTGGGACTCAGGCTAAAGTGCAATAGTTTATCTGGGGCCTGTTTTTTATCTGGTAAAATAAGCTTTTCATACCTCTTAAAATATCTGCTTGGATTGCCATCTCCATTATTATGTTCATGTGTATACCATGACACATGGTGGAGATCAGAGGGCAGCTCTCAGGGGTGTGTTTTCATGCTGGAGACATAGCTCAGGGGTTAGAAGTACCAAGTGTTCTTCTGAAGGTCCTGAGTTCAAATCCCAGCAACCACATGGTGGCTCACAACCATCCTTAATGAGATCTGACACACTCTTCAGGAGTGCCTTAAGACAGCTACAATGTGCTCACATAAAATAAATAGATAAATCTTTAAAAAAGGAGTGTCTTTTCTCCTTCAATCATGGGGTTCAGGGTTTTGAACTAAGGTTTTCAGTCTTGTGTGGCCAGTGCTTTTTCTTATTGAGCCATCTAGCTAGCCCTCTAGTCACACACTGGTTGAAACAAGTTAGAAGGTGAGGCATCTAGCTAGCTAGTTTGTCGGGAAGATTTACTTTGCAAACTTTATTACAAACAAATGGTGAAGACAATGAATTTATGATACAACCGCAGAGAGGGAATACTGAGCTAGGAAGGATAACCCAAGTGACCACTGGAGACCTACAGTAGAGAAAGGGTTAGTGCAGTGTGATTGTTACCCTTTCCCCCTTTTTGGAGGCAATCAAGGTGGGCTGTTTATAAGTTGCATTCAAAGCATACTTATGAACACTAAGATGTAGGGTATATTTTCCATTTGTTTGTAGTCAGGATTTGAACCTAGACCCTCACACATGCTAGGCAAGTCCTTTCCAACTGAGTTGTATTTCCAGCCATTTTTTAAATGTTCTATATTCATTGTTTAGATTCCAAATTATTTTCCCTTTCCTGGTCGCCCTCCCCCCATTCCCCCTACTTAGTCCCATAAGTCCTCTTCCCTCCCCCAGTTCCCCAATCAACCCGCTCCCATTCCTCTGCCCTGGCAAACCCCTACAATGCTGCATCAAGCCTTTCCCGGACCAGCGCCCTCTCCTTCCTTCTTTAAGGGAATGATTTGATATGTGAATGTGTCTTGGGTATTCAGAGCTTCTGGGCTAATATCCACTTATCAGTGATTGCATTCCATGTGTGTTCTTTTGTGATTGGGTTACCTTACTTAGTATGATATTTTCCAGTTGTAACCATTTGCCTAAGAATTTCATGAATTCAATGTTTTTAACTGCTGAGTAGTATTTCATTAAGTAAATTTACCACATTTTCTGTATCCATTTCTCCACTGAGGGACATTTGGGTTCTTTCCAGCTTCTGGCTGTTATAAATAAGGCTGCTATGAACATAGTGGAGCATGTGTCCTTATTGCATGCTAGGGACTCTTAGAGCATAAGCTATTGGTGTTCTGTTGATGAACTTTCCCCCTGTGCCCATGTCCTCAAGGGTCTTCCCCAGTTGCTTTTCTATTGGTTTCATTGTGTCTGGTTTTATGTGGAGGTCCTTGATCCACTTGGAGTTGAGCTTAGTACAGGAGATAAGAATGGATCAATTCCCATTCTTCTGCATGCTGACCTCCAATTGAACCAGCACCATTTGTTGAAAAGACTATCTTTCTTCCACTGGATGTTTTTTCCGCTGCTTTGTCAAACATCAAGTGACCATAAGTGTGTGGGTTCATTTCTGGGTCTTCAGTCCTATTCCATTGATCCACCTGCCTGTCACTGTACCAATACCATGCAGTTTTTAACACTATTGGTCTGTAGTATTGCTTGAGGTATGGGATACTGATTCCCCCAGAAGTTCTTTTACTGTTGAGAATAGTTTTAGCTATCCTGGGTTTTTTGTTATTCCAGATGAATTTGAGAATTGCTCTTTCTAACTCTATGAAGAACTAGGTTGGGATTTTGATGGGGATTGCATTGAATCTATATATTGCGTTTGGCAAGATGGCCATTTTAACTATATTAGTCCTGCCATTTCACGATAATGGAAGATTTTTCCATTTTCTGAGGTCTTCTTCCATTTCCTTCTTCAGAGACCCAAAGTTCTAGTCATACAGATTTTTCACTTGTTTGGTTAGAGTCATACCAAGATACTTTATATTGTTTGTGGCTATTGTGAAGGGTGTCATTTCCCTAATTTCTTTCTCAGCCTGTTTATCTTTTGAGTATAGGAAGGCTACTGATTTGCTTGAGTTGATTTTATAACCAGCCACTTTGCTGAACTTGTTTATCAGCTATAGGAGTTCTCTGGTGGAGTTTTTTGGGTCGATTAAGTATACTATCATATCATCTGCAAATAATGATAGTTTGACTTCTTCCTTTCCAATTTGTATCCCTTTGACCTCCTTATGTTGTCTAATTGCTCTAGCTAGTACCTCAAGTACTATATAGAAAAGATATGGAGAAAGGGGGCAGCTTTGTCTAGTCCCTGAATTTCGTGAGATTGCTTCAAGTTTCTCTCCTAAAATTTAGTTTGATGTTGGCTACCGGTTTGCTGTATATTGCTTTTACTATGTTTAGATATGGGCCTTGAATTCCTGTTCTGTCCAAGACTTTTAGCATGAAAGGATGCTGAATTTTGTCAAATGCTTTTTCAGCATCTAATGAAATGAGCATGTGGTTTTTTTCTTTGAGTTTGTTTATGTAGTGGATTGCATTGATGGATTTCTGTATATTGAAACATCCCTGCATCCCTGGGATGAAGCCAACATGATCATGGTGAATGATTGTTTTGATGTGGTCTTGGATTCAGTTAGCAAGAATTTTATTGAGTATTTTTGCATCGATATTCATAGGGGAAATTGGCCTGAAGTTCTCCTTCTTTGTTGGATCTTTGTGTGGTTTTGGTATCAGCATAATTGTGGCTTCATAGAATGAGTTGGGTAATGTTCCTTCTATTTATATTTTGTGGAATAGTTTGAGGAGTGTTGGTGTTAGGTCTTCTTTGAAGGTTTGTTATAATTCTGCACTAAAACCATCTGGTCCTATGCCTTTTTGGTTGGAAGACTTTCTATGACCCCTTCTATTTCTTTAGGGGTTATGAGACTGTTTAGATGATCTATTTGATCCTGATTTAATTTTGGTATTTGGTATCTGTCTAGGAAATTGTCCATTTCCTCCAGATTCTCCAGTTTTGTTGAGTATAGGCTTTTGTAGTAGGATCTGATGATTTTTTGAATTTCCTCAGTTTCAATTGTTATATCCCCCTTTTTCATTTCTAATTTTGTTAATTTGGATACTGTCTCTGTGCCCTTTGGTTAGTCTAAGGGTTTATCTATCTTGTTGATTTTCTCAAAGAATTAGCTCCTGGTTTTGTTGATTCTTTCTATGGTTCTCTTTGTTTCCACTTGATTGATTTCAGCCCTGAGTTTGATGATTTCCTGTCTTCAACTCCTCCTGGGTGAAATAGCTTCTCTTTCAGGTGTGCTGTTAAGCTGCTAGTGTATGCTCTCTCCAGTTTCTTTTTGGAGGCACTCAGGACTATGAGGTTTCCTCTTAGCACTGCTTTCCTTGTGTCCCATAGATTTGGGTATGTTGTGCCTTCATTCTCATTAAATTCTAAAAAGTCTTTGATGTCTTTATTTCTTCTTTGCCCAAGGTATCATTGAGTAGTGTATTGTTCAGTTTCCATGTGTATGTGGGCTTTCTGTTGTTTTTGTTGCTATTGAAGACCACTCTTACTCCATAGTGATCTGATAGGAGGCTTGGGATTAGTTTGATCTTCTTATATTTGTTGAGGTCTGTCTTGTGACCAATTTTGTGGTGGATTTTGGAGAAGGTACCATGAGGTGCTGAGAAAAAGGTATATTCTTTTGCCTTAGGATGAAATGTGTGCGTGTATGTGTGTATGTATATATATATGTATGTATATATATATGTATATATGTATATATACATATATATACACACACATATATATGTATGTACACACACACACACACACACACATATATATATAATATATATATATATATATATATATATATATATATATATATATATAATTCAATTGGTCCAAAGTTTCAGTTAGTTTCACTGTGTCCCTGTTTAGTTTCTGTTTTCCTGATTGGTCCACTAAGGAAAGTGGAGTGTTGAAGTCACCCACAATTATTGTGTTAGTTGCAATGTGTCCTTTGAGCTTTAATAAAGTTTCTTTTATGAATGATGGTGCCCTTGCATTTGGAGCATAGGTGTTCAGCATTGAGAGTTCTTCTTGGAGGATTTTTCCTTCGACCAGCAAAAAGTGTCCTTCTGTGTCTCTTTTCATGACTTTAGGTTGAAAGTCAATTTTATCTGATATTAGAATGGCTACTCCTTTAGTAGCCATTAAAATGGCTTGTTTCCTGAGACCATTTGCTTGTAAAATTGGCTTCCAGCCTTTTACTCTAAGGTGTTGTTTGTCTTAGACACTGAGGTGTGTTTCCTGTATGCAGCAAAATGTAGGGTCCTGTTTACGTATCCAGTCTGTTAGTCTATGTCTTTTTATTGGGGAATTGAGTCCATTGATGTTAAGAGATATTAAGGAATAGTAATTATTATTTCCTGACATTGTTGATGTTATTTTTTATATTTGATTGGTTATCTCCTTTTGGGTTTGATGAAAGAAGGTTACTATCTTGCTTTTTCCAGGGTGTAGTTTACCTCCTTGTATTGGCATTTTCCCCCTATTATCCTTTGTAGAGCTGGGTTTGTGGAAAGATATTGTATAAATTTGGTTTTGTCATGTAATATGTTGGTTTCTCCATCTATGGTGATTGAGAGTTTTGCTGGGTATAGTAGTCTTCACTGGCATTTGTGTTCCCTTAGAGTCTGCATGAGATCCGTTCAGGATCTTCTAGCTTTCATGGTCTCTGGTGAGAAGTCTGGTGTAATTCTGATAGGTCTTCCTTTATATGTTACTTGGTCTTTTTTTCTTACTGCCTTTAATATTTTTTCTTTGTTTAATACATTTGGCGTTTTAGATTATTATGTGATGGGAGGTATTTCTGTCTGGTCCAGTCTGTTTGGAGTTCTTTAGGCTTCTTGTATATTCAGGGGCATCTCTCTCTCTCTCTTTAGGTTAGGGAAGTTTTCTTCCATAATTTTATTGAAGATATTTGCTGGCCCTTTAAGTTGTAAATCTTCACTCTCATCTATACCTATAATTCTTAGGTTTGGTCTTCTCTTTGTGTCCTGGATTTCCTGGATGTTTTGGGTTACAAGCTTGTTGCTTTTTGCATTTTCTTTGACTGTTGAGTCCATGGTTTCTATGGTATCTTCGGAATCAGAGATTCTTTCTTCTATCTCTTGTATTCTGTTGTTGATATTTGCACCTATGGCCCCTGATTTCTTCCCAGGGTTTTCTATCTCCAAAATTGTCTCCCTTTGCACTTTCTTAGTTGTTTCTACTTCTGTTTTTAGATCCTGGATGGTTTTGCTCAGTTCCTTCACTTGCTTGTTTGTGTTTTCCTGTAATTCTTTAAGAGATTTTTGTTTCTTCTTTCATGACTTATGCCTGTTTACCTAAGTTCTCCTATATTTCTTTAAGTGATTTTTGCATTTCCTCCTTATTGGCTTCTATCTTTTGACCCATATTCTCCTGAAATTCTTTAAATTATTTTTGTGTTTCCCTTGTTAGGGCTTCTACCTTTTGATCCATTTTCTCCTGTATTTCTTTAAGAGATTTATTTATGTCCTTCTTGTGTTCCTCTAACAGCATCATGACCAGTGATTTTAAATCCAAATCTTGTTTTTCTCATGTGTTAGGGTATCCAGGATTTGCTGTTGTTGGAGAATTGGGTTCAGATGCTGCCATATTGCCTTGATTTCTGTTAGTAACGTTCCTACATTTGCCTTTTGCCATCTGGTTATCACTGGCGTTAGTTGGTCCTGTTGTCACTGGCTGTTGCTTGAACCCCCTGTGAGCCTGTAAGGCTATTTCCACACCACTGGATGACTGGGTTTCCCCTGGCACAGATTGCTGATGTGCTGCCCTCCTCTTGGGTGCCCTTGGAGTCCTGGTGTGTCTTGCCCCAAGCAATGTTATACGCAGGTTGTCTCTGTGAACCTGGTGCTGCCCGTCTGCTCCATCAGGGAGTGAAGATGGCAGCGAGGAGCCCTTCCAAGTGCCAACCATACTGCAGGGCACAGGACCCACGACAGGCTGGTACACAGACAAACTGCAGATCTGCCAAGGTCCTGGGCACAGGCAGCAGTCCGGCAGTCTGCCTCCCCAGAGATCTTAAACTCAGGATATTTTAGTACCTGGAGCTGCTTGTCCTGTCTAACTAGGAGCGAACATGGTGGTGGGGAGGCCCTCCAAGTGCTTACCACCTCGCAGGGCACAGGACCCACGCCAGGCTGGCATACAGACAAACCGCCGATCTGCCCAGGTCCTGGGCACATGCAGCAGCGTGGAGGTCTGCATCCGGAGAGATCTTAAACTCGGGATGTCTCAGTACCTGGAGCCACCTGTCCTGTCCGATATGGAGAGAAGATGGTGGCAGGCAGGAATTCTATTTTTTTTACATGCGCATATTTGTAATAAAATATGTAATGTGATTTTTCTTTCTCTTTTTTATTTTTTATTCAACATATTCTTTATTTACATTTCAAATGATTTCACTTTCCTGGCTCCCCACTCACCAAAGGTCCCATATGGCCTTTTCCATTGCCCTGTTCGCCCATCCACTCCTTCCCACTTCCCTGTACTGGTATTCCCCTACACTGATACACTGATCCTTTCCAGAACCAGGGGCCACTCCTTACTTCTTCTTGGACATCATTTGATATGTGGATTGGGTCTTTGTGGTCCCAAGTTTCTAGGCTAATATCTGCTTATCAGTGACTGCATACCATGGGTATTCTTTTGAGACTGAGTTACCTCACTTAGTATGATGTTTTCCAGCTCCATCCATTTCTCTAAGAATTTGAATTCAGATCTAGAAAGAGCAATTCTCAAATTCATCTGGAGCAACAAAAAACCCAGGATAGCTAAAACTATTCTCAACAATAAAAGGACTTCTGGGGGAATCAATATCCCTGACCTTAAAGAGTACTACAGAGCAATTGTGTTAAAAACTGCATGGTATTGGTACAGCAACAGGCAAGTGGATCAATGGAATAGGATTGAAGACCCAGAAATGAACCCACAGACTTATGGTCACTTGATCTTTGATAAAGGAGCCACAACCATCCAGTGGAATAAAGATAGCCTCTTCAACAAATGGTGCTGGTTCAACTGGAGGTCAACATGCAGAAGAATGCGAATTGACCTACTCTTATCTTTTTGCACTGAGATCAACTCCAAGTGGATCAAGGACCTACACATAAAACCAGACACACTGAAACTATTAGAAAAGAAACTTGGGAAGACCCTGGAGGACATAGGCACAGGGGAAAAGTTCCTGAACAGAACACCAATAGCTTACGCACTAAGATCAAGAATTGACAAATGGGACCTCATAAAATTACAAAGTTTCTGCAAGGCAAAGGACACTGTCAGAAGGACAAAATGACAACCAACAAAGTGGGAAAAGATCTTCACCAACCCCACATCCGACAGAGGGCTAGTATCTAATATATACAAAGAACTCAAGAAGTTAGACCCCAAAGAACCAAATAACCCTATCAAAAAATGGGGTACAGAGCTAAACAAAGAATTTTCACCAGAAGAAATTCGGGTGGCCGAGAAACACCTTAAGAGATGTTCAACATCATTAGTCATTAGGGAAATGCAAATCAAAACAACCCTGAGATTCCACCTCACACCAGTCAGAATGGCTAAAAACTCAAGAGACAACAAGTGCTGGCGAGGATGTAGAGAAAGAGGAACACTCCTCCACTGTTGGTGGGATTGCAAAATGGTAAAACCGCTCTGGAAATCAGTGTGGCGGTTCCTCAGAAAATTGGGCATGTCACTTCCAGAGGACCCTGGCATACCACTCCTGGGCATATACCCAGAGGATTCCCCTGCATACAATAAAGACACATGCTCCACTATGTTCATAGCAGCCTTGTTTATAATAGCCAGAAGTTGGAAGGAGCCCGGATATCCCTCAAAGGAGGAATGGATACAGAAAATGTGGTATATTTATACAATGGAATACTACTCAGCAATTAAAAATAATGAATTCATGCAATTTGTAGGTAAATGGTTAGACCTGGAAAATATCATCCTGAGTGAGCTAACCCAATCACAAAAGAATACACATGAAATGCAATCACTGATAAGTGGATATTAATGAGCCCAGAAGCCCTAAATACTCAAGGCACAATTAGCAAGTCAAATGATTCCCAAGAAGAAGAAAGGAGAGGACCCTGGGCCTGGAAAGATTGGATCCAGTTTTGTAGAGAAACCGTGGGGGGAGGGGGAATGATTGGGAAATAGTTGGGGGGGAGAGGAATTATGGGACATAGGGAGGGGGGAACTGGGAAAGGGGAAAGCCTTTGGAATGTAAACATAGAATATAGAAAATAAAAATTTTTAAAAAATTAAAAAAAAGAATTCTGCACTAAAAAAAAAAAGAATTTGAATTCATTGTTTCTAATGGCTGAATAGTACTCCATTGTGTATATATACCACATTTTTTGTATCCATTCCTCTGTTGAGGGACATCTGGGATCTTCATGATCTCTCTCAGACTGTGGTGCAGTTTTACACCTATCTGGTTCCATAGACTTGTGACTTGCCCACAGTGCCCATGTCGAGATTTCAGAGCTTCTCCAAGGTCCCCTCACAACAGCCAACAGCAGAGCTCTGAGCAAGACATGGAGAAGCATTCAAGCCTGCACAGCAACAATGTGTGATGTTTGGTTCTTAAATGCTCCAATTAAAGGACAGGAAAGTAGGAAAACATTCACTGAAACAAAACAAATGACAGCCTGAACACTAATGCATTTCACCAAAGTATGCTTCATTCAAAGAAATGCAGAGATCAAACAAAGAGAAGACAATCAGAACAGCAGCAATGGCAGGCAAATCCAGCCAGGTTGAGAGCCCAGAGGAGGTATAATAAACATGTTCAGGGCTCATTCCAGTGTTCATTTCCTTCTCAAGGTACCAACATTTGGCCATGGAGATGTGAAAGAACTCTAATCAAATCAGCATGTGCCCTGGTCAACCTGAAACTAGGTGTCTTGAGAGACCAACACAGCTTCTTCTAAAGGTCTCTGTCTCTCTGTCTCTGTCTCTGTCTCTCTCCCACCTCTCTCTCTCCCTTCTCTCTCCCACCTCTCTCTCTCTCTCTCTCTCTCTCTCTCTCTCTCTCTCTCTCTCTCTTTCTCTCTCTCTCTTTCTCTGAGTTGATACGCTCTTTTAATGATGTAGTGAGATCTGTTCAGTACTAGTACCAGAGTTGTAAGTAAGACATGACAGGAAAATTGAGACAGTCCTAGTGCTATCTTTTGAATAAGGTCAGTGAAGAGAATCCAAGTTCACTTAATGGGGAAGAAAGGGCGAGGAATGAAACTCAGTAGAACACTTGGCAAGGAAGAGCAAGTACTTGAGACCCTTTCCAAGAACTTAAAGGAAGAAGTTTAGAGCCAGGAACAGTAACACATCTGGAATCCCCACTTCTCAGGACACATAGACAGAAGAATCAGTTGAGCATATAAGTTCAAAGCCAGTCTGAGCAACAAACAGAGATACCCTATCTCAAAAAAGAGGAGAGATTTAAAAAAAAGATATGGAGGGGAAGAGGGGAGGAAATGGAAGGAGGAAAGAAAAAAGTAAGAGGGGAAAGGGGGAAGGAGAAAGAGTGGGAAAGTGAGGTTGGAGGGAGATGGGAAGGAGAGAGACAGAGCATGGCAAAGGCACAGAAGAAAACAAAGGCCCATCCTCCATAAAGATTCTAGGAATCATTATTTGATAGGAACAAGATGTTCAACATCATTAGTCATCAGAGAAATGCAAATCAAAACAACCCTGAGATTCCACCTCACACCAGTCAGAATGGCTAAGATTAAAAACTCAAGAGACAACAAATGCTGGCGAGGATGTGGAGAAAGAGGAACACTCCTCCACTGTTGGTGGGATTGCAAAATGGTAAAACCGCTCTGGAAATCAGTGTGGCGGTTCCTCAGAAAATTGGGCATGTCACTTCCAGAGGACCCTGGCATACCACTCCTGGGCATATACCCAGAGGATTCCCCTGCATACAATAAAGACACATGCTCCACTATGTTTATAGCAGCCTTGTTTATAATAGCCAGAAGTTGGAAGGAGCCCGGATATCCCTCAAAGGAGGAATGGATACAGAAAATGTGGTATATTTATACAATGGAATACTACTCAGCAATTAAAAATAATGAATTCATGCAATTTGTAGGTAAATGGTTAGACCTGGAAAATATCATCCTGAGTGAGCTAACCCAATCACAAAAGAATACACATGAAATGCAATCACTGATAAGTGGATATTAATGAGCCCAGAAGCCCTAAATACTCAAGGCACAATTAGCAAGTCAAATGATTCCCAAGAAGAAAGGAGAGGACCCTGGGCCTGGAAAGATTGGATCCAGTTTTGTAGAGAAACTGTGGGGGGAGGGGAAATGATTGGGGAATAGTTGGGGGGGAGAGGACCTATGGGACATAGGGAGGGGGGAACTGGGAAAGGGGAAAGCCTTTGGAATGTAAACATTGAATATAGTAAATAAAAATTTTTAAAAAAAGCAATCTTTTGTCATCTCTCTAGTGACAAGGCACAACGAAAAACAACTCTGTACTCTGTAAAGCCACCATGGTTCTTAAGAACAAAAGCACTAGCGAGCATCAGCATACATGGTGGCACATGGTTATAACCCTAGCATTCATGAGGCTGAGGTAAGGGAATCACTATGAATTCAAGGCCAACCTAGACTATAGCCCAGACAGTTACATAGTGAAACCCTATCTCTTAAAAATAGAACCTAATAAAGAACTCAATGGGTAAAGTGCTTGTCTGCCAAGCAGGAGGACCTGAGTTTAGAGGGCCAGCACCAACACAAAAAGCCAGGCATGGAAGTGTAGCACTTGTAATCCCAGCACTAGGAAAGTACAAGTAGGGAGATCAAAATTGCAAGGCCAGTCTCTATTACAATGCTGAAGAAAGGACTACTTGGGCTATATGAAGCTGAGTCTCAAAAAAATATATAAGAGGGAGAATATGGAAGACATCCAACATTGCATCTTCTCTCCAGTGATCAAGCAGGCGTTTACAGCCAGGAGGCAGGGATCAGGAGCAGCAAAACAGCTGTGTCCTTCCAGGCTCTGCCTGCACCCAGAGGCTGGGTGGCTCCACTGTTCTCTGTGCACCATTCCTGCAAAGGAAGAACTGCTCTACAGGGAATGATTTGACTTCCAGCTTTGGAGGTCTGGCCACCTACATCTTCTCTCCAGCGACTGAGCAAGCAGGTTAAGCCAGGAGCACAGGGAACACAGGAGTGGCAGGGCAGCCAGGACAAAGTCAGTCCAGGCACCACCTACAAACAGGAGATGGGCAGCACCACAGAACTCTGTGCCAGGGGAGAGCTGGTCATACAGGGGTGCTGAGACAGGCTTGCAGGCCCAAAGGAGCAACAAGCACCCACCAGAGACAGCTGGAGATAACCAGATGGCAAAGGGCAAACGTAGAGATAATACTAGCAGAAATCAAGGCAACATGGCACCATCTGAACCCAGTTCTATAAAACAGCAAGTGCGAGATACCCCAACACACTGGAAAAGTAAGATTTGGATTTAAAATCAAAGCTCATGATGCTGATAGAGGGCTTCAAGAAGGTCACAAATAACTCACTTAAAGAAATACAGGAGAACACAAGTAAACAGGGAGAAGCCCTTAAAGAACTAGAGGAGAGCACACACACACACACACACACACACACACACACACAAAACCAAAAGGTGAAGGAATTGAACAAAACCATCCAGGATCTAATAATGGAGGTAGAAACAATAAAGAAATCACAAAGGGAAACAACTCTGGACATAGAAAACCTAGGAAAGAAGTCAGAAGTCATGGATGCAAGTATCAACAACAGAATACAAGAGATAGAAGAGAGAATCTCAAATGCAGAAGATACCATAGAAAGAATTGATATGACAGTCAAAGAAAATAAAAAATGCAAAAAGCTCCTAACCCAAAACATCCAGGAAATCCAGGACAAAATGAGAAAACCAAACCCAAGGATTATAGGTATAGAAGAGAGTTAAGATTTGCAACTTAAAAGGACAGTAAATGTCTTCAACAAAATTACAGAAGAAAACTTTCCTAACCTAAAGAAAGAGATGCCCATAAACATACAAGAGGCCTACAGAACTCCAAATAGATTTGACCAGAAAAGAAATTCCTCCCATCACATAATAATTAAAATACCAAATGCTCTAAACAAAGAAAGAATATTAAAACCAGTAAGGGAAAAAGGTCAAGTAACATATAAAGGTAGACTTATCAGAATTACACCAGACTTCTCACCAGAGACTATGAAAGCCAGAAGAGCCTGGGCAGATGTCATACAGACCCTAAGGGAACACAAATGCCAACCCATGCTGTTATACCCAGTAAATCTCTCAATTACCATAGATGTAGAAACCAAGGTAGTCTATGACAAAAAACAAATTTACATAATGTTTCCACAAATCCAGCCCTTCAAAGGATAATGAATGGAAAACAACAACAAAAGGAGGGAAACTACACACAAGAAAAAGCAAGAAATTAATACTTTTTACAAAACAAAAAGAAGAGAGACATACAAACATAACACCACCTCTAATAACAAAAGTAACAGGAAGCAACAATCATTTCTCCTTAATATCTCTTAATATCAATGGATTCTTTTCTCCAATAAAAAGACATAGACTAACAGATTGGATACATAAGCAGGACCCAACATTTTGCTGCATACAGAAAACTCACCTCAAGCACAAAGACAGACACTACCTCAGGGGAAAAGGCTGGAAAACAATTTTCCAAGCAAATGGTCCCAAGAAACAAGCTGGTGCAGCCATTCTAATATCAAATAAGACTTTCAACCTAAAGTAATCAAAAAAGATAAGGAAGGACACATCATACTTATTAAAGGAAAAATCTACCAAGATGAACTCACAATTCTGAACATATATACTCCAAATACAAGGGCACCCACATTCATAAAAGAAACTTTACTAAAGCTCAAAGCACACATTGCACCCCACACAATAATAGTGGGAGACTTCAATACCCCACTCTCATCAATGGACAGATCAAGGAAACACAAACTAACAGAGACACAGTGAAACAAACAGAAGTTATGAACCAAATGGATTTAACAGATATCTATAGAACATTTTATCCTACAACAAAAGAATATACCTTCTTATCAGCACCTCATGGCACCTTCTCCAAAACTGACCATATACTCTGTCACAAAACAGACCTCAGCAGATATAAGAAGATTGAAATAATTCCATGCACTCTATCAGATCACTAGGGAATAAGGGTGGTCTTCAATAACAACAACAACAAAAGAAACAGAAAGCCCACATACACATGGAAACTAAGCAACATACTTCTCAATGATAACCTGATCAATGAAGAAAGAAAGAAAGAAATTAAAAACTTTTTTAGAATTTAATGAAAATGAAGGCACAACATAATGAAACTTATGAGACACAGGAAAGCAGTGATAAGCAGAAAACTCATAGCTCTGAGTGCCTCCAAAGAGAAACTGGAGAAAGCATACACTAACAGCTTAACAGCACAGCTGAAGGCTCTAGAACAAAAAGAAGAAAATACACCCAAGTCCTCTTGAAATCAGGAAATCATCAAACTCAGTGCTGAAATCAACCAAGCAGAAACAAAAAGAACTATACAAAGAATCAACGAAACCAGGAGCTGGTTCTTTGAAAAAACCAACAAGGTAGATAAACCCTTAGCCAAACTAACCAGAGGGTGCAGAGTCAGTATCCAAATCAGCAAAATCAGAAATGAAAAGGGAGATATAACAACAGATATTGAGGAAATCCAAAACATCAGCAGATCATACTACAAAAGCCTATACTCAACAAAAGTGGAAAATTTAGAGGAACTAGACAATTTTCTAGACAGATACCAAGTACAAAAGTTAAATCAGGATCAGCTAAATGATCTAAACAACCCCATAAACCCTAAAGAAATAGAAGCAGTCAGTAATAATCTCCCAACCAAAAAACACCCAGGACCAGATGGGTTCAATGCAGAGTTCTATCAGACCTTCAAAGAAGACCTAATACCAATAATCTTCAAACTAATCCACAAAATAGAAACACATGGAACACTACCCAATTCATTTTATGAAGCCACAATTACGCTAATACCTAAACTACACAAAGACCCAACAAAGGAAAGAACTTTTGACCAATTTCCCTCATGAATATCAATACAAAAATACTCAATAAAATTCCTGCCAAACGACTCCAAGAACACATCAAAATGATTATACACCATGATCAGTAGGCTTCATCCCAGGGATGCAGGGATGGTTCAATATACAGAAATCCATCAATGTAATCCACTACATAAAGAAACTCAAAGAAAAAATCCACATGATCATTTCATTAGATGCTGAGAAAGCATTTGACAAAATCCAACAGCTCTTCGTGATAAAAGTCTTGGAAAGATCAGGAATTCAAGACCCATACCTAAACATAGTAAAAAGCAATATATAGCAAACCAGTAGCCAACATCAAGTTAAATGGAGAGAAACTTGAAGCAATTCCACTGAAATCAGGGACTAGACAAGGCTGTCTACTCTCTCCCTACATGTTCAATATAGTACTCGAAGTCCTAGCCAGAGCAATTAGACAACAAAAGGAGGTCAAAGCGATTCAAATTGGAAAGGAAGAAGTCAAATTATCACTATTCTCAGATGACATGATAGTATACTTAAGTGACCCCAAAATTTCCACCAGAGAACTCCTACAGCTGATAAACAACTTCAGCAAAGTGGCTGGGTATAAAATTAACTCAAACAAATCAGTAGCCTTCCTATACTCAAAGGATAAAGAGGCTGAGAAAGAAATTAGAAAAATGACAACTTTCACAATAGCCACAAATAATATGAAATACCTTAGTGTGACTAAGCAAACAAGTGAAAGATCTGTATGACCAGAACTTCAAGTCTCTGAATAAAGAAATTGAAGATGATGTCAGAAGATGGAAATATCTCCCATGCTCAAGGATTAGCAGGGCTAATATAGTAAAAATTGCCATCTTGCCTAAAGTAATCTACAGATTCAATGAAATCTCCATCAAAATTCCAACTCAATTCCTTATAGAGTTAGAAAGAGCAATTTCCAAATTTATCTGGAATAACAAAAAAAAAAGATAGCAAAAACTATTCTCAACAATAAAAGAACCCTAAAACTATCACTATTTGCAGATGATATGATAGTATACTTAAGTGACAAAAAAAAACCTCCACCAGAGAACTCCTACAGCTGATTAACAACTTCAGCAAAGTGGCTGGTTATAAAATCAACTCAAGCAAATCAGTAGCCTTCCTATACTCAAAGGATAAGCAGGCTGAGAAAGAAATAAGGGAAATGACACCCTTCACAATAGCCACAAACAATATAAAGTATCTTGGTGTGACTCTAACCAAACAAGTGAAAGATCTGTATGAAAAAAACTTCAGGTATCTAAAGAAGGAAATGGAAGAAGACCTCAGAAAATGGAAAAATCTTCCATGCTCGTGAATTGGCAGGATTAATATAGTTAAAAGGGCCATCTTGCCAAACGCAATATATAGATTCAATGCAATCAAAACCCCCATCAAAACCCCAAATCAGTTCTTCATAGAATTAGAAAGAGCAATTCCCAAATTCATCTGGAATAACAAAAAACCCAGGATAGCTAAAACTATTCTCAACAGTAAAAGAACTTCTGGGAGAATCAGTATCCCGGACCTCAAACAAGTGATAGTTTGACTTCTTCCTTTCTAATTTGTATCCCTTTGACCTCCTTATGTTGTCTAATTGCTCTAGCTAGAACTTCAAGTACTATATTGAACACATAGGGAGAGAGTGGACAGCTAAGATTAAAAACTGAGGAGACAGCAGGTGTTGGTGAGAATGTGGAGAAGGAGGAACACTCCTCCACTGCTGGTGGGATTGCAAGATGGTACAACTACTCTGGTAATCAGTCTGGTGGTTACTCAGAAAACTGGGCAGGGCACTCCCGGAGGACCCTGCTATACCACACCTGGGCATATACCCAGAGGATTCCCCAGCATCTAATAAGGATACATGCTCCACTATGTTCATAGCAGCCTTATTTATAATACCCAGAAGCTGGAAAGAACACAGATGTTCCTCAGTGGAGGAATGGATACAGAAAATGTGGTATATATATATACAATGGAGTACTATTCAGCCATTAGAAACAATGAATTCATGAAATTCCTAAAGAAATGGATGGAGCTGGAGAACATCATACTAAGTGAGGTGACCCAGTCTCAAAAGAATACCCATGGTATGCAGTCACTGATAAGTGGATATTAGCCTAGAATTTTGGAACACCAAAGACATAAATCACATACCAAGTGATGTCCAAGAAGAAGGAAGCCGTGGCCCCTGGTTCTGGAAAGGCTCAGTGTATCAGTGTAGGGAAATACCAGAACAGGGAAGTGGGAAGGGGTGGATGGGGGAACAGGGGGAGGGAAGAGGGCTTATGGGACTTTTGGGGAGCAGGGAGCCAGAAAAGGGGAAATCATTTGAAATATAAAGAATATATCGAATTAAAAATCTTAAATTTAACAAAAAGATGTTCAACATCAACCTCTGATCTCCATATGCATGCACACACAAATACACTCATATATACATACATACATACATACATACATACATAATAGTGCATTAATACAATGGAATACTACTCAGCAATTAAAAATAATGAATTCATGCAATTTGTAGGTAAATGGTTAGACCTGGAAAATATCATCCTGAGTGAGTTAACCCAATCACAAAAGAATACACATGAAATGCAATCACTGATAAGTGGATATTAATGAGCCCAGAAGCCCTAAATACTCAAGGCACAATTAGCAAGTCAAATGATTCCCAAAAAGAAAAAAGGAGAGGACCCTGGGCCTGTAAAGATTGGATCCAGTTTTGTAGAGAAACCGTGGGGGGAGGGGGAATGATTGGGGAATAGTTGGGGGGGAGAGGAATTATGGGACGTATGGTGGGGGGAAAATGGGAAAGGGGAAAGCCTTTGGAATGTAAACATAGAATATAGAAAATAAAAATTTAAAAAAAAATAGCCCCTTTGGTGTTACTGCAAAAGGTACCAGAGGCAAGATGAAAATAGTGGAGGTACCATAAAGCAGCACTGTGAGTGAACATCATTAACAAGGAAGACTTGGGGCATGAGATAAACAATATGGTGATTTAGAATGATTCTTTCCCATAAGGACTAAATGAAATCATTTTTCAAGGAAGAGAATCCATGAAAGCTTGATGTCCTTCTCAAGGTGGGAAATCTGGAATTTTCCTTCTACATTGGTGGTAACATTTTTGTGAACTTAACACAAATCAGAGTTGTGTGTGAAGAGAAAACTTCAATTGAGGAAATGACTCCATCAGATTAGCAAGTCTGTGAGGTATTTTCTTGACTAGTGATAGGTGAGGGCCTAGCTGCCTATTGGCTGGTGATCCTGGGTTTTCTAAGAAATCAGGCTGAGCACACAGTGAGGAGCAAGCCAGTAAGCAACAATCCTCCAAGGCCTCTGCTTTAGCTCTTGATGCCAAGTTTTTGCCTGACTTTCCTCCTGTGTGGTGGACTATAAGATACAAAATGAAATAAACCATTTCCTCTTCAAGTTGCTTTTGGTTGTTATATTTAATGACAGCAATTGACCTAAGACAGAAATTGGTACAAGATCAGTTGACAGACCTGTCCATGTTGGTTTGGGGAGAGTGAGGAAGTGTTTGGACTGGAAAAGCTAATGAGTGCTCATAGCTCAATGGCCTGCTCTATAGGGACTTCGAAGATAATGGTGAGAAAAATGAAGATAATGGAGACATGGCTTGTGAAGTTTCAGAAAAAAGTTTGAGAGTTCCTCAAAGACTATCGGGGCTATTCATGTGGTACATGTTAAGAATCTGTGGTTTGCTGGACATGGTGTCTCATACCTTTAGTCCCAGCACTTAAGAAACAAATGCAGACAAACCTATGTGAATTCAAGTCTAGCCTGGTCTACATAGTAAGCTACATACAAGCCAGGGCTACATAGTGAGACCCTGTCTCATTTTTTTTTTAAAAGAATCTGTAGTTTCTGGTCAGTTAGGACTAAAGAACCATCTGTGATAACAAGAGACCAGCACCACTGAAGTGAGACTTTTGTTTTACTGGGACAATTGACACTGGTTAGCTGGAGCTGAAAAATTAGTTGTGATTAACAAGAGACCAGGTGAAATCTGGAAGTATTTTATAGAACACAGAACTTGTGGTCCCGAGAGTTCAAGGTTGCATCTCAAGCACATAGCAGTCTCCCCCATGTGTTACTGTTTTTGGTTGCATGTATGTTGCAGTATTTGAAGGGATCATGAAGAGAATCTGGGAGAAAAATTGTACTACAGGAATCCAGAAGAAGCCATTGATGAAGGTTGCAGTAGAAACCCCAGTTTCTCAGTTACAGTAGAAACCCCAGAACTGGAGGAGTGGGTCATGGAGAGATACTGAAGGTTGGTAGAATCTATATTTACAAGTAAATGGGAACCAGAGACACTCCCAATACAATAATTTGTTGTGCAACACCAAAAAGAATATGGACCTTCCAAACATATAAAATATTTTCTTAAAATTTCTTATTTTGATGTGCTTTTTAAAATGTAGGCCAGTCATAGTGGTGCACGCCTTTAATTTCAGCACTCATGAGGTAGAGGCAGGTAGATCTCTATAACTTCAGGATCAGCCTGGTCTACAGAGAGTTCCATGCCAGCCAGGGCTATGTACTGAACGCCTATTTCCATAAAATATAAATGAAAGAAAGTCAAAAGATAAGACCATACACAATCCCTCATAACAGAATCAATAAATTTGCATTATATATCTCAAGAAAATCCAGTTTTGTTGTGGTAATACCTAGCAGCAACTTACAGGTTGATTGCCAAATAAATTATAAAGTTCTCCTCCACCCAAAGAGTATTAGCAAAGAAGGGGGCAGAATTAAGACACAGAAGATGAGAAGAAAAGATATTTCCAGTTGGCGGGGTATATTGCTATTGGACTACCACACTGTTGAGCTCATTCTTGCCAAGCAAAAATGATAAACATTTGGCAGAAGAGGAAAGACTCAAAGTTAAACCAGAAAAAAAACCCAAAACCTAGAGACAACCAATAGTTCTTGCTAAATCCCTTGCTTCTCATTGTTTAGATTTCAGTCTCATTACATTAGCCACCCACTTTGGCCTCTGTTTGTTGCCCAAACACAGTAGCTTCTGCCAGATACACATTTTTAAAATGTGGTCTCCCGAAGTGAATTCTGAAGGACTAATCAGCTCATAAAATGCTACAGGTTAGAGAGCAAATTCCAGACAGTAAGTCTGACTCTCAAGGTCTCCACTTAATAATTTCTACTAAATATAATTTAGAAGAACTCATATTTGCAGAATTCTAAATGGGACCATCAGAGCCACAGCTGAAACACAAAGAGCCAAAACATTCCTGTTTTTTCTTTTCCTCTTTCCATCTCTGAAGAGATATTTTCAAACATTTCTCATGTTATCATGCAAGAAAAAAAAGGTATTTGTTTTAAGAAAAGAACTCACAGGTTTAAGACACAAATGAACAGCTAAATCTTCACTAACAGTATGCTTGGGGTCTGGTCCACTTTGTAGGCAAGAGTACTTTATATCTAGTTTTTAGTATGCCTTAGTAATTAGAATCTTTTGGATGAGGTCCAAAGCAGAATTCCATA
Source organism: Apodemus agrarius (assembly GCA_964023405.1). Classification (NCBI taxonomy): domain Eukaryota; kingdom Metazoa; phylum Chordata; class Mammalia; order Rodentia; family Muridae; genus Apodemus; species Apodemus agrarius. The sequence continues at coordinate 55,742,127 of OZ030010.1, forward strand.
TCCAATTCTATTTTAATATTCAGAATGTTAGAGAAGGGCCAATTTGTTTCCCAAAACAAAGATAAGAGCCTCCCAGGGGATCTTCTTTCTAAATGAAAAATCATATTTAATAACCCCCAACATCATTTGTATGGGCCAAAACATTGCTTGCTATCCCATTGAGATTTACATTAGGGATAGCAGCAAATGGGAAATTGCAGTACAGCTTTGTCATCAATTGAGTTGATGTTCAAAATAGAGGCCTCTCATCTATTCCCAGGATAGAAAGCATCACTGATGTTTAAGATCCAAAAAGCCCCAAGTCCAAATGTGAGACTAGAGACAAAGATAAGGCTATGGCCTGGCTTCTGCTACTATCTACCCAAAGGCCAGGTTCTACTCCACAGAAGAGGAAGAAGAGTTCAAATGGCCTGTCTGAGCTTCTGGAAAAAAGGTAACAACACAGAGCCATGTATATATGTCTTATCTCCAGCAACTGAGAAGCATGAAACATCCTGACCAACCTTGCCAGTTTTCATAAGTCAACCACTTAGAGTTTCATTGTGTCCAATAATGGTGTCAATGGAGAGAAAATATGTAAAGTGTGCTCTGAAGTAGTGGCACAAGCCTATAATCTCAGCAATTTGTAAGTCAAGGCAAGAGGATAGCAATTTTAAGGCTACCCTGAGCATTAAGGGCAATTTGGATTTCACAGTGAGATTCAATAATCATCTCTCTCTCTCTCTCTCTCTCTCTCTCTCTCTCTCTCTCTCTCTCTCTCTCTCTTTCTCTCTCTCAGACAGACAGACAGAGACAGACAGACAGAGATCAATGAGCATTCTAGAAGTGGGAAGTCTGCTATGTTTACCCGATAATGTCAGGTAAAGTTATTGAGGACTAGGCATCGGGACTCAAATTCTGTATTCCCCACTTACCGTTTTCATGACTTTGCCAAATTACCTCTTCTGGATTTCAGCTTCATCATCTATAAAATGAAGCTGATACCATGACCTTCCTCTTGTGAGTTAAACTAGTTAAAATCTAAAGCTAGAACCATGTCTAGAATTTGGCAGTCTCTTGTTGAGCTATTGCTGTTTTCATATTTTTCAGTTGTTTGAAATTATCACCTGTAAAGCCTGAAATGGATTACAGATTAAAAACAGGACATTATAAACAAAAACTCACTGATCGGGGGTAAGGAGAATGATTGGGCTGAATATGAACCAACATAAATTACATATTGGGATCAAATGAATCTTTTTCTAGCAATCTGCAGGACATAAAATGAAAATGATGTACCTAAAATGCTCACACAATGCCTGCTAAAACAGAATGAAATGGTGGCTGAACTCATTCTAGCTGCTAAGCTTTATCATGTGAAAACAGAGCACAAGCCATCAGCACAGTTGAAGTGGTGAAATTTTTCAAAATACTTGTTTTCCTTGCCAAGTTACTTACAACATCATTTTGAAACCAACACACAGTGAGCATAAAAATAAGGCTCTTCGTTCTTTCAGCATAAATTAAACAGCCTAATGTTATTGGGAAAATTATGCAAACAAAATTTAAATCAGATTATGTAAGTACACCTAAGATCTTTCAAAGCAAGATGCCATGATGTACATAAGAGAAAAGCTTATGTGAAAGAAGCAGACAGTTCAAAAGAAAAATGGATAAAAGACTTGATAAGTCAGTGCATAAAAGGGAAAATCCAAATGAGTGCAAAAAAGGAAGGGGCCTATTCCTATATTAAAGAAATGCAAATTAAAACTACAATGTCTTGCCACTGTGCAGCCATAAAATAGCTAGAATTGAAATGACAAATAGTACCAAGTGCTAACAAGAATATGGGACAACTAAAACTGTACTGCAGGGAGAATGGTGAGTTGGTTCAAACAATTTGGAAAGCTGTAAATATCGACTGAAGTTGAACATAAGCATTTCCTGGGGCCATGATTCCATGCTTTACTTTAAACATAATCAGTATGTACAGGAATATCTACTAGAAGGAAGTTTCAGAATGTTTACAGCAGCATTATTCATAAAAGCAAAAAAAAAAAGCAGAGATAATCAATCTAATGTCTATGAGCACCAGAATGGATGAGAACCTTATAGTAAGTAGTATACTCACATAATGAGATACTAGCTAGGAAACAATAAATAAACGTTGAACACACAAAACAAACAAATGGATCTCATGGACCAAGTGTTGAAAGAAAGAATCCAGTCACAGAAGGACATGTACTTAGGATGTAGCTCAACTAGCAGAATGCTCACCTAGCATGCAGCAAGCCTTGAGTTTCATCCCCAGTACTGCATAAATCCAACGTAGAAGTTTATGCATCCATGAGGGTCAAAACCTCAAGACTAATGTCCACTACACAGAAAGTTTAAGACTAGCCTGGGATATATAGATCCTGTCTTTAAAAAAAGTCTATTATAAACTAAATTAATTAAGAGGCCAATGACATGACCCACTGAGTAGGTGCCTACTGCAAAGCCTGAAGACTTAAATTTGATTCCTGGGACTCTTACATTCTCCTTACATGGTGTAGAAGTAAACTGACTCTTGGAAATTGATCCTCTAACATTTATACACATGCATGCCACATGCACATCCATACAGATATACACATGCACATACAAAACAAATAAAAATGTAATATTTTTAATTAAAAGAGAGGAAGAGCAGCTAGTGCATATTTGCATGTAAATGAAGTTTGAAGGTATGTAAACCTGCTCTATAGTGTTAGGAGGTAAAGAAGAGAGGAATAGAAACTCAGCAATGTAAAGGCATCTGGAGCCCTGGGTACACATGCTTGTTCATGCTAGAAAAACATAGCAGGATTTCAATTATGATGTGCAGGTTGAAATATAAATTTTGCATTTCAATAAAATGTTGGCAGCATTGGAAAGAGAGAAATGGAGGGTCTATGGCTAATAGGTACAGGACTAGGGCTAGATAGGAGGAAGAAACTACTGTGATAGAGCATAGTAAATTAACATGGTTGGCAACAAATTGTTCACAATTCAAAATACATAACAGAGGGATGAGGATGTAGTTCAGTTGTTAGAGTATTTGCTTAGTGTGATAGTTTAAATATGCTTGGCTCAGAAAGTGCCACTATTTGGAGGTGTGGCCTTGTTGGAGTAAGGGTGTCATTGTGGGCATGGCTTTAATACTCTCCTCCTAACCACATGGGAGCCTGTCTTCTCCTGGCAGCCTTCAGATGAAGATGTAGAACTCTCAGCTCCTCCTGCACCATATCTGCCTGTATACTGCCATGCTCCTGCCTTGATGATAATGGACTGAACCTCTGAACCTGTCAGCCTGCTGCAATTAAATGTTGTCCTTATAAGAGTTGCCATGGTAATGGTGTCTATTCATAGCAGTAAAACCCTAAGACAGAAGTTGGTACCAGTGAGTAGACTATTGCTATGATAGGCGTGATCATGCCTTCATTTGGAAGAATGTGGATTTGGGGACTTTGAATTTGGAAAGCTATGGAATCCTTTAAGTGGGGCTTAATGGGCTATCCTGGTAGGAATATGGAAGACTTTGTTTCTGAGGGTGATTTGAACTGTGCAGACATGGTCCAAGAGGTTTCAGTGAAGAAGAATTTCAGTATATGGCATAGAGACTGTTTTTGTGGTATTTGGGTGAAGAATGTGGCCGCTTTTTGCATTTGTCTGAAGAGTCTACTTGAGGCTAAGCTAAAGAGATTTATATTAGTTGCATTGATAAAGGAAGCCTCAGAAAAAGCCAGGATAGACTTTGTTTTCTGGTTAAGTCTCATAAAGTGCATTTTGAGCAAATGAAGTGAACTTAGAAAGGAAATATATAAAGGGGCAGGCAACTAGGAAATGAAATGGAACTGAATCCTGTGTTTGTGGATATTAAATTGAATTAAGGGAGTCGTGACCTTGGGGCAAGATCTCACCCAGCTAAGTTTAAATCCAGGCATGGTATACAAGTCATTAATCCCTAGAGGCAAAGGCAAGCAGATCTGTTAGTTCAAGGCCAGCCAAGGACAGAGTACATTCTAAGTAAAGAAAAGCTTAAATCCAGGCATGGTGGTATACACCTTTAATCCCAGTATGACATGAAGAAGCCATGCAGATCTCTGAGTTCAAGGTCAATCCTCAGAGCAAGTTCCAGGACAACCAAGCACAGGCAGTGAAGGAGTTGGAAAACAGGAAGATGGTAATTGAACAAGGAGGGCTCCATCCATAGTAAGCAGCAGAACTTTGGTCATGTGGCTCTGGTTTTTAAGAGTCCAGAATAGAAGGAACTACAGGGACAATTGTTACTGGTTAGCTGGAGCTAAGAAATTAGTGGTGACTAAGAAGAGACCAGCATCACTGAGGTGAGACCTTCTGGGAAGTGTTTTCTGAGAGCACAAAGAAGCTGTGTTCCAGAAATAGCCAAGGTTATACCTCATGCTGCAGCTGTACTTAGTAATGTGTAAGAGTCATCCAGGTGGTACTGGTTTTGCAGGTGTGAAGGGGTCATGTAAAGAAGTTGATGTTTGACACCATGAATAGAGCCTATGAGAGGCTATTGGTGAAGCCTAGTTGCAGAGGAAGACTCCAGTGTATTGGAGATTCCAGTACCATAGGATGATCACCAAAAACAGCAGCAGGAGTGGAGTGGATCAACCTGAGTTTAGAGTGCTACAGAGGGCAGAGCTAGAGAAGTGGCACAGCCCTTTGGAGGAGACAAGAAGATCATGTGTGGATACCAAACACTGGAACAAGAAGCTGTGAAGTTTAAGTTGACTTAGAGACCCCAAGATGTTAAAGATGCCAGAGCCATGGAATACAGGCCAAGGAAAGCTGCTAACAGGGAGTGGAACCAGCCCAGGAGAAAGAAGTGTGTTGTAGTCAACGAAGATGAAAAAGGAGTTGGAGCTCTGAAGAGAAAGCTTTGACATCAGACATGGAAATACAGTTTGGAGTTTACCCAGCTGGTTTCCTGTCTTACTTTGGAGATTGGATGTTAAGTGATAGGATGATTCTCAGAAGAGACTTTGAACTTTGGGCTTTTAACATTGTTAAGACTGCTATAAATTATGGGGCTTTTGAATTTGGACTAAATATATTTTGCATTATTCTGTGTTTAGGCATGCCCCCCCCCATAGACTCATGTGTTTGAACAAGCCTATGGAGGCTAAGGAGTAGAATGTGGTAGTTTGAATATTCTTGGCTTGTGGGGTCCCCAATGGAAGAGTTTGAGAAAGGACTAGTGGAGCTGAAGGGGTTTGCAGCCTCATAGGAAGAACAACAATATCAACCAACCAGATGCCCCAGAGCTCCCAGGGACTAAACCATTAACCTAGGGGTACACATGGCTCCAGCTGCATATGTACCAGAGGATTGCCTTGTCAGGCATCAATGGGAGGAGAGGCCCTTGGTCCTATAAAGATTTGATAGATGCCCCAGGGTAGGGAAATTGAGGGTGGGGAGGTGGGAGTGGGGTGGGTGAAGGAACACCCTCATAGAAGCAGGGAGAGGGAGGATGGGATAGGGGCATTCCGGGAGGGGGGGAACTGGGAAAGGGGATAACATTTAAAATGTAAATAAAGAAGATATCCAATAAAAAAGAATATGTTTGGTTCTGGGAGTGGCACTATTTGGAAGTATGACCTTGTTGGGGGAAGTGTGTCACTATGGGCGTGGCCTTAAGGTCCTCCTCCTAACCACATGGGAGCCTTGTCTTCTAATAGCCTTCAGATGAAGATGTAGAACTCAACTCCTCTGGCTCCATGCCTGCCTGGATGTTGCAATGTTCCTGCCTTGATGATAATGGACTGTACTTCTGAACATGTAAGCCAGCTCCAATTAAAGAGTTTCCATACTCATGGTGTCTGTTCAGTGCAGTAAAACCCTAAGGCATATAGAGTTTCTTGGGGGTATGGGACAGGGCTTTTACAGGGTGGCCTGATTTGGGGGCAAGCTTGGGGGCTGGTGTTTTGTCTGTAGGGTAGGGTCTGGTTGCTCTCCTGCCTGTGGTTGGGGGCTGTGAATGGCTGTAATGGCACTTTGAGAAGTCTGGGAGTGGGGCCTGGCCAGTGAAGCTCCTCAAGCAGGGCCCTGGAAGCTCCTGTGCCTCAAGAGATTAGGCCTGGCTTGAAGGGGTCCTTGCCACCAAAGTCATCGAGGAGCTTGGCAGCAAGAGGTCTCTGTGGACAGAACTGACAAGGAGTCAGTGAGAAGGACAGGGAAAGCCCTCCTGCCACCCAATTGTCATGAACAGAATAGTCAACAAACTGCTCTTGCAGGGGACCCAGGAGGCTCTGAGCATCCACATAAGTGGCCCACAATTACCTGTAACTCCAGTTTCAGGAGATCCTTTAGGGACCTGCACATACTTGGGAGGCAGAGGCAGGTGGATTTCTGAGTTTGAGGCCAGCCTGGTCTACAGAGTGCATTCCAGGACAGCCAGGGCTACACAGGGCTCTGTCTCAAAACAAACAAGAGAGGAGAGGAGAGGGAAGACAGAGAGAGAGAGAGAGAGAGAGAGAGAGAGAGAGAGAGAGAGAGATGCACATACATGCACATAAGCTTACACAGGCATAAATTTAAAAATTTTAAAAAGGTATTCCTAAAATTGTATATGATTCAGAGCTATTTATAATACATCATTATTATTCTTCTATGGTTATAATTCAAACATTCAAGAAGATATACTGATTGGATAAGACCTGGTGCTAAAAGATTGAATAAAAAACATACTAAATAAAAGAGAAAGAATGGTGTCAGTTTCAATAATACTCTAACCAGAGTTTAAGAATAAATAAGGCGAACATAGTCTTTGAGAGTGGCCAGTTTATTCCAATCCCTGTCTATAAATGGAAAATCATGTGTCTTAGGGTTACTACTGCTGTAACCATGACTGAAGCAACTTGAGGTGGAAAGTGTTTATTTGGCTTACACTCCCACATTACAGTTTTGTCATTGAAGGAAGTCAGGACAGGAACTCAAGCAGGGCAGGCACCTAGAGGCAGGAGCTGATGCAGAGACCATGGAAGGCTGCTGCTTCTTCTCATGGCTTGCTCAGCCTGCTTTGTTATAGAACCACCACCCCAGAGATAACACCACTCAGAATAGACCTGGGCCTTCTCACATCAATCACTAATAAAGAAAATGCATGACAGGCTTGCCTACAGACCCATCTTATGAAGCCATTCTTTTAATTGAGGTTCCCTCCTTTCAGATGACTTTAGCTTATGCCAAGTTATCACATAACTAGCAACATTCCTCCATCACTTGTGAGATTGAAAACTGGTACTACCACTCTGGAAATCAATCTGGCACTTCCTCAGAAAGTGAGGGTTTTTAGTTAAAATTTAGAAGTTTTTTTCAGTTAACTAGACTTTTGACATATTCTACTTCCAACTTTAATTCAAAATTCTGCCAAAATGATTGAAGTATCAGTGTATATGTGAATCACCCCATAAATGAAAACAAAAAGAAATATTATAGTTAACTGTTAATAATTAAGGAGGAGACATAACAGAATGAACCATTGAACTGGGGGAGGGGGTAGAGTTCATGGGGGCAAATCCTCTGCCACATGTTCTATCACAACTGAAAATGGAAATATAAAAATGGTTGGCATAAGCCTCTTGGAGATGTTCTAAAAACCTCCAGTCTGTATCTAGACACTATTGCCTTCCTAGCATCTCCCCCAACCAGAGTGATCTCCACCCCTGCTCCTGCTCCCATCCGGGAGGCAGGTGCTTTGTGATGTCAAAGCAGCTCCTCAGCCACTATTAGCTGAGAAGGATCTTGCTGACCAATCAGGGCTCAGGGGTGTGGCCTCCCATTGTTCAGGGTGGGTTCATAAGACGGTGCCTCTGAGAGCTCTGGACCAGACCACAGGCAGACACCAAGATGGCTAAAGCTACTAAGAAGTCTAAAGAACATCCTACACCAGATGACCAGACAACCTTGAACGCAACAGCCAAAAGAATGAAGACAAGCCATCATCTCCCAACCACAACTGATGGCAAGCAGAATCGTCGGTCCAATTCCAAATCTAGCAAGAAGGTAAGAAGGCCCAAGCTAAGTATAGTCCTTCCTCTGGTGATTTCCCCTCCCCCAGCACTGCTAACCCTTTCTTGGCCTCACATTCACCCCCTTCTCAACCCACAGCCCTTCTCCTACAGCCCCCTTCACGTATTCCAGCTTTTCGAAGACTCACATGCCCTTGTCATCTTACTCTGTTGAACTTCTAGGTGCAAACGTATACCAAGAAGAGCAAGAAAACCATGACAAGGATCGCGAAACGGAAGATGCCTGAGCAAACCCCACCACCTACAAAAATGACAAAGAAAAGCGAGGGAAAAGAACAATCCGGTCACCGCCAACACCTAACAGACAAGATGTCAACTGGACCTGGTTCTGAACCAGAAAGCAGTAGTACTGAGAGTTCCAGCCCTTCTACGAGTGATCAAGAGAGCCAGTAGCCTCACCATGCCACCGAAAGATCTGTTCACAGGTCTGGCAACTGACTGATGTCGAACTGAACTGTTTATACTTACCATGCAGTGCTTTGACACTGACGAAAATAAAATCAAACTGATTTGAAAACTGTGTGTCCCTGAGAATCTTTGAGGGAACAAAGAAGGAAGGAATGGGAGGGAAAGGGGCCTGGGGAAGAAGGACGGGGTGGGACGGGAGAAGGAAGAAACACGGGTATACAAGAAGTGGGAAGTATTGGGTCCTACAGGGGTGGGAGCCAGACAAGAAAATCTAGCGTCCAGCAGACAATGAAGGATTATGACTGGGCTAGCATGGAGTAGTGAAGATGGTCTTTCTCCTGATGATTTCTCTCACAGGCCAAGGATGAAGAGGGTTGGACATTTCTTGGGTGGGGAGGTTGCACATATGTGAATATGGAGGTTCATGTGCCTATGTCCATTCATGAATAGGTCAGAGCCAATTCAGACAGGCAATCTCTGGGACTCTCCTGTCCACGCTTCACAATGCTAGGTTACTGACATGGTGCTTGTGGGTGCTGGGGATTTAAATTCAGCTCCTTATGTATGGAGAGCAAATGCTTTAGCCACTGAGCCATTTTCCCAGCCATCAGGGTTGAGTGTTTCTATGCGTGTTCTGGCAGGGTGCAGGAACACTACATCAGGAAATGGACTATAGAACCTACAGAATGAAAGATATGGGGCCATCAGTATCATCCCAACAAATAGCACATCACTTATAGGACACTTACCTCCTAGTGGTGTTTCTTATACCTTACCCTATAATAAGCAATTAAAGACCTTCAGAATGGCCAAGCATGGCGGGGGGGGGGGGTGGCAGCTCGCTCTGCTTGCTGTGGAGGCCGCCATCTTGCCTCAGGTCACTGCGGACAGATGGCAGCTGGGGCCAGGTGCATGGACAGAGTCCTAGTCTAGCATTGACTGCCCTGTCAGGCTCTTGCCTGCACCCAAAGCCAGATCAGCTAGGCAGGCATTCTCTGTGCTGACCCGCATGGGCACCAACTTGCTCAGGGGTCTGTGCCTAGAGTACAGTGGAGGCCAACATCTTGCCTCGGGGCACTACAGACAGCTAACCAGACAGAGCCCTGTGGACTGAGAGCGCCACCATCTATGCTCCAGCAGTCTAACCAGGAATGCTCTGGTCCTGCAGGGAATCCCACGGTTAAACAGAACCCCAAGACCTGCCACCATCTTGGAGCTTGTGGTCTGACCAGGTCACCATAGAGAACTGACAGAGGAGCCCAGGTCACTATAAAGATCTAACAGATGAGTCCAGATCAGTGGGGGAAAAAAATCTGATTCTTAAGAGCTGGCAACTAGGCATGCCAGGAGGAGACGAAGGGAGGCCAATTGCACATCCAGCAGCAAGCCGGGAGGAGACTTAGCTCCAGCCCAGCAGAGCTGAGGAGGTAATGCAGAGCCCAATACCAGAAACCTTCCAGTCTCCACCTCGGGAGCACGGATACCCTCTACAACAGCAGCGACAAACGCTAGGCTCACAGGAGCTTCAAACACCAATCAGTAACAAGAAGACTAACTCCAGAGATAAACAGATGGCAAAAGGCAAACGTAGGAACATTACTAACAGAAACCAAGGCAATATGGCAGCATCTGAACCCAATTCTCCAACCACAGCAAGTCCTGGATGCCCCAACACACCAGAAAAATAAAATTTGTATTTAAAAGCACTGTTCATGATGCTGCTAGAGGAACACAAAAAAGACAAATAAATCTCTTAAAGAAACGCAGGGGAACATGAATAGGTTAGAAGCCCTTACAATGCAAACACAAAAATCACTTAAAGAATTCAAGGAGAATATGGATCAACAGACAGAAGCCAAGAAAGAGGAAAAGAAAAAAATCACATAAAGAAATGCAAGAAAAATTGAGTCAACAGGCACAAGTCATGAAAGAGGAAACACAAAATTCTCTTAAAGAATTGCAAGAAAACACAAACAAGAGAAGGAACTGAGCAAAACCATCCAGGATCTAAACACAGAGGTAGAAACAACTAAGAAATCACAAAGGGAGACAACTTTGGAGATAGAAAACCTTGGGAAGAAATCAGGGGTCGTAGATGCAAATATCAACAACAGAATACAAGAGATAGAAGTAAGAATCTCAGATGCTGAAGATACCATAGAAACCATTGACTCCACACTCAAAGAAAATGCAAAATGCAAAAGGCTTGTAACCCAAAATGTCCAGGAAATCCAGGACACAATGAGAAGACCAGACCTAAGGATTATAGGGATAGATGAGAGTGAAGATCTACAATTTAAAGGGCCAGCAAATATCTTCAACAAAATTATAGAAGAAAAGTTCCCTTACCTAAAGAGAGAGATGCCCATGAATATACAAGAAGCCTACAGAACCCCAAACAGACTGGACCAGAACAGAAATACCTCCTGTCACATAATAGTCAAAACCCCAAATGTACTAAATAAAGAAAGAATATTAAAGGCAGTGAGAGAAAAAGGCCAAGTAACATATAAGGGAAAACCTATCAGAATCACACCAGACTTCTCACCAGAGACCATGAAAGCTAGAAGATCCTGGGCAGATCTCATGCAGACTCTAAGAGAACACAAATGTCAGCCAAGACTACTATACCCACCAAAACGCTCAATCGACGTAGATGGAGAAATCAAAATATTCCATGACAAGACCAAATTTACACAATATATTTCCACTAACCAAGCCCTACAAAGGATAATAGGAGGAAAACTCTAATACAAGGAGGGAAACTACACCCTGGAAAAAGCAAGATAGTAACCTTCTTCCATCAAACTCAAAAGAAGATAACCACTCAAAAACAAAATAACATCAAAAATGACAGGAAAAAATAATCACTATTCCTTAATCTCTCTTAGCATCAATGGACTCAATTCCCCAATAAAAAGACATAGACTAACAGACTGCATATGGAAACAGGACCCAACATTTTGCTGCATACAGGAAACACACCTCAGAATCAAAGACAAACACTACCTTAGAGTAAAAGGCTGGAAGACAATTTTACAAGCAAATGGTCTCAGGAAACGAGCTGGAATAGCCATTCTAATATCAGATAAAATTGACATTCAACCTAAAGTCATCAAAAGAGACACAGAAGGTCACTTCTTGCTGGTAAAAGAAAAAATCCACCAAGAAGAACTCACAATTCTGAACATCTATGCTGCAAATGTAAGGATACCCTCATTTGTAAAAGAAACTTTACTAAAGCTCAAAGCACACATTGCACCTAACACAATAATTTTGGGGGACCTCAACACTCCACTTTCCTCAATGGACCAATCAGGGAAACAAAAATTAAACAGGCACACAGGGAAACTCATTAAAGTTTTGAACCAATTGGATTTGACAGATATATAGAGAACATTTCATCCCAAACCAAAAGAGAATACCCTTTTCTCAGTACCTCATGGTACCTTCTCCAAAATCGACCATATAATTGGTCACAAGTCAGGACTCAACAAATATAAGATCGAACTAATCCCATGCCTCTTATAGGATCACCACGGAGTAAGAGTGGTCTTCAATAGCAACAAAAACAACAGAAAATCCACATAAACATGGAGGCTGAACAATATTCTACTCAATGATACCTTAGTCAAGGAAGAAATAAAGAAATCAAAGACTTTTTAGAATTTAATGAAAATGAAAGCACAACATACCCAAATCTATGGGACACATAGAAAGCAGTGCTAAGAGGAAAACTCATAGCCCTGAGTGTCTCCAAAAAGAAACAGGAGAGAGCATATACTAGCAACTTAACAGCACACCTGAAAGCTCTGGAACAAAAAGAAGCTAGTTCACCCAGGAGGAGTTGAAGACAGGAAATCAAACTCAGCGCTGAAATCAATCAAGTTGAAACAAAAAGAACCATACAAAGAATCAACAAAACCAGGACCTGGTTCTTTGAGAAAATCAAGATGATAAAACCCTTAGCCAGACTTACCAAAGGGCACAGAGACAGTACTCAAATTAACAAAAGTAGAAATGAAAAGGGAGATATAACAACAAAAACTGAGGAGATTCAAAAAATCACCAGATCCTACTACAAAAGCCTATACTCAACACAACTGGAGAATCTGGAGGAAATGGAAAATTTCCTAGACAGATACCAAATACCAAAATTAAATCAGGAAATCAGGATCAAATAGATCGTCTAAACAGTCTCATAAACCCCAAAGAAATAGAAGGGGTCATAGAAAGTCTTCTAACCAAATAGTACAGGACCAGATGGTTTTAGTGCAGAATTCTATCAGACCTTCAAAGAAGACCTAATACCAATACTCTTGAAACTATTCCACAAAATAGAAACAGAAAGAACACTACCCAACTCATTCTGTGAAGCCACAATTACCCTGATACCAAAACCACACAAAGATCCAAATAAGAAAGAGAACTTCAGACCAATTTCTCTTATGAACATTGATACAAAAATACCCAATATAATTCTTGCCAACAGCATCCAAGAACACATCAAAATGATCATTCACCATGATCAAGTTGGCTTGATCCCAGGGATGCAGGGATGGTTCAATATATGGAAAACCATCAACATAATCCACTACATAAACAAACTCAAAGAAAAAAACCACATGGTCATCTCATTGGATGCTGAAAAAGCATTTGACAAAATTCAGCATCCTTTCATGCTAAAAGTCTTGAAAAGAACAGGAATTCAAGGCCCATACCTAAACATAGTAAAAGCAATTTACAGCAGACCAGTAGCCAACATCAAAGTCAATGGAAAGAAACTTGAAGCAATCCCAATAAAATAAGGGACTAGACAAGGCTGCCCCCTTCTCACCATGTCTTTTCAATATAGTACTTGAGGTACTACCTAGAGCAATTCCACAACATAACGAAGTCAAAAGGATACAAATTGGAAAGGAAGAAGTCACACTATCACTATTTAGAGATGATATGATAGTATACCTAAGTGACCCAAAAAACTCCACCAGAGAACTCCTACAGCTGATTAACAACTTCAGCAAAGTGGCTGGTTATAAAAATGAACTCAAGAAAATCAATAGCCTTCCTATACTCAAAGGATAAGCAGCCTGAGAAAGAAATTAGGGAAATGACACCCTTCACAATAGCCGCAAACAATATAAAGTACCTTGGTGTGACTCTAACCAAACAAGTGAAAGATTTATATGACAAAAACTTCAGGTCTTTGAAGAAGGAAATTGAAGAAGACCTCAGAAAATAGAAAATTCTTCCATGCTCGTGGGTTGGCAGGATTAATATAGTTAAAATGGCAATCTTGCCAAAGGAAGATTCAATGCAATCCCCATCAAAATCCCAACTCATTTCTTCATAGAGTTAGAAAAAGCAATTCTCAAATTCATCTGGAATAACAAAAAACCCAAGATAGCTAAAACTCAGAGCAATAGTGTTAAAAACTGCATGATATTGGTACAGTGACGGGGAGGTGGATCAATGGAATAGGATTGAAGACCCAGAATTGAACACACACATCTATGGCCAATTGATCTTCAACAAAGGAGCTGAAAATATCCAGTGGAAAAAAGATAGCCTTTTCAACAAATGGTGCTGGCTCAACTGGAGGTCAACATGCAGAAGAATGAGAATTGATCCACACTTATCTCCTTATACTAAGCTCAACTCCAAGTTGATCAAGGACCTCCACATAAAACCAGACACACTAAAACTAATAGAAAAGAAACTGGGGAAGACCCTTGAGGACATTGGCTCAGGGGGAAAGTTCCTGAACAGAACACCAATAGCTTATGCTTTAAGATCAAGAATAGACAAATGGGACCTCATAAAATTACAAAGTTTCTGTAAGGCAAAAGACAGTCAAAAGGACAAATCGGCAACCAACAAATTGGGAAAAGAGCTTCAACCACCCAACATCTGACCAAGGGCTAGTATCCAATGTATACAAAGAACTCAAGAAGTTAGACCCCAGAAAAGCAAATAAACCTATCAAAAAATGGGGTACAGAGCTAAACAAAGACTTTTCACCTGAAGAAATTCGGATGGCTGAGAAACACCTTAAAAAATGTTCAACATCATTAGTCATTAGAGAAATGCAAATCAAAACAACCCTGAGATTTCACCTCACACCAGTCAGAATGGCTAAGATTAAAAACTCAGGAAACAGCAGGTGTTGGCAAGGATGTGGAGAAAGAGGAACACTCCTCCACTACTGGTGGGACTTCAAGCTGGTACAGCCACTCTGGAAATAAGTCTAGCGGTTCCTCAGAAAATTGGGCATGACACTTCCATAGGACCCTGTCATACCTCTCCTGGGCATATACTCAGAGGATTTCCCCCGCATACAATAAAGACACAAGCTCCACAATGTTCATAGCAGCCTTATTTATAAGAGCCAGAAGTTGGAAGGAGCCCAGATGTCCCTCAAAGGAGGAATGGATACAGAAAATGTGGTATATTTATACAATGGAATACTACTCAGCAATTAAAAATAATGAATTCATGCAATTTGTAGGCAAATGGTTGGATCTGGAAAATATCATCTTCAGTGAGTTAACCCAATCACAAAAGAATACACATGAAATGCAATCACTGATAAGTGGTTTTAATGAGCCCAAAAGCTCTGAATACTCAAGGCACAATTAGCAAATCAAAAGATTCCCAAGAAGAAGGAAGGAGAGGACCCTGGTCCTGAAAAGACTGGATCCAGTTTTGTAGGAGAGTATCAGAACAGAGAAATGGTTGGGTGGGGCATGATTGGGGAATGGGCAGAGGGAAGAGGACTTATGGGACATATGGTGAGGGGGGAACTGGGAAAGGGGAAAGCCTTTGGAATGTAAACAAAGAATATAGAAAATAAAAAAATAAAAATAAATAAAATGTTCAACATTTTTACCCAGAAGATTCCCGAGCATGCCATAAGAATATATGCTCCACTATGTTCATAGAAGCCTTATTTATAATAGCCAGAAGCTGGAAAGAACCCAGATGTCCCTCAACGGAGGAATGGATACAAAAAATGTGGTATATATACACATTGGAGTACTATTCAGCCATTAGAAACAGTGAATTCATGAAATTCTTAGAGAAATGCATGGAGCTGGAGAACATCATACTAAGTGAGGTAACCCAGTCTCAAAAGAATACCCATGGTATGCAGTCACTGATAAGTGGATATTAGCCTAGAATCTTGGTACACCAAAGACACAATCCACATACCAAATGATGTCCGACAAGAAGGAAGGAGTCGACCCTGGTGCTGGAAAGCCTCAAAGCATCAGTGTAGGAGAATACTAGAACAGGGAAGTAGGAAGGGCTGGATGGGGGAGCAGGGGGAGGAAAAAGGGCATGTGGGACCTTTGGGGAGCGGTGAACCAGAAAAAGGGAAATTAAATGTAAATATAGAATATGTCCAATAAAAAATTTAAAAAAAAAAAAGAATGGTCAAGCACCCTATAAAACATATCAGTACAAGCTGGGGAATGTAGCTTACCTAGCATGCATGAGACCCTAGGTTAGAACCCCAGCACTGCATAAACTGGTTGCATGTCTAGAGTCCCAGAAATACACTTGGAAAGTAGAAACAGTGGGACCAAAGCAAGTTCCAGGCCAGCCTGGATACATAAGAGCTTGTCTAAAGTACTTAATAGTACCCCAAGGCAAATAAGTGTTTAGAAGCCAAAAACATAACAACCAAAGAAAATAGACGTGGCACTGATGGCCCAATCCCTTCAAAACTTTGTACTTTGGAGGAGGAGTTAGGGTATGGATTGGTCTGCCTCCAATGCTTCCAATAAAGCAAGGAGCATGAGCTAACTCTATAGGGAATTTAAGATATTATACCTGTATTTTTCAAAAGTATTTACCCCTTTTTTTTCATCCCTGGAGGTGGTGTCATCTTAGAAAATGAAAACAACAAAATGAGCAGGCTAACAAAATGTGTAGAGTTTGATGCATTTTTGTCACATGTAGATACTGAGGAAAAAATACCAAAATAATAAGAGTGAATATCTTCTTTCAAAAGACAAGAGTTTAATTTTAGCAAATTACTTAAATCATGGAACTTCTCAAATATTTGTGTATTCTATCCACACGTTAACTGATTTAAGCTGCAGTATATATTAGTTGTCTATAAAGTTACAAAATGAAAGCATGTAAAGAAACCAAAATTGCTCACATTTTAAGAAAAAAATCCATCAGAGTCCCTCTTGCTATCTATTGCAAGCACAGTTACCTCCATACTCTACTCCTGGGATTTAGGAAGCTCTCTTGTTACTATAACTGTGGTGTTACAAAAGTGTTATACAGGGGAACACTTGACTTTGAAACAAAACATCAGTCTTTTCATCCAGTACAAGTCCTCTGAGGCTCACTTAAGACACAGTTGTAGGGAGAAGGTATATATATTTTTGAGTAGTAGTACAAGCTATCCATGTATCACAGCTTAAACACTTGTTTATTTATTTGAGAAGAGACAGAGTCATGTTATATAGCCCAGAACAGCTATAACTCACAATCCTCCTGCCTCAGCCTCCCAAGATTGGAAGTATAAACATGGATAAGCATACCCAAGCTCATTACTCATTTAAGGACAATACATTATGGTTCTATGGTGGTGGGAGGAGATAAGATTTATTAAAGCAAGTCACTCATTCTATTTGAGTAACTAAGATGACTTGGAACATCAATCATTTTGTTTTATTTAAATTAGAATGCAGGGCATTAGATTTGCATTAGATTACGACATTTTCAAACAAAAATTGGTTTTGTTGCTTTTCCTTCCTCATCTTCTCTCCTGACTTAGTGTTTCTCTTGCTATGTAGAGCACCATGACTAAAAGCAACTTGGGGAGGAAAGGGTGGATTTCAGCTTACAGCTTAAACTTCCCCATGAAGGGGTATCAGGACAGGAGCTCAAGCAGACCAGAAACCTGGGAGCCAGAAATGAAGCAGAGGCTGTTGAGGAATGCTGCTTAATGGCCTGTTCCTCATGTCTTTCACAGCCTGTTTTCTTATACCACCCAGGACCACCAGACCAAGGTGGTACTAACCATGATGAGCTGGCCCTACCCCACAAACACAGTAATCATCAATCAAGAAAATACGCCCACCACAGGCTTCCCTACAGGTAAATTTGGTGGGTCCATTTTTCTCCATTGAGATTTCTACTGCATCAGTTCCTGCATTCAGTTTCCTGCCTTGAGATACTGCCCTGACTTCCTATGATGAAGGACTATGATGTGGGAGTGCAAGGGAAGTAAACCGGTCCCTCTCCAAGTTGCTTCTGATCATGGTGTTTTATCACAGCATCCACTAGAGCTTTTGGTAACATAACAAAATATCAACCTACAGCATTCACTATTTAGTTATATATTTGTGTTTACTGTCACACAAATTATAAGTTAACTATTAATTAGTATATATTGCTTTCCTCCTCTTAATTTTGTATACAACAGCTTTACTCTCTTTATTCCTGTGCTTGTGACCACCAAAATCATGTTTGGATCTTCACAATGTGAGATTTGGAATCCACATGCAAGGGCATAAAATCCCAAAAAAGTGACATATATAGAGAGAATAAGGTAAGGACATTCCAAGCAGCACATGGTGGCAAAGAGAAAGAAATTTCTAAATGTTTTCTTGTTGTTGTTTTGTTTTGCTTTTTCTTTGTTTTGCTTTTGTTTTGTTTTGATCAGTGGAATAGAGTCAAAGACCCAGAAAGAACCCACATATCTCAGCACACTTGATCTTTGACAAAGTTGACAAAGCCAAACAGTGAAAAAAAGAGCATCATCAACAAATGGTGCTGGTCTAACTGGCAGTCTGCATGTAGAAGAACATAAGTTGACCCATATTTATCTCCTCTACAAAGCTCAAGTCCAAGTGGTTCAGGGACCTCAACATAAACCAGATACATTGAATCTAATTGAGGAGAAAGTAAGAAATAGCCTCAAACTCATTAGCACAGGGTAAATTTTCCTGAACTGAACACCAATGGCTCAGGCTCTAAGATCAACAATTAATAAATTGGACCTCATGAAACTAAAACCCTTCTGTAAGGCAAAGGACACTGTCAATAGGACAAAATGGCAATGTACAGATTGGGTAAAGACCTTTACCAACCCTCTACCTGATAGAGGGCTAGTATCCAAAATATATAAATAATTCAAGATGTTAGACTCCAAAAACCAAATAGGCCAATTTAAAAATGGGGTACAGAGCAAAACAGAGAATTCTCAACAGAGAAATCTCTAATGGTTGAGAAGCACTTAAAGAAATACACTCTTTTCTAATCTTAACCTTTCCAAAGCACAGCCACAATAAAGGAACAGGTTCCCATGTCTACTTGCCCTTTCACAATTTGGCCTTCTGAAATTTACTAGAAGTTGTCCCCAATGTAAAAAGTACAGGATACCAAAAAGGGAAATTTTCAAATACAGTGCACACTGGCATTAGTGAATGGAAAATAACAGATCTTCAAGGCACAGTAACACATTGCTTTTCAAGTAAAGTTACTTCAAGTCTTTGCTTTTGAGCAAAATTAAATGAGGATCAGAAATGGAGTTGTCAGCTCTTAGATATTTCTTAGTTTCTTTGTTTGTAGTACTGGGTATTGATTATCCTTGTGGAAAATAGGCAAGCACTTTATCACCTGTTTTTCACTGTTTTAAAAGATAGGGTCCCATCTGCTCTGCAGGGAGTCCCACATTTAGAGGGAGTCCTGTGTTTATAGGTGAGTCTGCAATCTTTGCTCCTGTGACTGAGTGGGTTATAGCCAGGAACATGTGAGTGTCAGAACAGCTGGGGCAGGGTCAGCCAGGACCCCACTTGTACCCAGGAGCTGGGCAGTGCCACAGCACTCTGTGCCAGGGGAGACCCTGTCATACAGGGGTGCTGAGACAGACTTGCAGGCACACAGGAGGGACAATCACCAGCCAGAGACAACAGGGCCAACTAACATCAGAGATAAACAGATGGCTAAAGGCAAACATAGGAAAGTTACTAACAGAAATCAAGGCAACATGGCACCATCCAAACCCAGTTCTCCCACAAAAGCAAGTCCTGGATACACTGGAAAAGCAAGATTTGGATTTAAAATCACAGTTCATGATGGTGATGAAGGGCTTCAAGAAGAACATAAATAACTCCCTTAAATAAATACAGGAGAACACAGGTAAAAAAAAATACAGGAAATTGAGGAGCAAGAGAATGCAGCAGAAATTCTTAAGGGTTCAGAGACAGGCTTGGGTCCATCCTCTGGCACAGTGCCCCAAACCCAAGTGGCGCAGGGAGGCAGCTTAACCACCCAGGAGTGCAGAGAGACCAGCCTGCATAGGTAGAACCAACCCTGAACCCTCTGGTGGAAGCCCTCTGGTTTCTGTCTCCAGCTTGGGTCCATCCTCTGGCACAGTGCTCTATACCCAAGTGGCACAGGCAGGTAGCTAACCACTGAGGAGTGCAGAGAGGCCAGAAAGCACAGATAGGATCAACCCTGCTGCTCAGAGGAAACCACCAAATCCTGAAGCCACAAGAGCCTAGGAGAATCCTGTGATGGGAGACTTCTGATTTCTGCCTGCACCCAGAGTTGATCAGGGCCTCAGAGCTACATACCCAAATACAACCACAAGAGAGCCGGTCTCACAGAGTGCCTATATATCTGTGTACTCAGAAAGAATGGGTCTCCCAGGAGCACAGATACAGAGGTTTGCAGGACCACAGTCAGAGACAGCAACACCAACTAAAACCAGAGATAACCAGTTGGCAAAATGCAAACACAAGCTCATTACCCTCAGAAACCAAGGCAACATGGCACCATCTGAACCAAGTTTTCCCACAACAGCAAGTCCTGGAAACCCCAACACACCAGAAATCAAGATCTGGATTTAAAGTCACATCTCATGATGCTGATAGAGGATTTCAAGAAGGACATAAATAATTCCCTTAAAGAAGTACAGGAGAACATGAGTCAACAGGCAGAAGTCCTTAAAGAGGAAACAGAAAAATCCCTTAAAGAATTACAGGAAAACACAAACAAACAAGCGAAGAAACTGAACAAAACCATAAGGGATCTAAAAATGGAAGTAGAAACAACTAAGAAATCACAAAGGGAGACAACTCTGGAGACAGAACACATTGGAAAGAAATCAGGAGTCATAGATGCAAACATCAACAACAGATGAGTTAGAAGAAGGAATCTCAGGTGCTGAAGATACCATAGAAACCATTGACTCAACAGTCAAAGAAATTGCAAAATGCAAAAAGATTGTAACCAAAAACATCTAGGAAATCCAGGACACAATGAGAAGACCAAACCTAAGAATGGTATAGATGAGAGCAAGGATTTACAACTTAAAGGGCCAGCAAATATCTTCAACAAAATTATAGAAGAAAACTTCTCAATCATTGCTCCTGTGACTGTGTGGAGGGGCAGACTGGTAGGCAGGGATCACCAGAGTAGAGAATTGCTTGGGACACACCACTCCAGGACTTTGCCTGCATCCATGAGCTCAGCAGCACCACAGCAATCTGTGCCAGGGGAAAGCAGGTCATCCAGAGTTGCTGAGATAGGCTTGCAGACAAACAGGAGGGGCAATCAACAGCCAGTGACAGCACGACCAACTAACACCAAAGATAACCAGATGGCAAAAGGCAAACATAGGAACTTTGCTAACAGAAATCTAGGCAATATGGCACCATCCTAACCCAATTCTCCCACAACAGCAAGTCCTGGATACCCCAACACACCAGAAAAGGAAGATTTGGATTTAAAATCACAGGTCATGATGCTGATGGAGCGCTTCATGGAGGGCATCAACAAGGACATAACTCCCTTAAAGAAATACAGGCGAGCCCAGTGCCTCAGCTGCTAGAGTCTGTGAAAGTTTATATAGAGATCACCACCATCTTGGCCCCAGGGACAAAGCAGCCAGGTATGCAGAGGACACCAGAGTAAAGGAGTGCACAGAACACAGACCACCTGGGTTCCCTACTCACTAGGGAGCTGGGCAGCTCTACAACTGCCTGAGCACATATCCTGTGGAGGAGCATCTGACCTGCAGGGAGTCCCGCAGTTAGTCAGAGCCCTGCAGTCTGAGAACGCCACCATCTTGACCCCAGTGGCCAAGCAGTGAGCTCTGCCAGGTGCACAGGGAACACAAACAACTAATGCAAGAGATAACAAGATGGCAAAAGGCAAACACAGGAACGTTGCTAACATAAATCAAGGCAATATGGCAGCATCTGAACCTAATTCTCCAACCACAGCAAGTCCTAGATACCCCAACACACTAGAAAAACAATATTTGGATTTAAAAGCACTGGTCATGATGCAGTTAGAGGAACACAAAAAGGACATAAATAAATCTCTTAAATACAGAAGAACATGAATCAGTTAGAAGCCCTTACAATGGAACCACAAAAATCACTTAAAGAAATTCAGGATAATATGGGTCAACAGATAGAAGCCAATAAAGAGGAAACACTAAAATCACTTAAATAAATGCAGGAGAAATTAAGACAACAGGCAGAAGTCATGAAAGAGGAAACACAAAAATCTATTAAAGAAATACAGGAAAATACAAACAAACAAGTGAAGGAACTGAACAAAACCATCCAGGATCTAGAAACAGAAGTAGAAACAACTATGAAATCACAAAGGACTCAACAGTCAAAGAAAATGCAAAAAGCAAAAAGCTTGTACTCCAAAACATCTAAACAGTCCCAAAACCCCTAAAGAAATAGAAGGGATCATAGAAAGTCTTCCAACCAAAGAAAGCACAGGACCAGATGGATTTAGAGCAGAATTCTATCAGACCTTCAAAGAAGACATAACACCAATACTCTTCAAACTATTCCACAAAATAGAAACAGAAGGAATACTACACAACTCATTCTACAAAGCCACAATAACTCTAATACCAAAACCACACAAAGATCCAACACAGAAAGAGAACTTCAGAACAATTTCCCTGAAGAACATAGAAACAAAAATACTCAATAAAATTCTTGCCAACCGAATCCAAGAAAACATCAACATGATTATTCACCATGATCAAGTAGGCTTCATCGCAGGGATGCAGGGATGTTTCAATGTACAGAAAACAATCAATGCAATCCACTACATAAACAAACTCAAAGAAAAAACCAATGGTTATTTCATTAGATGCTGAAAAAGCATTTGACATACTTTCATGCTAAAAGTCTTGGAAAGAACAGGAATTCAAGGCCCATACCTAAACATAGTAAAAGCAATATACAGCAAACCAGTAGCCAACATCACAATAAATGGAGAGAAACTTGAAGCAATCCCACTAAAATCAGGGATTAGACAAGGCTGCCCTCTCTCTCCATATCTTTTCAATATAGTACTTGAGGTACTATCTAGAGCAATTAGTAAACATAAGGAGATCAAAGGGATACAAATTGAGAAGGAAGAAGTCAAACTATCACTATTTGCAGATGATATGATAGTTTACTTAAGCGAGCCAAAAAACTCCACCAGCAGATAAACAACTTCAGTAAAGTGGCTGGTTATAAAATCAGCACAAGCAAATCAGTAGCCTACCTATACTCAAAGGACAAGCAGGCTGAGAAAGAAGTTAGGGAAATGACACCCTTCACAATAGCCACAAACAATATAAAGTACCTTGGTGTGACTCTAACAAAACATGTGAAAGATCTTTAGGACAAGAACTTCAGGGCTCTGAAGAAGGAAATTGAAGAAGACATCAGAAAATGGAAAAATCTTCCATGCTTGTAGATTGGCCTGAATAATACAGTTAAAATGGCCATCTTGCCAAAGGCAATATACAGATTCAATGTAATCCCCATCAAAATCCCAACTCATTTCTTCATAGAGTGAGAAAGAGCAATTCTCAAATTCATCTGGAATAACAAAAAACCCAGGATAGATAAAACTATTATCAACAGTAAAAGAATTTCTGGAGGAATCAGTATCCGGACCTCAAGCAATACTACAGAGCAGTAGTGTTAAAAAACTGCATGGTATTGGTACAGTGACAGGGAGGGGGATCAATGGAATAGGATTGAAGACCCAGAATTGAACCCACACATCTATGGCCAATTGATCTTCGACAAAGAAGCTGAAAACATCCAGTGGAAAAAAGGTAGCCTTTTCAACAAATGGTGCTGGCTCAACTGGAGGTCAGCATGCAGAAGAATGAGAATTGATCCACACTTATCTCCTTGTACTAAGCTCAACTCCAAGTTGATCAAGGACCTCCACATTAAACCAGACACACTAAAACTAATAGAAAAGAAACTGGGGAAGACCCTTGAGGACATTGGCTCAGGGGGAAAGTTCTTGAACAGAACACCAATAACTTATGCTCTAAGATCAAGAATAGACAAATGGCACCTCATAAAATTACAAAGTCTCTGTAAGGCAAAAGACACTGTCAAAAGGACAAATCGGCAACCAACAAATTGGGAAAAGAACTTCACCAACCCTACATCTGACAGAGGGCTAATATCCAATGTATACAAAAAACTCAAGAAGTTAGACCCCAGAAAAGCAAGTAACCCTATCAAAAAGTGGGGTACAGAGCTAAACAAAGACTTTTCACCTGAAGAACTTCAGATGGCTGAGAAGCACCTTAAGAAATGTTCAACATCATTAATCATTAGAGCAATGCAAATCAAAACAACCCTGAGATTTCACCTCACACCAGTCAGAATGGCTAAGATTAAAAACTCAGGAAACAGCAGGTGTTGGTGAGGATATGGAGAAAGAGGAGCACTCCTCCACTGCTGGTGGGATTGCAAGCTGGTAAAAACCACTCTGGAAATCAGTTTGGCGGTTCCTCAGAAAAATGGACATGATACTTCAGGAGCACCCAGCCATACCACTCCGGGCATATACCCAGAAGATTCCCCAGCATGTAATAAGGATACATGCTCCACTATGTTCATAGCAGCCTTATTTATAATAGCCAGAAGCTGGAAAAAACCCAGTTGTTCCTCAATGGAGGAATGGATACAAAAAATGTGGTATATATACACAATGGAGTACTATTCAGCCATTAGAAACAATAAATTCATGAAATTCTTAGAGAAATGGATGGAGCTGGAGAACATCATACTAAGTGAAGTAACCCAGTCTCAAAAGAATACCCATGGTATTCACTCACTGATAAGTGGACATTAGCCTAGAATCTTGGGAAACCAAAGACACAATCCACATAACAAATGCTGTCTGACAAGAAGGAAGGAGTGGCCCCTGGTTCTGGAAAGGCTCAAAGCATTAGTGTAGGGGAATACCAGAACAGGAAATTGGGAAGGGGTGGATGGGGGAACACGGGGATGGAAAAGGGTATGTGGGACTTTTGGGGGGCAGGGAACCTGAAAAGGGGAAATAAAATGTAAATATAGTATATATCCAATAAAAATGATTTCACTGTTTCTTGCATGAACAATCACATTTGCAAATAATAGCAAGGAAAATGATTCATATGAGAATGATAGAAAACAAACCAGTATTTGGTTACAAATTCCTTCTGTTGAAAAATATATTATGCTAAATATTTCTTTATCTTTTATTTAACAGTACTTATCCCTAGAAATATACTTATTTGCTTCTAAGTTTACCTTATTTATTCATCACCTCTACCTGTGGGCTAAAAATGAGTAAAACAATCAGAACATTGAAAAAAAAGAGCAATTCTCAAATTCATTTGGAATAACAAAATGCCCAGGATAGATAAAATTATTCTCAAGTGTAAAACAACTTCTGGGGAAATCAATATTCTGGACCTCAAGCAGTACTACAGAACAAGTGTTAAAAACTGCATGGTAGAGCCGGCCCCTAGACCAGCGGTGTAGCGGCGGGCCTCCATATCGCAACCAGGACACAGCTGGATAGGCCCAGGCTCTGTGGGACATCCCCGCCCTCGGGTGAGCACCTAAGCTGCGTTCTGCAACCAGCTCGCCGGCCCCTAGACCAGCGGTGTAGCGGCGGGCCTCCATATTGCAACCAGGACACAGCTGGAAAGGCCCAGGTAAACACCCCTTCCAGGGCTACACTCACGGGGGTATCTGCTAGGGTCTCGGAGCCAAGCAGGCGGAGCCCCGCCTAGGCTCTGTGGGACATCCCCGAGCCCTCTGGTGAGCACCAAGGCTGCTTCTGCAACCAGCTCGCCGGCCCCTGGACCAGCGGTGTAGCGGCGGGCCTCCATATTGCAACCAGGACACAGCTGGAAAGGCCCAGGTAAACACCCCTTCCAGGGCTACACTCACGGGGGTATCTGCTAGGGTCTCGGAGCCAAGCAGGCGGAGTCCCGCCTAGGCTCTGTGGGACATCCCCGAGCCCTCTGGTGAGCACCAAGGCTGCTTCTGCAACCAGCTCGCCGGCCCCTGGACCAGCGGTGTAGCGGCGGGCCTCCATATTGCAACCAGGACACAGCTGGAAAGGCCCAGGCTCTGTGGGACATCCCCGCCCTCTGGTGAGCACATAGGCTGCGTTCTGCAACCAGCTCGCTGGCCCCTAGACCAGCGGTGTAGCGGCGGGCCTCCATATCACAACCAGGACACAGCTGGAAAGGCCCAGGCTCTGTGGGACATCCCCGCCCTCGGGTGAGCACCTAAGCTGCGTTCTGCAACCAGCTCGCCGGCCCCTAGACCAGCGGTGTAGCGGCGGGCCTCCATATTGCAACCAGGACACAGCTGGAAAGGCCCAGGTAAACACCCCTTCCAGGGCTACCCTCACGGGGGATCTGCTAGGCTCTCGGAGTTCCTTGCAACCAGGACACAGCTGGAGAAGCCCAGGTAGACAGACTCCAACAGGGGCTACAATCGCATGGGTGGCAGCCAGCTTATGATCCCTTAAAGCAGCAGTCACACATATTCACCAATAGAGAAACAACAGGTGAGCCCAGCCTCACAGGAGATTCAAACACCAGCCACTGACAACAAGGCCAACTAAAACCAGAAATAACCAGATGGCAAAAGGAAAACGAAGGAACGTTACTAACAAAAATCAAGGCAACATGACAGCATCTGAACCCAGTTCTCCAACAACAGGAATCCCTGGATACCCTAAAACACCAGAAAAACAAGACTTGGATATAAAATCACTGGTCAGGATGCTGGTAGCTGAACACATAGAAAAATCTCGTAAAGAAATAGAGGAGAAAATGGATCAAAAGTTAGAAGCCTTTATGAGGCAAATACAAAAATCACTTCAAGAAATGCAGGAGAAGATGGATCAAAGAGAAGAAGACAATAAGGAAGAAAGACAAAAGTCACTTAAAGAACTACAGAAGAACGTGGGCCAACAAGTAGAAGCTATGAAAGAGGAAGCACAAAAATCTATTAAAGAAATACATGAAAACACAATCAAGCAAGCGAAAGATCTGAGCACATCCATCCAGATACTAAAAACAGAAGTAGAAACAACTAAGAAATCACAGAGGGAGACAACATTGGAGATAGAAAACCTGGGGAAGAAATCAGGGGCCATAGACGCAAGTATCAACAATAGAATACAAGAGATAGAAGACAGAATCTCAGAAGCCGAAGATAACATAGGAACCATTGATTCAACAGTCAAAGAAAATACTAAATGCAAAAAGGTGGTAACCCAAAACATCCAGGAAATCCAAGACACTATGAGAAGACCAAACCTAAGGATTATAGGTATAGACGAGAGTGAAGATTTACAAGTTAAAGGGCCAGCTAATATCTTCTATAAAATTATGGAAGAAAACTTCCCCAACCTAAGGAGAGAGATGCCCATGAATATACAAGAAGCCTATAGAACCCCAAACAGACTGGACCAGAACAGAAATACATCCCGTCACATAATAATCAAAACTCCAAATGTAATAAACAAAGAAAGAATACTAAAGGCAGCAAGAGAAAAAGGCCAAGTAACATATAAAGGAAAACCTATCAGAATAACACCAGACTTCTCACCTGAGACCATGAAAGCTAGAAGATCCTGGGCAGATATCATGCAAACTCTAAGAGAACACAAACTTCAGCCAAAACTACTTTACCCAGCAAAACTCTCAATTGCCATTGATGGAGACATCAAGGTATTCCATGACAAAACCAAATTTGCAAGATATCTCTCCACAAATCCAGCCCTACAAAGGATAATAGGGGGAAAACACCAAGACAAGGACGGAAACTACACCCGGGAAGAAGCAAGATAGAAACCTCCTCTCATCAAACCCAAAAGAAGATAACCTCTCTAATATAAAAAATAAATAAGATAAATAAATATAATTTCAAAAATGTCTGGAGGTAATAATTACTATTCCTTAATATCTCTTAACGTCAATGGACTCAATTCCCCAATAAAAAGACATAGATTAACAGACTGGATACGGAAACAGGACCCTACATTTT
Organism: Apodemus agrarius; assembly: GCA_964023405.1. Classification (NCBI taxonomy): domain Eukaryota; kingdom Metazoa; phylum Chordata; class Mammalia; order Rodentia; family Muridae; genus Apodemus; species Apodemus agrarius. Next base: position 55,769,953 of record OZ030010.1, read on the forward strand.
GCTGCATACAGGAAACACATCTCAGTGTTAAAGACAAACACTACCTTAGAGTAAAAGGCTGGAGGACAATTTTACAAGCAAATGGTCTCAGGAAACAAGCTGGAGTAGCCATTCTAATATCAGATAAAATTGACTTTCAACCTAAAATCATCCAAAGAGACTCAGAAGGTCACTTCTTGCTGGCCAAAGGGAAAATCTACCAGGAAGAGCTCTCAATACTGAACATCTATGCTCCAAATGCAAGGGCACCCTCCTTCGTAAAAGAAACCTTACTAAAGCTTAAAGCACACATTACACCTAACACAATAATTGTGGGTGACTTCAACACCCCACTCTCCTCAATGGACCGATCAGGAAAGCAGAAACTAAACAGGGACACAGTGAAACTAATTGAAACTCTGGACCAATTGGATTTAACAGATATATATAGAACATTTCATCCTAAAGCTAAAGAATATACCTTTTTCTCAGCACCGCATGGTACCTTCTCCAAAATAGACCATATAATCGGTCACAAGACAGATGTCAACAAATACAAGAAGATCGAGCTACTCCCATGCCTCTTATCAGATCACCATGGAGTAAGAGTGGTCTTCAATAGCAACAAAAACAACAGAAAGCCCACATACACATGGAAACTGAACAATACTCTACTCAATGACACCTTGGTCAAGGAAGAAATAAAAAAAGAAATCAAAGACTTTTTAGAATTCAATGAAAATGAAGGTACAACCTACCCAAATCTATGGGACACAATGAAAGCAGTGCTAAGAGGAAAACTCATAGCTCTAAGTGCATCCAAAAAGAAACTGGAGAGAGCATACACTAGCAGCTTAATGGCACACCTTAAAGCCCTGGAAGAAAAACAAGTTAATTCACCCAGGAAGAGTAGAAGACAAGAAATCATCAAACTCAGGGCTGAAATCAATCAAATAGAAACAAAGAGAACCATACAAAGAATCAACAAGAGCAGGAGCTGGTTCTTTGAGAAAATCAACAAGATAGATAAACCCTTAGCCAGACTAACCAAAGGACACAGAGACAGTATACAAATTAACAAAATTAGAAATGAAAAGGGAGACATAACAACAGAAACTGAGGAAATTCAAAAGATCATCAGATCCTACTACAAAGGTCTATACTCAAAACAACTGGAGAATCTGGAGGAAATGGACGATTTCCTAGACAGATATCAAATACCAAAATTAAATCAGCATCAAGTAGACCAGCTAAATAGTCCCATAACCCCTAAAGAAATAGAAGGGGTTATAGAAAGCCTCCCAACCAAAAAAAGTACGGGACCAGATGGTTTTAGTGCAGAATTCTACCAGACCTTCAAAGAAGACTTAACACCAATACTCTCCAAACTATTCCACAAAATAGAGACAGAAGGGACACTGCCCAACTCATTCTTCGAAGCCACAATTACGCTAATACCTAAACCACAAAAAGATCCAACAAAGAAAGAGAACTTCAGGCCAATTTCTCTGATGAATATAGATGCAAAAATACTAAATAAAATTCTTGCTAACCGAATCCAAGAGCACATCAAAACGATCATCCACCATGATCAAGTAGGCTTCATCCCAGGGATGCAGGGATGGTTCAATATACGGAAATCCATCAATGTAATCCACTACATAAACAAACTGAAAGAAAAAAACCACATGGTCATCTCATTAGATGCTGAAAAAGCATTCGACAAAATTCAGCATCCTTTCATGCTAAAAGTCTTGGAAAGAGCAGGAATTCAAGGCCCATAACTAAACATAGTAAAAGCAATCTACAGCAAACCAGTAGCCAACATCAAAATAAATGGAGAGAAACTTGAAGCATTCCCACTAAAATCAGGGACTAGACAAGGCTGCCCTCTCTCTCCATATCTTTTCAATATAGTACTTGAAGTTCTAGCAAGAGCAATTAGACAACATAAGGAAGTCAAAGGGATACAAATTGGAAAGGAAGAAGTGAAACTATCATTATTTGCAGACGATATGATAGTTTACCTAAGCGACCCAAAAAACTCCACCAGAGAACTTCTACAGCTGATAAACAACTTCAGCAAAGTGGCAGGTTATAAAATTAACTCAAGCAAGTCAGTGGCCTTCTTGTACTCAAAGGACAAGCAGGCAGAGAAAGAAATTAGGGAAATAACACCCTTCACAATAGCCACAAACAACATAAAGTATCTTGGCGTAACTCTAACCAAACAAGCGAAAGATCTGTACAACAGGAACTTCAAGTCCCTGAAGAAAGAAATCGAAGAAGACCTCAGAAGATGGAAAAATATATCTTGCTCCTGGATTGGCAGGATCAATATAGTAAAAATGGCCATCTTGCCAAAAGCAATATACAGATTCAATGCAATCCCCATCAAAATCCCAACTCAATTCTTCATAGATCTAGAAAGAGCAATTCTCAAATTCATCTGGAGCAACAAAAAACCCAGGATAGCTAAAACTATTCTCAACAATAAAAGGACTTCTGGGGGAATCAATATCCCTGACTTCAAGCAGTACTACAGAGCAATTGTGTTAAAAACTGCATGGTATTGGTATAGCAACAGGCAAACAGATCAATGGAACAGGATTGAAGACCCTGAAATTAACCCACAGACTTATGGTCACTTGATCTTTGATAAAGGAGCCACAACCATCCGATGGAATAAAGATAGCCTTTTCAACAAATGGTGCTGGTTCAACTGGAGGTCAACATGCAGAAGAATGCGAATTGACCCACTCTTATCTCTTTGCTCTAAGATCAACTCCAAGTGGATCAAGGACCTCCACATAAAACCAGACACACTGAAACTATTAGAAAAGAAACTTGGGAAGACCCTGGAGGACTTGGGCACAGGGGAAAAGTTCCTGAACAGAACACCAATAGCGTACGCACTAAGATCAAGAATCGACAAATGGGACCTCATAAAATTACAAAGTTTCTGCAAAGCAAAGGACACTGTCCGAAGGACAAAACGGCAACCAACAAAGTGGGAAAAGATCTTTACCAACCCCACATCCGACAGAGGGCTAATATCCAATATATACAAAGAACTCAAGAAGTTAGACCGCAAAGAAACAAATAACCCTATCAAAAAATGGGGCACAGAGCTAAACAAAGAATTTTCACCAGAAGAAATTCGGATGGCCGAGAAACACCTTAAGAGATGTTCAACATCATTAGTCATCAGGGAAATGCAAATCAAAACAACCCTGAGATTCCACCTCACACCAGTCAGAATGGCTAAGATTAAAAACTCAAGAGACAACAAGTGCTGGCGAGGATGTGGAGAAAGAGGAACACTCCTCCACTGTTGGTGGGATTGCAAAATGGTAAAACCACTCTGGAAATCAGTTTGGCGGTTCCTCAGAAAATTGGGCATGTCACTTCCAGAGGACCCTGCCATACCACTCCTGGGCATATACCCAGAGGATTCCCCTACATGCAATAAAGACACATGCTCCACTATGTTTATAGCAGCCTTGTTTATAATAGCCAGAAATTGGAAGGAGCCCAAATATCCCTCAAAGGAGGAATGGATACAGAAAATGTGGTATATTTATACAATGGAATACTACTCAGCAATTAAAAATAATGAATTCATGCAATTTGTAGGTAAATGGTTAGACCTGGAAAATATCATCCTGAGTGAGCTAACCCAATCACAAAAGAATGCACATGAAATGCAATCACTGATAAGTGGATATTAATGAGCCCAGAAGCACTAAATACTCAAGACACAAATAGCAAGTCAAATGATTCCCAAGAAGAAGAAAGGAGAGGACCCTGGGCATGTAAAGATTGCATCCAGTTTAGTAAAGAAACCGAGGGGGGAGGGGGAATGATTGGGGAATAGTTGGGGGGGAGAAGAACTATGGGAACTATGGTGGGTGGGAACTGGGAAAGGGGAAAGCCTTTGAAATGTAAACATAGAATATAGAAAATAAAAATAACTAAAAAAAAAAAACTGCATGGTATTGGTACAGTGACAGGTAGGTAGATAAATGGAATAGGATTGAAGGCCCAGAAATGAACCCACACACCTATGGTCACTTGACAAAGGAGCTGAAAACATCCAATGGAAAAAAGGTACCCTTTTCAACAAATGGTGCTGGTTCAACTGGAGGTCAGCATGCAGAAGAATGCAAATTGATCCATTCTTATCTCCTTGTACTAAGCTCGACTCCAAGTGGATCAAGGACCTCCACATAAAACCAGATACACTGAAACTAATAGAAAAGAAACTGGGGAAGACCCTTGAGGACATTGGCTCAGGGGGAAAGTTCCTGAACAGAACACCAATAGCTTATGCTCTAAGATCAAGAATAGACAAATGGGACCTCATGAAATTACATAGTTTCTGTAAGGAAAAAGACACTGTCAAAAGGACAAATCGGCAACCAGCAAATTGGGAAAAGATCTTCACCAACCCCCGATCCAACAGAGGGCTAATATCCAATGTATACAAAGAACTCAAGAAGTTAGACTCCAGAAAACCAAATAACCCTATCCAAAAATGGAGTACAGAGCTAAACAAAGACTTTTCACCTGAAGAAATTTGGATGGCTGAGAAACACCTTAAAAAATGTTCAACATCATTAGTCATTAGAGAAATGCAAATCAAAACAACCCTGAGATTTCACCTCACACCTGTCAGAATGGCTAGGATTAAAAACTCAGAAGACATCAGGTGTTGGCAAGGATGTGGAGAAAGAGGAACACTCCTCCACTGCTGCGGGGACTGCAAGCTGGTACAACCACTCTGGAAATCAGTCTGGCGGCTCCTCAGAAAACTGTACATGATACTTTCAGAGGATCCAGCCATACCACTCCTGGGAATATACCCAGAAGATTCCCCAGCATGTAATAAGGATACATGCTCCACTATGTTCATAGCAGCCTTATTTATAATAGCCAGAAGCTGGAAAGAACCCAGATGTCCCTCAACGGAGGAATGGATGCAAAAAATGTGTTATATATACACAATGGAATACTATTCAGCCACAATGATGGATGGGGGAATAGGGGGAGGTAAGAGGACTTATGGGACCTTCAGGGAGAGGGGATCAAGGAAAGGGGAAATCACTTGAAATGTAAATAAAGAATATTTTGGTCGTAGTAAGCCTCCATATTGCTACCAGGACACAGCTAGAGAGGCCCAGGTAGAAAGATTCCAGCCGGGGCTACAATCGCAGGGGTGGATCCGCCAGGCCCTCGCGACTAGGCAGGCCCAGCGCCAAGGCTCTGCAGGACTTCTCCATGCCCTCCGGCCTTGCACCAAGGCAGCTGGGAGCAGACTGCAAGTGGCTCCTGGGTAGGCCTCCATATTGCTTCCAGGACATGGCTGGAGAGGCCCAGGTAGACAGTTTCAATCAGGGGCTACCATCACTCGGGAGGATCCTCCAAGCTCACCCCCCTAACCAGGGCAAGGGCGGCAGCTGGAGAGACATCTCCATGCCCTCCAGCCTTGCACCAACTCGGTTGGGAACCGCCCTCACTGAGGTCCCCTCAGCACTCCCAGAGGCAGTCTCTATCTGGCAGCATAGTCACCAGTAGAGAAACTCTAACCAAACAAGCAAAAGATCTGTATGACAGGAACTTCAAGTCCTTGAAGAAAGAAATCAAAGAAGACCTCAGAAGATGGAAAAATATTTCTTGCTCCTGCATTGGCAGGATCAATATAGTAAAAATGGCCATCTTGCCAAAAGCAATCTGCAGATTAAATGCAATCCCCATCAAAATCCCAAATCAATTCTTCATAGATCTAGAAAGAGCAATTCTCAAATTCATCTGGAGCAACAAAAAACCCAGGATAGCTAAAACTATTCTCAACAATAAAAGGACTCCTGGGGGAATCAATATCCCTGACCTCAAGCAGTACTACAGAGCAATTGTGTTTAAAACTGCATGGCACGGGTACAGCGACAGGCAAGTAGATAAATGGAACAGGATTGAAGACTCAGAAATTAACCCACAGACTTATGGTCACTTGATCTTTGATAAAGGAGCCACAACCATCCAGTGGAAAAAAGATAGCCTGTTCAACAAATGGTGCTGTTTCAACTGGAGGTCAACATGCAGAAGAATGCGAATTGACCCACTCTTATCTCCTTGTACTAAGATCAACTCCAAGTGGATCAAGGACCTCCACATAAAACCAGACACACTGAAACTATTAGAAAAGAAACTTGGGAAGACCCTGGAGGACATGGGCACAGGGGGAAAGTTCCTGAACAGAACACCAATAGCTTATGCTCTAAAATCAAGAATTGACAAATGGGACCTCATAAAATTACAAAGTTTCTGTAAGGCAAAGGACACTGTCAGAAGGACAAAACAGCAACCAACAAAGTGGGAAAAGATCTTCACCAACCCTACATCCAACAGTGTGCTAATATCCAATATATACAAAGAACTCAAGAAGTTAGACCCCAAAGAACCAAATAACCCTATCAAAAAATGGGGCACAGAGCTAAACAAAGAATTTTCACCAGAAGAAATTCGGATGGCCGAGAAACACCTTAAGAGATGTTCAGCATCATTAGTCATCAGGGAAATGCAAATCAAAACAACCCTGAGATTCCACCTCACACCAGTCAGAATGGCTAAGATTAAAAACTCAGGAGACAACAAGTGCTGGCGAGGATGTGGAGAAAGAGGAACACTCCTCTACTGTTGGTGGGATTGCAAGATGGTAAAACCACTCTGGAAATCAGTTTGGCGGTTCCTCAGAAAATTGGGCATGTCACTTCCAGAGGACCCTGGCATACCACCCCTGGGCATATACCCAGAGGATTCCCCTGCATACAATAAAGACACATGCTCCACTATGTTTATAGCAGCCTTGTTTATAATAGCCAGAAATTGGAAGGAGCCCAGATGTCCCACAAAGGAGGAGTGGATACAGAAAATGTGGTATATTTATACAATGGAATACTACTCAGCAATTAAAAATAATGAATTCGTGCAATTTGTAGCTAAATGGTTAGATCGGAAAATATCATCCTAAGTGAGTTAACACAATCACAAAAGAATACACATGAAATGCAATCAGTGATAAGTGGATATTAATGAGTCCAGAAGCCCTAAATACTCAAGGCACAATTAGCAAGTCAAATGATTCCCAAGAAGAAGAAAGGAGAGGACCCTGGGCCTGTAAAGATTGGATCCAGTTTTGTAGACCCAGAACAGAGAAATTGTGTGTGGGGGGGAATGATTGGGGAATAGTTGGGGGGAGAGGAATTATGGGATATATGGTCGGGGGGAACTGGGAAAGGGGAAAGCCTTTGGAATGTAAACATAGAATATATAAAATAAAAATGAAAAAAATAAAGAATATTTCAAATAACCATAAATAAATAAATAAATAAATAAATAAATAAATAATATAAAACAATTCTAATATCAAGAAAAAAACTACATAGTATTAGTAGAGTGACAAGCAGTTAGATCAATGGAATAGAATTGAAGACCCAGAAATAAACCCTCACACCTATGGTCATTTGATCTTTGACAAAGGAGCTAAAACCTTCCAGTGCAAAAAAAAAAAAAAAAATTACCGCATTTTCAACAAATGGTGCTGGGTCAACTGGCAGTCAACAAGTAGAAGGATGCAATTTGATCCATTCTTATCTCCCTGCACAAAGCTCAAGTCCAAAGTGGATCAAGTTCTTCTACCTAAAACCAGATACACTGAATCTAACAGAGGAGAAAGTAGAGAAGAACCTGGAGCACAGGGGCATGGGGGACATTTTCCTGAATAGAACACCAATAGCATAGGCTCTAAGATGAAGAATTAACAAACGGGATCTCATAAAATTGCAAAGTTTCTATAAGGTAAAGGACACTGTCAATAGGGCAAAACAGCAACCAACAGATTGGGAAAAGATCTTTACCAATCCTACATTTGATAGAGATTCATAGGATACAAAGAACGCAAGAAGTTAGACTCCAGAAAAACAAGTAACATTATTAAAAATGAGGTACAGGGCAGGAGAGATGTCTCAGTGGTTAGGAGCACTAACTGCTCTTCCAAAGGTCTTGAGTTCAAATCCCAGCAACCACATGGTGGTACACAACCATCCATAATGAGATCTAACACTCTCTTCTGGACTGTCTGAAGACAGGTACAGTGTACTTACATATACTAATAAATAAATCTTTAATTTAAACGAAAAGGGGGACATAACAACAGAAACTGAGGAAATTCAAAAGATCATCAGATCCTATTATAAAGGTGTATACTCAAAACAACTGGAGAATCTGGAGGAAATGGACAATTTCCTAGACAGATATCAAATACCAAAATTAAATCAGCATCAATAAGATCAGCTAAATAGTCCCATAACCCCTAAAGAAATAGATGGGATTATAGAAAGCCTTCCAACCAAAAAAAGTACGGGACCAGATGGTTTCAGTGCAGAATTCTACCAGACCTTCAAAGAAGACTTAACACAAATACTCTTCAAACTATTCCACAAAATAGAGACAGAAGGGACACTGCCCAACTCATTCTTTGAAGCCACAATTACGCTGATACCTAAACCACAAAAAGATCCAACAAAGAAAGAGAACTACAGGCCAATTTCCCTTATGAATATCGATGCAAAAATACTAAATAAAATTCTTGCCAACCGAATCCAAGAGCACATAAAAACGATCATTCACCATGATCAAGTAGGCTTCATCCCAGGGATGCAGGGATGGTTCAATATACGGAAATCCATCAATGTAATCCACTACATAAACAAACTAAAAGAAAAAAAACCACATGGTCATCTCATTAGATGCTGAAAAAGCATTCGACAAAATTCAGCATCCTTTCATGCTAAAAGTCTTGGAAAAAGCAGGAATTCAAGGCCCATACCTAAACATAGTAAAAGCAATCTACAGCAAACCAGTAGCCAACATCAAAATAAATGGGGAGAAACTTGAAGCAATCCCACTAAAATCAGGGACTAGACAAGGCTGCCCTCTCTCTCCATATCTTTTCAATATAGTACTTGAAGTTCTAGCGAGAGCAATTAGACAACATAACGAAGTCAAAGGGATACAAATTGGAAAGGAAGAAGTCAAACTATCATTATTTGCAGACGATATGATAGTATACTTAAGCGACCCAAAAAACTCCACCAGAGAACTTCTACAGCTGATAAACAACTTCAGCAAAGTGGCTGGTTATAAAATTAACTCAAGCAAATCAGTAGCCTTCTTGTACTCAAAGGACAAGCAGGCTGAGAAAGAAGTTAGGGAAATAACACCCTTCACAATAGCCACAAACAACATAAAGTACCTTGGCGTAACTCTAACCAAACAAGCAAAAGATCTGTATGACAGGAACTTCAAGTCCTTGAAGAAAGAAATCAAAGAAGACCTCAGAAGATGGAAAAATATTTCTTGCTCCTGCATTGGCAGGATCAATATAGTAAAAATGGCCATCTTGCCAAAAGCAATCTACAGATTCAATGTGATCCCCATCAAAATCCCAAATCAATTCTTCATAGATCTAGAAAGAGCAATTCTCAAATTCATCTGGAGCAACAAAAAACCCAGGATAGCTAAAACTATTATCAACAATAAAAGGACCCCTGGGGGAATCAATATCCCTGACCTCAAGCAGTACTACAGAGCAATTGTGTTAAAAACTGCATGGCACTGGTACAGCAACAGGCAAGTAGATCAATGGAATAGGATTGAAGACCCAGAAATGAACCCACAGACTTATGGTCACTTGATCTTTGATAAAGGAGCCACAACCATCCAGTGGAAAAAAGATAGCTTGTTCAACAAATGGTGCTGGTTCAACTGGAGGTCAACATGCAGAAGAATGCAAATTGACCCACTCTTATCTCCTTGTACTAAGATCAACTCCAAGTGGATCAAGGACCTCCACATAAAACCAGACTCATTGAAACTATTAGAAAAGAAACTGGGGAAGACCCTGGAGGACATGGGCACAGGGGGAAAGTTCCTGAACAGAACACCAATAGCTTATGCTCTAAGATCAAGAATTGACAAATGGGACCTCATAAAATTACAAAGTTTCTGTAAGGCAAAGGACACTGTCAGAAGGACAAAACAGCAACCAACAAAGTGGGAAAAGATCTTCACCAGCCCCACATCCAACAGAGGGCTAATATCCAATATATACAAAGAACTCAAGAAGTTAGACCCCAAAGAACCAAATAACCCTATCAAAAAATGGGGTACAGAGCTAAACAAAGAATTTTCACCAGAAGAAATTCAGATGGCCAAGAAACACCTTAAGAGATGTTCAACATCATTAGTCATCAGGGAAATGCAAATCAAAACAACTCTGAGATTCCACCTTACACCAGTCAGAATGGCTAAGATTAAAAACTCAGGAGACAACAAGTGCTGGCGAGGATGTGGAGAAAGAGGAACACTCCTCTACTGTTGGTGGGATTGCAAGATGATAAAACCACTCTGGAAATCAGTTTGGCGGTTCCTCAGAAAATTGGGCATGTCACTTCCAGATGACCCTGGCATACCACCCCTGGGCATATACCCAGAGGATTCCCCTGCATACAATAAAGACACATGCTCCACTATGTTTATAGCAGCCTTATTTATAATAGCCAGAAATTGGAAGGAGCCCAGATGTCCCACAAAGGAGGAGTGGATACAGAAAATGTGGTATATTTATACAATGGAATACTACTCAGCAATTAAAAATAATGAATTCGTGCAATCTGTAGCTAAATGGTTAGATCTGGAAAATATCATCCTAAGTGAGTTAACACAATCACAAAAGAATACACATGAAATGCAATCACTGATAAGTGGATATTAATGAGTCCAGAAGCCCTAAATACTCAAGGCACAATTAGCAAGTCAAATGATTCCCAAGAAGAAGAAAGGAGAGGACCCTGGGCCTGAAAAGATTGGATCCAGTTTTGTAGACCCAGAGCAGTGAAATAGTGGGGAGGGGGGATGATTGGGGAATGATTGGGGGGAGAGGTATTATGGGATGTATGGGGGGGAACTGGGAAAGGGGAAAGCCTTTGGAATGTAAACATAGAATATAGAAAATAAAAATTAAAAAAATGGGGTACAAAGCTAAACAAAGAATTCTCAACTGAGGAATATCAGATGGCTGAAAAACACCTAAAGAAATGTTCAACATTCTTAATCATCAGAGAAATGTAAATCAAAACAACCCTGAGATTCTACCTCACACCAGTCACAATAGACAAGATCAAAACCTCAGGGGATAGCAGATGCTGGCAAGGATTTGGAGAAAGAGAAACACTCCTCCATTGCTGATGGGACTGCAAGCTGGTACAACCACTCTGGAAATCAGATTGGTGGTTCCTCAGAAAATTGGACCCAGCACTGCCTTAGGGCCCAGCTATACCACTCCTGGACATATACCCAGAGGATTCCCCAGCATGAAGTATGGATACATGCTCCACTATGTTCATAGCAGCTCTATTTATAATAGCCAGAAGCTGGAAAGAACCCAGATGTCCCTCAATAGAGGAATGGATACAGAAAATGTGGTACATTTACACAATGGAGTACAACTCAGCTATTCAAAACAATGAATTCATGAAATTCTTAGGCTAATTAAGGGGTGGAGCTAGAAAATATCATCCTGAGTGAGGTAATCCAATCAGAAAAGAATACACATGGTATGCACTCGCTGATAAGCAGATATTAGCCCAAAAGCTGGGAATACCTAAGATACAACTCACAGACCACAAGAACCTGAAGAAGAAGGAAGACCAAAGTGTCGATACTTTGATCCTGGAAAATTGATCAAAACACCCATGACTCACAGCCAAACAATAGAATGAGCATAGGGTTCCCAATGGAGCAGCTAGAGTAAGCAACCAACAATTTGAAGAGGTTTGCAGCCCTGCAGGAGGAGAAACAATATGCACCATCCAGTACCCCCAGGGCTCCCAGGGACTAAACCACCAACCAAAGAATACACCTGGAGGGACCTATGTCTCCACCTGCATATGTAGGAGAAGATGGCTGTTTCAGACATCAATGTGAGGAGAGGCCATTGGTCCTGTGAAGGCTTGATTCCTCAGAATAGGGGAATGCAGGACAGGAAATTGATGGGAGGGGTGGGCAGGGGGAGGAGGGTTGTGATAGCGCATTTTCAGAGGGGTAACACTGAAAGGGGATACCATTTGAAATCTAAATAAAGCAAATATCTAATAATAATAAAAATAAGAGGAAAAAAGAAATACACTTTTCTAATGTTAACCTTTCCAAAGCACAGCCACAATAAAGGAACAGGTTCCCATGTCTACTTGCCCTTTCACAATTTGGCCTTCTGAAATTTACTAGGAGAAGTTGTCCCCAATGTAAAAAGTACAGGATACCAAAAAGGGAAATTTTCAAATACAGTGCACACTGGCATTAGTGAATGGAAAATAACAGATCTTCAAGGCACAGTAACACATTGCTTTTCAAGTAAAGTTACTTCAAGTCTTTGCTTTTGAACAAAATTAAATGAGGACCAGAAATGGAGTTGTCAGCTCTTAGATATTTCTTAGTTTCTTTGTTTGTTTGCAGTACTGGGTATCCATTATCCTCATTGAAGACAGGCAAGCACTTTATCACCTAACTGTATTCTAACCATTTTTCACTATTTTAAAAGACAGGGTCCCACTCTGTAGCCTTGGCTGTCCTGGAACTTGCTATGTAGAGCAAGCTGACCACAGACCCACAGAGGTCCTTCTTCTTGTGCCTCTGGGAGTAGTGGAATTAAAGGTGTGCAGGTACTATTGGCTATACCACTAAAGGAAATCTCCCTCCCTCCCTCAGCACTCACTGACTGCATAGAGATTCTCAGGGAGAATGAGACCCTCCCCTGATAACAGATATCGGTCTATAAATCTTTAGGAGATGAATGGAACCACAGAAACCCTTCCCCCACAACTCAGGCCCTTACTTTTTTTATTGAAATACCATTTCAGTAACCTGCCAATGCTGATCTTGAACTAGGAAATCTATGAATTTATATTTTTCTGGCTCAGCTGCCTGAGTAGCTGGGGCTACAGGCCTGGGCACCCAAACCTAATTAGTAGTTATAATTTTATGATGAATTACCATGCATTTTTTTACATTTAACAAGGGGAGAAATCAGAGCACTAAGTAATATGATATAAACAAAAATATCCCATTTTTGTGTGTGTTTGGTTAGGTTTGGAGACAGGACCTGGCTATATAGTTCAGGCTGTCCTAGAACTCATGATGCTCTTGTATCTACGTCCTCAGTGTAGATTATAACTTTATATCATCATACTCAAGAAAAATGTTCCACCTCCAATTTTTCTTTAATTTTTGGTATTTGTTAATGTGTATGTGTATGTGTGTGTGCTCCCATCCGGCAGGCAAGTGCTTTGTGATGTCAAAGCAGCTCCACAGCCACTATTAGCTAAGAAGGATCTTGCTGACCAATCAGGGCTCAGGGGTGTGGCCTCCCATTGTTCAGGGTGGGTTCATAAGACGGTGCCTCTGAGAGCTCTGGACCAGACCACAGGCAGACATCAAGATGGCTAAAGCTACTAAAAAGTCTAAAGAACATCCTACACCAGAAGATGAGCCAAATACCTCAAATTCAAAACCCAAAAGAATGAAGACAAGCCATCATCTCCCAACCACAACTGATGGCAAGCAGAATCGTCGGTCCAATTCCAAATCTAGCCAGAAGGTAAGTAAGAAGGCCCAAGCTAAGTATAGTCCTTTCTCTGGTGATTTCCCCTCCCCCAGCACTGCTAACCCTTTCTTGGCCTCACATTCACCCCCTTCTCAACCCATAGCCCTTCTCCTACAGTCCCTTTCACGTATTCCAGCTTTTCGAAGACTCATATGCCCTTGTCATCTTACTCTGTTGAACTTCCAGGTACAAACATATACCAAGAGGAGCAAGAAAACCATGACAAGGATCACGAAACGGAAGATGCCTGAGCAAACCCCACCACCTACAAAAATGACAAAGAAAAGCGAGGGAAAAGAACAATTCGGTCACCGCCAACACCTAACAGACAAGATGTCAACTGGACCTGGTTCTGAACCAGAAAGCAGTAGTACTGAGAGTTCCAGCCCTTCTACGAGTGATCAAGAGAGCCAGTAGCCTCACCATGCCACCGAAAGATCTGTTCACAGGTCTGGCAACTGACTGATGTCGAACTGAACTGTTTATACTTACCATGCAGTGCTTTGACACTGACGAAAATAAAATCAAACTGATTTGAAAACTGTGTGTCCCTGAGAATCTTTGAGGGAACAAAGAAGGAAGGAATGGGAGGGAAAGGGGCCTGGGGAAGAAGGACGGGGTGGGACGGGAGAAGGAAGAAACACGGGTATACAAGAAGTGGGAAGTATTGGGTCCTACAGGGGTGGGAGCCAGACAAGAAAATCTAGCGTCCAGCAGACAATGAAGGATTATGACTGGGCTAGCATGGAGTAGTGAAGATGGTCTTTCTCCTGATGATTTCTCTCACAGGCCAAGGATGAAGAGGGTTGGACATTTCTTGGGTGGGGAGGCTGCACATATGTGAATATGGAGGTTCATGTGCCTATGTGTCCATTCATGAATAGGCCAGAGCCAATTCAGACAGGCAATCCTTGGGTCTCTCCTGTCCACGCTTCACAATGCTAAGTTACTGACATGGTGCTTGTGGGTGCTGGGGATTTAAATTCAGCTCCTTATGTATGGAGAGCAAATGCTTTAGCCACTGAGTAATTTTCCCAGCCATCAGGGTTGAGTGTTTCTATGCGTGTTCTGGCAGGGTGCAGGAACACTACATCAGGTAATGGACTATAGAACCTACAGAATGAAAGATATGGGGCCACGAGTATCATCCCAACAAATAGCACATCACTTACAGGACACATACCTCCTAGTGGTGTTTCTTATACCTTACCCTATATTAAGCAATTAAAAGACCTTCACAATGGACAAACACCCTATAAAACATATCAGTAGAAACTGGGGAATGTAGCTTACCTAGCATGCATGAGACCCTAGGTTTGAACCCCAGCACTGCATAAACTGGTTGCATGTCTAGAGTCCCAATTTAAAAATGGGGTACAGAGCAAAACAGAATTCTCAACAGAGAAATCTCTAATGGTTGAGAAGCACTTAAAGAAATACACTCTTTTCTAATCTTAACCTTTCCAAAGCACAGCCACAATAAAGGAACAGGTTCCCATGTCTACTTGCCCTTTCACAATTTGGCCTTCTGAAATTTACTAGGAGAAGTTGTCCCCAATGTAAAAAGTACAGGATACCAAAAAGGGAAATTTCAAATACAGTGCACACTGGCATTAGTGAATGGAAAATAACAGATCTTCAAGGCACAGTAACACATTGCTTTTCAAGTAAAGTTACTTCAAGTCTTGCTTTGAGCAAAATTAAATGAGGACCAGAAATGGAGTTGTCAGCTCTTAGATATTTCTTAGTTTCTTTGTTTGTTTGCAGTACTGGGTATCCATTATCCTCATTGAAGACAGGCAAGCACTTTATCACCTAACTGTATTTTAACCATTTTTCACTATTTTAAAAGACAGGGTCCCACTCTGTAGCCTTGGCTGTCCTGGAACTTGCTATGTAGAGCAAGCTGACCACAGACCCACAGAGGTCCTTCTTCTTGTGCCTCTGGGAGTAGTGGGATTAAAGGTGTGCAGGTACTATTGGCTATACCACTAAAGGAAATCTCCCTCCCTCCCTCAGCACTCACTGACTGCATAGAGATTCTCAGGGAGAATGAGACCCTCCCCTGATAACAGATATCGGTCTATAAATCTTTAGGAGATGAATGGAACCACAGAAACCCTTCCCCCACAACTCAGGCCCTTACTTTTTTTATTGAAATACCATTTCAGTAACCTGCCAATGCTGATCTTGAACTAGGAAATCTATGAATTTATAATGTTTCTGGCTCAGCTGGGGCTACCTGCCTGGGTCACCAAACCTAATTAATAGCTATAATTTTATGATAAATTATTATGCATTTTTACATTTAACAAGGGGAGAAATCAGAGAATTAAGTAATATGATATAAACAAAAATATCCCATTTTTGTGTGTGTTTGGTTAGGTTTGGAGATAGGATATTGCTATATAGTTCAGGCTGTCCTAGAACTCATGATGCTCTTGCATCTACATTCTCAGTATTGAGATTATAAGTTTATATCAGCATGCTCAAGAAAAATGTTACATCTCCAATTGTTCTTTAATTCTTGGTATTTGTTGATGTTTGTGTGTGTGCGTGTGCATGTGTGTGTATTTGTGTGTGTGTGTGTGTGTGTGTGTGTGTGTGTGCATGCATGTGCCCGAGGATGTCAAAGCGGTTCTGGCCCCTGAAGCTGGTTCATGGTAGTTTTAAGTGGCCTAATGTGACTGCTGAGAATCAATCTCAAATCCTCAGCAAGAAAATACATGCTGTTAGCCACTGGGCCATCTCTCCAGCCTCCAATCTCCAACTTTTCTTTGTATGCAACAATTTACTTAGAGCTCACTTATGTGAGAAAGGAAAACTAGTCATATGATGGATGCCAAATTCTGCCTCACTTTTTAAATATTTTTGTTAATTATTTGATCATTTTATACATTGTATTTTGGTGATATTCACCCATCCTTTTCTCTTCCCATATCTGTCTCATTCTTGCAATGAATAGCATTTGCTTTTAAGTCAATAAGTAAAGGGAAATGGTGTCATTTTATTGAAATGCTTTCCCAATATAATATTCTAAGAATATTCAATTTTTACATGTATGATTACTTTCCTCCATGTATGTATGTGCATCACTTGCATGCCTAGTGCTCGTATAAGTCAAAAGATAGCAGTTCTCCTGCAACTAGAGTTAGAGGAGTGCTAGAAAGTGAACCCCGGCCCTCCGTAAAAGCAACAAGTGCTCTTAACCAGTGAGCCATTTCTCTAGCTCCCACCGTATAATACCGTTTTTAAGTTTATCAAATTTTTAAATTATTTGTTAATTATATAATTTGACCAACTATGTAGCTGCCTGAAATCAACTTATTAATATCCTCATGATTACAGAAAAACATTAGCATATATTAGTCATACATAATAATAGGTTTTATTGTGACATCTTCATATATGTATATAATGTACTTTGGCCATATTTACCCCCTAGTACCCTTTCACGCCCCCCTAGCATTCATGCCACAGTCCTTGCTCTTCCTACATATGTCTTTTTGGTCGTTGTTAATCATGAAATTTAAGGTTATCCATAAAAGCATGGTCAAGCTAACTATTGGCTACATGACTAACAGAAATTTCTCCCCCTCCCCCATCGATTATTATAGAAATCCTCAGGGAGGGGGTGGAGTCTCATGAGCCCCTCCGACTAACAACAGTTAACTGCCTATAATTCCTTAGAGATGGGTGGGGCCATAGAAGCTCTTCCCCCTACCCACAGTTAACAGTTCATAAATCTCCAGGAAGGGTGGAGCCTTGGGAGCCCCTCCTCCACTGGAAAAATGTTTGAATACTTCAAATATACACATACACAATTTGTTGTCAGAAATATATCTGAGGACAATATTCATGCACTAGGAAAATAGTCTCTTCAAAAGATGAACTATTACTTTGTAGAGAACATGTAACAAGGAAAGTAATTTTAAAATAACATGCAGTTGTTCTTAGTAGAGGATAGGTTACCAAGTAAATATGGACATTATGTTTCATTGCACACCTTTTTAGACTGACGAAGAAAGTTTACTCTGAAGTGACAATATTTCCAAGTATAGCTTTCGTAATTGATAGTACTTATAATTAAAACTTTAAATGTCAGTGTTACCATATGAGAAAATAATGTTATTTTCCATTTTCTTTTTCCAGGTTTGACAGGTAAGTAAATTTGAAAACCAGAATGCTAGGCCTCACATTTCCCTCAAGTCCATTCTAACTGGGACACAATCATCTGATATTTTGTATGATGCTATCAGTGGAAATTTTATCCATCTAAAGTATCCATCTTCACAAAATAAAGATGTTGAACCTCTTGGTTCATTGTGTAGATGTGTTATATGCTATATACAAAGTAAAAGTAATCTTTTAAAAGTTCATTTTTAACAGGTAGTATTTGCCAATGTGAGTTACACAGTCACATCTAGTTACTAAATCTAGGCTAAGTATCATTGCATATGCCAACACTTCAAATGGAGTGACAGGAAGATCAAAAGTTCAAAGTCATCCTCAACTACATAGAGAATATGAAAACCAGCCTGGGGTACATCAGACTATATAGATATAGATGTAGATGTAGATATATAGATATACTAGATTTATTATATACATGTGTTTTGTTTGTCCAAAACAATGAAATTGCTGTAAGAAAACAGAGGAACATTTCAGGACACCAGAATGGACAAGAATTTGCATGAGTTTGTGGACAAGACCCTAAATATACTGGAAAGAAAAGATAACGAAGACAAGTAGGGCCAGGTGTGGTGATTAACTAGCCATACCCAGCACTCGAAAGGCAGAAGGATTTAAGAGTTCACAGCCAGGCTACTTAATGAAAACCTGCCTCAGAAACAAATGCAAGACTAAACAGCAACAGTAAAATAGGTAAAAGAGGATAGTGTCTTTGCCTCCACCCTATCAATTCTATCCAGTGACTTCTAGAAGTACTCAAAACTCTCAGAGTTCAGGTCAATTCAGATTAATATGTTCCCCCCCAAAGACGCCATCTTACAATGAAAGGAATTTTAAAAGAACTCACATATAAGCTGGTATCTTCCAAGCTGATGAATAATTTTAGAAGAGAACCTCACTGACATTTCGCCATACATTTTAATATCTAAATTGATCTTTCCAAATGTTATACAATGAATATTACCATTTAGTTTGGGTTTAGAGTCATATACAATACTGAAGATGGAACCCAAGCCTTTGAACATGTTAGGCAAATGCCCTACCACTGAGGAATACTTACAGTTCAAGTAATGTATTGTTAAATAAGAACTAATCGAAAGTAATGAGTGACCTGTGACCCTTACTTTGACCTCCGAATACTGCTTCCCATTAGTAAGAACCAGGATGTTTGGGGAAAATAGAAAGGGCAAGAAATATACAAGCTATGTCTGGATCTTTCAATTAAACCTGGGAGCAAGGGCACTACTGTCATGGTATTGTTGTGTCCAAAGAACTAGGAAACCAAATTATGGAGGCTCCCAATGACCAAAGAAGGGTTGTATATCAATAAGAATGGCAATGGAGGGCTATAACTGCATCAGGACACTACTTGTGTAGCATACATACACAAGGCCCTGGCTATTCTGGCCTTACAAATGAATAGAGTTCTGAACCATGCTACAGTGTGGATGAACCGTGAACACACTATGCTATGTAAAACTGTATTTGAACTGGGAGAAATCCACAGTGGTAGGTCAGACATTAAAAGTACAAATATTGTGTATGTCTACTTACATGAGGTGCCTAGAACAGTAAAATTCATAGAGAGAGAAAATGGTGGGTACCAGAGGCTAGAGAATGGGAGGCACTATTGCTCTTGCACTCAGCAGTCCTGCGTTGACTTAGCTCTTTAGGTATGGTGGAGGACTCATGGGTTTTCCCTGTCCACTTTTCCATGTTTATTGTTGTGTTTGTTCAGCTCAATTTAGGCAACCATGTGAGACTTTATGAGTGTAGTTTCTAACATATATATGTATATGTATATATATATATATATATATATATATATATATATATATATGAGTAATATTATACAGATGGACCAAATTGTGTGTATGTGTATATATATATATATATATATATATATAATACATAAATACATATATAAATATATATGTATATGTATATATAGTGATAATTAATGCAAAATAGACCATAAATTTGAAAGAGAACAAAGAGGAGTATATGAGCTATAAGAGAGGGTCTAGAGGTAGGTAAAGAAAGGGAAAAATCTCAAAAAATAAAAGAAATGAATGGACAAGTTTACATTTCACCCCAGTTAAAAAAAATTAGTATTTTCTTTAGAAATGTGTGAATAGTATGTTGAGGTTTGTTTCAAAATATTCAGGGTGGGAGAGTGAATGAGGATAAGAACAAAACAGGGGTTGATAATGGATATGTTCAGAAAAGAATGTATTACGCTGGTGTCTCTACCTTTAGATGTATTTGAAATTTTTCACTAAAATGAAAGGGATTATGCTCACCGCTGTGGTCCCAATACTTGGGAGATGGAAGCAAGATGATCAAAGGTTCAAGGCCAGCCTTACTCACAGTAAGTTTGTGGCAAATTTAGACTATGTGATAACGTGTATTAAAAGGGGAAAACTATGAAACAGGACATTCTGCTACACAAGGTCCATTTTATGAATGCTCTCCATTTTAAAGCAACTCCACCATTCTTGGTCAGCACCTCAGCAGGTGAGATCTGGAATTGGCTGCATTGTGAAAGACAGAACAAGGGTCTACAATGACTCTCATAGATAATTAGGTACACACACACAGACACTGGGTATTTTTTATCAGTTCTCCTCTAAGAACTGAGCAGTACCTGCACAAAAGTAAATTGATCTCAATTGCTGGCTGTGGGGGTTGCAGTAGAGCTCAGTGGACAGTACTTGCCTAGCATATGCAAGGCCCTGTGTTCAATCCCCAGCACTGCAAAAATTGATTTCTTACTTCATAGTTTATCTATGAAGATCCAGAC
Source organism: Apodemus agrarius (assembly GCA_964023405.1). Lineage (NCBI taxonomy): Eukaryota > Metazoa > Chordata > Mammalia > Rodentia > Muridae > Apodemus > Apodemus agrarius. The sequence goes on from OZ030010.1 coordinate 55,790,646, forward strand.
ATACCTTGTATATTTCCCCAGCATTAGAAATCTATTCTAGCCACACATGGTAGCCCACATTTGTAATCCCAACTCTGGGGATACTTAGGCCAGAGGGAGCAGTTCTATACCAGCTTGGACTATACAGTAAAACAGTGTCTTAAACAATACCAATAATAGCATTAGTAATATCAAGAAGTAAACTTCAGAGAAATAGGTCTGGCCACTTACCTCAAACCTTCTGCCTTGTCAGCATCTTACCTTTTACTCTCTCATCTCTTACTCATTACCCAGTTCTTCTGGTAAGGGGAAAGGACAATACAGCAAACACAAAATACTTGTTGCAGAGCAGGCATGGTTTAAAATGCATCACATGCATCAGGTCCTGTAAGTCTTCACACCAACCTTGACTTTAGCAACATTTTAACCTCCATTTTGCACTTAGAAAAACTGAGGTTTTAGACAGTTTATATCATTATTTTAGTTACTTTCCTGCCACTGTGGTAAAATACCATGACCCAAGGCAGCTTCAGGAGGGAAGGGCTTATTATATATTATAGCCCACCCACATTTATTTTCACTTTTCTATTGTCATGACAAAGCATTATGGCCAAGGCAACTTACAAAAGAAGGTATTTAATTTGGGGACTCATCATACCAGGGGGTTAAAAAAATCCATGACCATCATGATAAGGAACATGACAGCAGGTGGGCACAATGCTAGAAAACTAGAGAAGTAGCTGAGAGCTTACATCTGATCCACAAGTATGCAGAGACAGGGAGAGAGAGAGAGAGAGAGAGAGAGAGAGAGAGAGAGAGAGAGAGAGAGAGACAGAGACAGAGACAGAGACAGAGAGACAGAGAGGGACAAAGACAGAGAGGGACAGAGACAGAGAGGGACAGAGACAGAGAGACACCTTCCAACAATACCACACCTCCTACTCCTTCCCAAACAGTTCCCCCAACTGGGGACCAAGCATTCAAATATTTGAACCTATGGAGTCCATTCTCATTCAAACTACCACAGTAACTCAAGATGAACCTGGAGGCAGGAACTGAAGCAGAAACCAGGGGAGAATGCTTACTGTCTTGCTTCCAATGGCTCACTCAGCTTGCTTTTAATACAACTCAGGCCCATGGGCCCAAGGTATACCACTGCTCATAAAGGGCTGGGCTCTTCCTAATCAATCACCAATCAAGAAAATGCAACACAGACTTGCCTACAGGCAATCTGATTGGGGCATGTTCTCAATTGAGGTTTCCTCTTTCCAAATTACTCTAGCTTGTGTCAAGGTGACAAAAATCTAAGCAGGACAGTCACAATCCAAGCTGGTACTTCCAATGAGACTCAATCCTGAGTACAGAGGTCGCAGAGTCTTTTGCTTTTTTTCTGCACATTGATAAACTCTACCTATCTCTGACAAAGAGAACATTCCTACTGCTTCCTACTATATTAGTTAGGGTTTCTATTGCAATGATAAAACACCATGGCCAAAAACAACCTGGGGAAGAAAGTTTATTACCTCTACAGAGTATATCATAGTGTTTGACCTGTGCAGAAAGTCTCCAATTTGAATTTTGAAAATGAGTACTTGTATGTTGAGGACAACACAGAGAGGATACATTGTAGTGTGGCATATGGAAGTGAATTTACTGAAGCATTAATAGTATCTACAAAGGTCTCAAGAACACTTGGGAATACATTACTGACACATTACAGGAATACACCAATACACTTATTCCCATAACAAGCAGAAAAACACTTTACCTTTACAACTAAAAAGAAAATTGCATTGCAGTGACACGTGATTCATCTAATTCTGTGTTCTGACTCAACCTTTGTTAAATTCTTAAAAGTTTTGGACATCATCAGTGAGAGTAAAACATTTTTGATGAGAAATTCTCTTTTGATATCATATCATTGTCACAGGACTAATAATATTTCAGTCATACAAATACAATACAAATACATACAAAATACAATACACATTTATGCAGTCATAAACATATGCATTCATCTTGTTAAAATGAATTCATCTGCATATATTATATATTGAATATTTATAGATTTCCTTATTATATGCATATATTCTGCTAATTTACTTTTCATTATTAGCTAGGTTTGGAAACACCTACTTATAATCCCATTGCTCAAAAAGCCAAGGCAGAAGTATTGTGAGTTCAAGGCCAGCCTGGCAACATAGTGAGACCCTATATCAAAACGAAGCAAAACAAAGACCCAAGAAGTGAGATTTAGTTAACTCATAATGTTGGAGGCTGAAAGCTCAAGATTTTATGGCTCTATTAGTTTAAACTCGATGAAGAACCTGTGTGGGAGTATGATCATATTGCAACAGTATTTTGCTACAAATAAATGGTTACAAACTGATTACTTACATGTTTATGAGGAAATGCAGTGAAGATTTTTCTACTAGTAAAAATGACTTTAAGGGGCTGGGGTTAAGAGGCTTTCTGGTATTCCAAAAGACCCAAATTCAGTTCTCAGCACCTACAATGGACAGCTCACCCAGCACCTCCAACTGCAGGAGATCTGATACACTCTTCTGGCCTCTTGTGAGAATTCTCATGTATGTGCATATACCCACACACATTCTGTCCCCTCTCCCTCTCAGTCTCTCTGTCTCTGTCTGTCTGCTCCCCCCATATCACTCTCTCTCTCTCTCTCTCTCTCTCTCTCTCTCTCTCACACACACACACACACACACACACACACAGACATACATGCACACACAGAGACATTTTAAAATAAACTTTAATTACTTTAAAAGTACTTGCCAGTTGTGGTGGTACACACCACTAGGTTTGCTGAAGGAAACTGAGGCAAGAGGATAAAAAGTTCAAGCCAGCCTGGGCTACACATTGGGGAGCCTTGTGAGACTCCAAGAGCATCCTGCCTCCCTGTGGAAACATTCAGGTGCTCCAAAACAAACCAGCTTGCAATCCTGCCCAATCATCCATCCTAGTTGGAACCCTCTGCCACCATACCTGGTCCACTTTAGACAGCCTGGAAAGGTGAGTGGTGACTACAATTCCTGGAGATCCATGGTCTAGCTCTGGCCTTGCTCTCTGGAAGAGCATTGTAGGACCCCAAGAATGCCCTGCCACCATGGAAACCTTCTGAGCCCCAAAACTAACCAACTTGGAACTCTGCCAGACTACCCATCTTAGTTGGACCTGCCTGCCACCCCAGCTAGTTCTGACTAGGACACAATCTACAAAATAGGGTCCTCTGCAACACAGTCTGCAGAGTGGGGTCTCCCTGAGGCACAGCCAATAGACAAGGGTACCCTGATCTCCACTGTCTGGCCCAGAGCTTACCCCACCTTCCAGTGAAGTCCTATTGCCATGAGGATTATCCAGCCAACACCGGGGAAAACCAGATGTCTTAAGGACATCAAAAGAACACAATCAGCAAGACCCAAGCCAATATGGCACCACCACAGTCCAGCTATCCTGCTACAACAAACCCTGGATTTCCTAATGAAATTAAAGCATAGGAAGAGGATTTTAAATCCAGGCTTATAAAGAGGTCTTTAAAAGGACATGAATAACCCCCCTAAGAAAATATGGAAAATGCATTCAAAAAGGCAGAGACATTGAAAGAAGAAGCAAATAGATATAAAGAAATACAGGTAAATTCAAACAGGTGAAGCATATGAATAAAACTTTCCAAGACCTGAAAAGGGAAATATAATCCCTGACAGCAATAAGTCTCGGATACCACAACACACCAGAAAAACAAGACTCATCTAAACTCACTGGTCAGGATGCTGATAGAGGAACACTTAGATAAATCTCTTACAGTCATACAGGAGAAAATAGATCAAAAGCTAGAAGCCCTTACAAGGCAAACACAAATAAATCTCAGATACCCCAACACAACAGAAAAACGAGACTCAGATCTAAAATCACTGGGTTCAGATGCTGCCATATTGCCTTGATTTCTGTTAGTAATGATCTTAAGTTTGCCTTTTGCCATCTGGTTATCTCTGGTGTTAGTTTGTCCTGTAGTTACTAGCTGGTGCTTGAACCTCCTATGGGCTCGTAAGGCTATTTCCCCATGACTGGGACACCTGAACCACTGCCCTTCAGGGCTCCTGCTCACTAGTCACTAAGGAACACTTAGATAAATCTCTTAAAGTAATACAGGAGAAAATGGATCAAAAGCTAGAAGCCCTTACAAGGCAAACACAAAAATCACTTAAAGAAATTCAGGAGAATATGGATCAAAAAATGGATACCAATAAGGGGGAAACACAAAAATCACTTAGAGAAATACAAGATAATGTGGATCAACAAGTAGAAGTCATAAAAGAGGAAACACAAAAATCCCTTAAAGAATTATAGGAAAACACAAAAAAGCAAGTGAAAGATCTGAGCAAAGCCATCCAGAATCTAAAAACAGAAGTAGAAACAACTAAGAAATTGCAAAGGGAGACAACATTGGAGATAGAACACCTTGGGGAGAAATTAGGAGTCATAGATGCAAATATCAACAATAGAATACAAGAGAGAGAAGACAGAATCTCAGATGCTGAAGATACCATAGGAACCATAGATTCAACAATTAAAGAAAATGCAAAATGCAAAAAGCTGGTAACCAAAAACATCCAGGAAATCCAGGACACAATGAGAAGACCAAACCTAAGGATTATAGGTATAGATGAGAGTGAAGATGTACAACTTATAGGGCCAGCGATTATCTTCTACAAAATTATGGAAGAAAACTTCCCCAACCTAAAGAGAGAGATGCCCATGAATATACAAGAAGCATACAGAACCCCAAACAGACTGGACCAGAACAGAAATACTTCCTGTCACATAATAATCAAAACCCCAAATGTACTAAAAAAAAGAAAGAATATTAAAGGCAGCAAGAGAAAAAGGACAAGTAACATATAATGGAAGACATATCAGAATTACACCTGACTTCTCACCTGAGACCATGAAAGCTAGAAGATCCTGGGCAGATCCCATGCAGACTCTAAGAGAACACAAACTTCAGCCAAGACTACTATACCCAGCAAAACTCTCGATCGACACAGATGGGGAAACCAAGGTATTCCACGACAAAACCAAATTTGCATGATATCTATCTACAAACCCAGCCCTACAAAGGATAATATGGGAAAAACACCAACACAAGGGGGGAAACTACACCCCAGAAGAAGCATGATAGAAACCCCCTCTCATCAAACCCAAAAGAAGAGAACCACTCAAATATAAAAAATAACACCCAAAATGTCAGGAAATAATAATTACTATTCCTTAATATCACTTAACATCAATGGACTCAATTTCCCAATAAAAAGACAGACTAACAGACTAGATACGGAAACAGGACCCTACATTTTGCTGCATACAGGAAACACATCTCAGTGTCAAAGACAAACACTACCTTGGAGTAAAAGGCTGGAAGACAATTTTACAAGCAAATGGTCTCAGGAAACAAGCTGGAGTAGCCATTCTAATATCAGATAAAATGGACTTTCAACCTAAAGTCATCAAAAGAGACACGGAAGGTCACTTCTTGCTGGTCAAAGTGAAAATCCACCAAGAAGAATTCTCAATACTGAACATATATGCTCCAAATATAAGGGTACCCTCATTTGTAAAAGAAACTTTACTAAAGCTTAAAGCACACATTGCACCTAACACAATAATTGTAGGCGACTTTAACACTCCACTCTCCTCAATGAACCAATCAGGAAAGCAGAAACTAAACAGGGGCACAGTGAAACTAATTGAAGCTTTGGACCAGTTGGATTTAACATATATATATATATATAGAACATTTCATGCTAAAGCAAAAGAATATACCTTTTTCTCAGCACCCCACAGTACCCTCTCCAAAACTGATCCTATAATTGTTCACAAGACAGACCTCAACAAATACAAGAAGACTGAACTAATCCCATTCCTCCTATCAGATCACTATGGAGGAAAAGTGGTCTTCAATAGCAAGAACAACAACAGAAAGCCCACATACACATGGAAACTGAACAATACTTTACTCAATGACACCTTGGTCAAGGAAGAAATAAAGAAAGAAATCAAAGACTTTTTAGAATTCAATGAAAATGAAGGTATGACCTACCCAAATCTACGGGACAGAAGGAAAGCAGTGCTAAGAGGAAAACTCATAGCCCTGAGTGCCTCCAAAATGAAACTGGAGAGAGCATACATTAGCAACTTAACAGCACACCTGAAGGCCCTGGAACAAAAAGAAGCTAATTTACCCAGGAGGAGTAGAAGACAGGAAATTATCAAACTAAGGGCTGAAATCAATCAAGTAGAAACAAAGAGAACCATACAAAGAATCTACAAAACCAAGAGCTGGTTCTTTGAGAAAATCAACAAGATAGAAAAACCCTCAGCTAGACTAACCAAAGGGCACAGAGACAGTATCCAAATTAACAAAATTAGAAATGAAAAGGGGGATAGGGGGATATAACAACTGAAACTGAGGAAATTCAAAAAATCATCAGATCCTATTACAAAAGCCTATACTCAACAAAACTAGAGAATCTGGAGGAAATGGACAATTTCCTAGACAAATACCAAATACCAAAATTAAACCAGGATCAATTATATCAGCTAAACAGTCCCATAACCCCTAGAGAAATAGAAGGGGTTATAGAAAGTCTCCCAACCAAAAAAAGTACGGGACCAGATGGTTTTAGTGCAGAATTCTATCAGACCTTCAAAGAAGACCTAACACCAATACTCTTCAAACTATTCCACAAAATAGAAACAGAAAGAACACTGCCCAACTCGTTCTACGAAGCCACAATAACACTGATGCCAAAATCACACAAAGATCCTACAAAGAAAGAGAACTACAGGCCAATTTCCCTTATGAATATTGATGCAAAAATGCTAAATAAAATTCTTGCCAACCAAATCCAAGAGCACATCAAAACGATCATTCACCATGATCAAGAAAGCTTCATCCCAGGGATGCAGGGATGGTTCAATATACAAAAATCCATCAATGTAATCCACTACATAAACAAACTAAAAGAAAAAAAACCACATGATCATCTCATTAGATGCTGAAAAAGCATTTGACAAAATTCAGCATCCATTCATGCTAAAAGTCCTAGAAAGAACAGGAATTCAAGGCCCATACCTAAATATAGTAAAAACAATGTACAGAAAACCAGTAGCCAACATCAAAATAAATGGAGAGAAACTTGAAGCAATCCCACTAAAATCAAGGATTAGAAAAGGCTGCCCTCTCTCCATATCTTTTCAATATACTACTTGAAGTTCTAGCGAGAGCAATTAGACAACATAAGGACGTCAAAGGGATACAAATTGGAAAGGAAGAAACCAAACTATCACTTTTTGCAGATGATATGATAGTACATGTAAGTTACCCAAAAAACTCCACCAGAGAACTCCTACAGCTGATAAACAACTTCAGCAAAGTGGCTGGTTATAAAATCAACTCAAGGAAATCAGTAGCCTTCTTGTACTCAAAGGACAAGCAGGCTGATAAAGAAATTAGGGAAATAACACCTTTCACAATAGCCACAAACAATATAAAGTATCTTGGCGTGACTTCAACCAAACAAGTGAAAGATCTGTATGACAGGAACTTCAAGTCCTTGAAGAAAGAAATTGAAGAAGACCTCAGGAGATGGAAAAATTCCATGCTCTTGAATTGGCAGGATCAATATAGTAAAAATGGCCATCTTGCCAAAAGCAATCTACAGATTCAATGCAATCCCCATCAAAATTCCAAATCAATTCTTCATAGATCTAGAAAGAGCAACTCTCAAATTCATCTGGAGTAACAAAAAACCCAGAATAGCTAAAACTATTCTCAACAATAAAAGGACTTCTGGGGGAATCAATATCCCTGACCTCAAGCAGTACTACAGAGCAATTGTGCTAAAAACTGCATGGTATTGGTACAGCAACAGGCAAGTAGATCAATGGAATAGAATTGAAGACGCAGAAATGAACCCACAGAGTTATGGTCACTTGATCTTTGATAAAGGAGCTACAACCATCCAGTAGAAAAAAGATAGCCTTTTCAACAAATGGTGCTGGTTCAACTGGAGGTCAACATGCAGAAGAATGCGAATTGACCCACTCTTATCTCCTTGTACTAAGATCAACTCCAAGTGGATCAAGGACCTCCACATAAACCCAGACACACTGAAACTAATAGAAAAGAAACTGGGGAAGACCCTGGAGGACATGGGCACAGGAGGAAAGTTCCTGAACAGAACACCAATATCTTATGCTCTAGGATCAAGAATTGACAAATGGGACCTCATAAAATTACAAAGTTTCTGTAAGGCAAAGGACACTGTCAGAAGGACAAAACAGCAACCAACAAATTGGGAAAAGATCTTCACCAACCCCACATCTGATAGAGGGCTAATATCCAATATATACAAAGAACTCAAGAAGTTAGACCCAAAAAAACCAAATAACCCTATCAAAAAATGGGGTACAGAGCTAAACAAAGAATTTTCACCAGAAGAAATTCGGATGGCCGAGAAACACCTTAAGAGATGTTCAGCATCATTAGTCATCAGGGAAATGCAAATCAAAACAACCCTGAGATTCCACCTCACACCAGTCAGAATGGCTAAGATTAAAAACTCAAGGGACAACAGGTGCTGGCGAGGATGTGGAGAAAAAGGAACACTCCTACACAGTTGGTGGGATTGCAAGATGGTACAACCGCTCTGGAAATCAGTCTGGTGGTTCCTCAGAAAATTGGGCATGACACTTCCAGAGGACCCTGTCATACCTCTCCTGGGCATATACCCAGCGGAATCCCCTGCATACAATAAAGACACATGCTCCACTATTTTTATAGCAGCCTTATTTATAAGAGCCAGAAGTTGGAAGGAGCCCAGATGTCCCTCAAAGGAGGAATGGATACAGAAAATGTGGCATATTTATACAATGGAATACTACTCAGCAATTAAAAATAATAAATTCATGCAATTTGTAGACAAATGGTTGGATCTGGAAAATATCATCCTAAGTGAGTTAACCCAATCACAAAAGAATACACATGAAATGCAATCACTGATAAGTGGATATTAATGAGCCCAAAAGCTCTGAATACTCAAGGCACAATTAGCAAATCAAAAGATTCCCAAGAAGAAGGAAGGAAAGGACCCTGGTCCTGAAAAGACTGTATCCAGTTTTGTAGGCAAGTATCAGAACAGAGAAATGGGGGGGGGGTGATTGGGGAAAGGGTGGAGGGAAGAGGACTGATGGGACATATGGTGAGGGGGGAACTGGGAAAGGGGAAAGCCTTTGGAATGTAAACAAAGAATATAGAAAATAAAAAGCCATCGAAGAAAATTTCCCTAATCTACAGAACGAGATGACTATAAAGACACAAAGGTTACAGAACACCAAACGTACTGGACCAGAAAAGAAAAATCCTCCTATCTCATAATAACCACATGACTAAATATACAGAACAAAAAATTTTAAAAGCAGCAAGGGAAAAAAGCATCAAGGAAAATAAAGCCAAGTAACATAAAAGGGCCTGGGCAGAGGTAGTATAGTATAGACCATAAGAGACCACAGATGTCAGCCAGACTACTATACCCAGCAAAACTTTCAATCTCCAGAGATGGAAAAACCAAGATATTCCATGGCAAAACCAAACTCAAGCAATACCTTTTTACTAACCCAGCCCTATGGAGGATACTAGAAGAAACACACTAATCCAATGAGGCTAACTATACTCAAGAAAACACAAGAAATAATTTCACACCATTAAAACCAATTCAAGAGAAACACATGTACACACACATACACACATACAACCACACAACCACAACCAATATCAAAATAACAGGAAGTAACAATCAGTGGTTATTAACATCTCTCAAAATCAATGGACTCAGTTCCCCAGTTAAAAAACACAGGATAGCAGAATGGATTCATAAACAGAATACATCATTCTGCTGTATACAAGAAACACATTTCAGCCACAAAGATAGTCATTACCTCAGTATAAAGGGCTGGAAAAGGGTTTTCCAAGCAAAGGGACCCAAGAAACAACTAATATCTAATAAAATAGAGTTCCAACAATAAGTAAGCAAAAGAAACAGGGAAGGACAGTTCATACTCATCAAAGGAAAAATCCACCAAGAGGACATTTCAATTCTGAACATTTATGCCCCAAATGCAAACGCACTCACATTCATAAAAGAAACATTACTAAAGCTTGAATTATACATCAAACTTCACACATTAACAATGAGAGATCTCTGGGACTGGAGAGATTGCTCGGTGGTTAAGAGCACTGATTGTTCTTCCAGAGGTCCTGAGTTCAATTCCCAGCAACCACATGGTGGCTCACAACCATCTGTAATGAGATCTAATGCCCTCTTCTGGTGTGACTGAAGACAGTTACAGTGTACTCATATATATAAAATAAATAAATTTTAAAAAATAATTGGAGACCTCAACATCCCCTCTCACCAACTGAGACAGAAACTAAACAGAGAAATAACAAAACTAATTGTGATGGTTTTTATATGCTTGGCTCAGAGAGTGGCACTATTAGTAGGTGTGGCCTTGTTGGAGTAGGTGTGCCACTATGGGTGTGAGTTTCAATACCCTCTTCCTAGCTTTCTGGAAGCCATTCTTCTCCTACCTGCCTTCAGAACAAGATGTAGACCTTTCAGCTCCTCCTGCACCATGTTCCCACCTTGGTGAAGGACTGGACCTGCAAGCCAGCCCCAATTAAATGTCCTTATAAGAGTTACCTTGATCATGGTATCTACTTATAGCAGTAAAAGCCTAACAAATACAGTAACAGAAATTATGATTCAAATGGACTTAACATATATCTATAGAACATTTCACCCAACCAGAAATGAATATACCTTTTTTCTCAGCAACTCTCATAACCTTCTCCAATATGGACCATATAATTGCTCACAAAGCAAACCTCAACAGATAGAAGATTGAAATAACCACATGCATCTTATCAGATCACCATGGATTAAAGCTGGACTTTAACAATAACAGAAACAACAGAAAGCCTACATATTCATGGAAACTGAACAGATCTCTCCTCAGCAATCACTGGGTCAGGGAAGAAATAAAGAAATTAAAGACTTTCCAGAATTCAATGAAAATGAGGGCACTTATATACCTAAACTTATGGGACACTATGAAAGGAGTGCTAAGTGGAAAGTTCATAGTACTAAGTACTCTCATACCAACAAATTAAAAGTACATCTGAAGGCTCTAGAAAACAAAAAGAAGCAAACACACCCAGGAGGAATAGAAAGCAGGAAATAATCAAACTCGGGACTCAAATCAGTCAATTAGAAACAGAGAATAACACAAAGAATCAATGAAAAAAGATTGATTCTTTGAGAAAATCAATAAGGTAGACAAACCCTTAGCCATACTAACTAAAAGACAGAGAGACAGTACCCAAATTAACAAAATCAGAAATAAAAAGGACATAATGACACTGAGGAAATTCAAAGAATCATTAGATCTTACTTCAAAAGCCTCTACTCCACAAAATTTGAAAATCTAAATGAAATGGATGGTTTTCTAGACAGCTAAATCAAGATTAGGGAAGCCATATAAATAGTCCTATAACCCCAGAAGAAATAGAAGCAGTCATTGAAAATCTCTTAACCAAAACAAACCCTAGGCCAAATGGTTTTTATGCAGTATTCTACCAGACTTTCATGGAAGAGCTAACTATTGGGCTCCTCAAACTATTCTACAAAATAGAAACAGAAGGAACTCTGCCAAACTCATCCTATGAGGCCATAGTCACCCTGATACCTAAACCACATAAATACTCAACAAAGAGAATTTCAGACTAATTTCCCTTATGAACATTGATGCCGAAATAGTCACTAAAATACTCCAAAACCAAATCTAAGAATACATCAAAGACATCATCAATCATGATCAAGTAGGCTTCATCCCAGGGATGTACAAGAGGTTCAATATACAAAAATCCATCAACATAGTCCACCATATAAACAAACTGAAAGAAAAAACCACATGATCAACTCACTAGATGTTGAAAAAGCATTTGACAAAATCTAACACCCCTTTATGATAAAAGTCTTAGAGAGAGAAAGGATACAAGATATATAACTAAACACAATAAAAGCAATAAATTGCAAGCCAATAGCCAACATCAAATTAAATGGAGAGAAAAAAGCATTTCTACTAAAATCAGGGACAAGACTGTCCACTTTCCCCATATCTCTTCAATATAGTACTTGAAGTTCTGGCTAGAGCAATAAGACAACTAAAGGGGATACAAATTAGAAAGGAAGAAGTCAAAGTATCACTATTTGTGGATGATATGATAGTATACATAAGTGACCCCAAAAATTCTATCAGAGAACTCCTACACTGATAAACACCTTCATCAAAGTGGCTGGACACAAAATTAACTCAAAGAAATGAGTAGCCTTCCTTTACGCAAGCAATAAATGGGCTGAGGAAGAAGTTAGGGGGAAAGTACCCATCACAAAAGCCACAAATAACATGAAATGCCTTTGTATAACTCTATAGCAAGCAAATGAAAGACCTGTATTATAAGAACTTCAAGTCTCTGAAGACAGACATTGAGGAAGATATCAGAAGATGGAAAGATCTCCCTTGCTCTTGGATTGGTATGATTAACACAATGAAAATGGCTTTCTTACCAAAAGCAATCTACAGATTCAATGCAGTCCCCATTAAAATGCCAACAGGATTCTTCACAGATCTTGAAAGAATAATTTTCAACTTCATGTGAAAACACACACACACAAAAAAAACAGGATAGCTAAACCAATCCTGAACAATAAAAGAACTTCTGGAGGTATCACTATCCCTGACTTCAAGCTGTACTACAGAGCAATAGTAATAAAAACTACATGGTATTAGTATAGAATCAGACAGGTAAATCAAAGTAATAGAATCAAAGTCCCAGAAATGAACTCACATACATGTGGACACTTGATTTTTGACAGATAATACAAAACCATGCAATGGAACAGGGAGAGCATTTTCAACAAATAGTGAGTCTAACTGGATGCCTGCATGTAGAAGAATGCAAATAGATCCATATTTATCACCCATAAAAAACTCAACTCCAAATGAATCAAAGACCTCAATGTAAAGCTAGACACACATTGTATCTAATAGAAGAGAAAATGGGAAACAGCCTTGAATGCATTGTCCCAGAAGAAAATTTCCTGAACAGAACACCAGTGGTTCAGGCACTAAGATCAAGAATTAATAAATGGGATCTCATAAAACTTCGAAATTTCTGTAATGCAAAGGACACTGTCAATAGGACAAAATAGTAGCCTACAGATTAAGAAAAGATAAAGATCTTCACTAACCCTTTATCAGAAAGAAGGCTATTATCTAAAATATATAAAGAATTCAAGAAGTCAGACTCCCAAGAAAAACCCAAATAACCCAATTAAAAAATGGGGTACAGAGCTAGACAGAAAAATCCTCAGCAGAGGAATCTCGGATGGCCAAGAAGCACTTAAAGAAATGTTCGACATTCCTAGACACCAGGTAAATACAAAGCAAAAAATGACCTTGAGATTTCACCTCACACCAGTCAGAATGACTAAGATTAAAAACTCAGGGGACAGCAGATGCTGGAGAGGATGTGGAGAAAGAGGAACACTCCTCCACTGCTGGTGGGATTGCAAGATGGTACAACCATTCTGGAAATCAGTCTGGCAGTTCCTCAGAAAATTGGACATAGTACTACCTGAGGACCCAGCCATACCACTCCTGGGCATATACCCAGAAGATGCTGCTACATGTAATAAGGACGCATGCTCCACTATGTTCATAGCAGCCTTATTTATAATAGCAAGAAGCTGGATAGAACCCAGATGTCCTTCAACAGAGGAACTGATAGAAAATGTGGTACATTTACACAGTGGAGTACTACTCAGCTATTAAAAACAATGAACTCATGAATTTCACAATCAAATGGATGGAACTTGAGAATATCATCCTGAGTGAGGTAACACAGACCAAAAAGGACATGTAAGATATGCACTCACTGATAAGTGGATATTAGACATAAAGTACAGAATATCCATGATATACCCCACAGATCCAAAGAAGTTAAACAAGGAGGAAGGCCAAGGGAGGATACTTGTATCCCACTTAGAATTGGGAACCAAACAATCATGAGAGGCAGAAGAAGGGATAACCCTGGATGTGAGAGGTAAAGGGTAGGGGAATAGTGAGGCATGGGGAGAGGCAAAAGAGTCTCAGAGGATCGGGAGAATGAATAGAAATCTGAAGCTGCTGGGTGCAGGGGTAGGAGGAGTCATTCTCTCAGAAATTCCAGAAACCCTGGATGTGGGAGACTCCCAGAACTCGATGCAGGTGACCTTAGTCAAAATGCCCAACAACTCCTGACAGGAGCCCCAGGGGAGGGATGGTGTTATCAATCAACCCACCTACAAAACTTTCAACTCAAAATGTGTCCTGTCTAAAAGAAATACAGAGATAAAGATGGGACAGAGACCAAAGGAATAGCTGACCACTGACTGGTCCATTTTGAAACTCATCCCATGGGTAGACACCAATCCCTCATACTATTAGGATTTTATGTTGTGCTTTCAGAGAGGAGCCTAGCATAGCAGCCTCTGAGGGGCTCTACCAAGCCACTGACTGAAACAGATGCAGATCCCCACAGACAAACATTGGACAGAGGTCAGGGACCCCTGTAGAAGAGTGAGGGAAAGGATTTAAGATCTTCAAAGAGATGGCAACCCCACAGGAAGACCAACAGTGTCAAGAAACCTGCCCCCCCCCGGGAGATCCCAGAGAGTGAACCACCAACCAGAGTATACATGGGCTAGTCTGAGGTCCCTGGCACATATGCAGCAAAGGACTGCATTATCTGGCCTCAGTTGGAGAAGAAGCAGCTAATCCTGCAGAGACTTAATGCACCAGGGTGGGATGCAGAGGAGGCTTCCCTCTCAGAGGCAAAGGGGATGGAGGAGAAGAAAGGAATTCTACAACTGAGGACCAAGAGGGAGGGCAGCATTTGGGTTGTAAATAAATAAATACATACATACATTTTTTAAAAAGTAGTTAACAAAGATCAAATGTTACCAATATGGAAGTAAGTAATGAAAAAGAATGAAGAGTTCAGAAATATATCCAAAGATACCTAGTAACCAACCACAAGAGCCAGGGGCATGGTATGTATATATGTATTCTAGATACTGAGATGGTAAAGGCAGGTGGATTACCTAAGTGGAGCTAGAGCGCAGTGATGGGCTCCCTGCTGAACAGAAACAGCTCCAAGGCCTTGTAGTGCCCACACACACACCCCTTCCCACATCCACCACCCCTCGAACTCCACCACCCCTTGGAGCGAGAGCAGAGGGGAAATGGAGCTGCCCGTCACCTCCTTTGACTGCTCTGTGTGTCTGGAGGTGCTACACCAGCCAGTCCGGACCTGCCACGAGTTCTGCTGATCTTGCATTGCCACCAGTATAAAGAACAATAACAAATTGACATGTCCATACTGCCAGGCATATCTTCCTTCAGAGGGAGTGCCCACAACTGACATAGCCAAGAAGATGAAGTCAGAATACCAGAACTGTGCCGAGTGTGGAACTCTGGTTTGCCTCAGTGACATGAGGACCCACATAAGGACCTGTGAGAAGTATATTGATAAATATGGCCCACTGCAAGAGCTTGGTGGGACCACAGCAAGATGCGTATGTCCATTTTGTCAAAGGGAACTGGATGAAGACTGCTTGCCGAATCATTGCATTATCCACCACAGGTCAGAAAGGAGGCCTGTGTTCTGTCCGCTCTGCCATTCATGACCTAATGAAAACTGAAGTACCTTCAATGGCAGTTCAATGAGACATTTGTAAGTCAGCCACACTTCATTTTATGATGATTTCATAGATTTTGATATAATTGAGGAAGCCATTATTCACAGAGCATTAGACCGCTCACTCCTTGAATATGTGAATCAATCACCACATAATTTTATGAATAGGATGGGGACCATTCACTCATAACATTTAAGATGCTGCTTGAAGGACTGGAGGGAAGTTGACAATGATGGAGAAACATGTACTACAGTGTTATACGCTTATCTTTGTTATGTTGCACTCAAAAACTGTTTTCTGGTTTAGATCTGCCTTTACAATCTTGAATTTATTAGACATTTAACCACATGAAACAGCCTCCATCAGCCATTAGCAGATGGAAGAGACACAACCCAGGCTGGCTATGTGATGGAGTAGCTTCATGTGTACATTAGTGATGCTGTGTATAACACTACATATTCCCAACTCTCATCACGGTTAATCAAGAAAGCCAATATCTGTTCTATGTTTAAAAAAATGGATAAAGGAACAAAATATGGGCACTAAAGGAAATCTGAAGTTTATTCAAACTTTCATGCTCTAATCTCCAATACCATGATCAAGTAGGCTTCATCCCAGGGATGCAGGGATGGTTCAATGTACGAAAATCCATCAATGCTATCCGCTACATAAACAAACTCAAAGAAAAGCACTACATGGTCATTTCATTAGATGCTGAAAAAACATTTGACAAAATTCAGCATCCTTTCACGCTAAAAGTCTTGGAAAGAACAGGAATTCAAGGCCCATACCCAAACATAGTAAAAAAAAAATATATACAGCAAACCAGTAGCCAACATCAAACTAAATGGAGAGAAACTTGAAGCAAACCCACTAAAATGAGGGACTAGACAAAGGCTGCCCTCTCTCACCATATCTTTTCAATATAGTACTAGCTAGAGCAATTAGACAACATATACCCAGAGGATTTCCCAGCATGCAATAAGGACACATTCTCCACTATGTTCATAGCAGCCTTATTTATAATAGGCAGAAGCTAGAAAGAACCCAGATGTCCCTCAATGGAGGAATGGACACAGAAAATATGGTATACTTACACAATGGAATACTACTCAGCAATTAAAAACATTGAATTCATGAAATTCTTAGGCAAATAGTTGGAACTGGAAAATATCATCCTAAATGAGGTAACCCAATCACAAAAGAACACACATGGAATGTAATCACTGATAAGTGGATATTTGCTCAGAAGCTCTGAATATCCAAGATACAATTCACATATCAAATGATTCCCAAGAAGGAAGGAAAGGGCCTGGGTCCTGGGAAGGCTTGATGTAGCATTGTAGGGGATTGCCAAGACAGAGAAGTAGGAGGGGGTTGATTGGAGAATGGGCAGAGAGAAGGGGGCTTATGGGACCTATGGGGAGGGGGGAACCGGGAAAGGGAAAATAATTTGGAATGTAAATAAAGAATATAGAAAAAAGAAATAAATAAAATGGCTATACAAAAAAAAAGAACATGAAAAATCTTATGAGAAAGGAGGAAAGGAAAAGAATTTGGAGAAAAGAGGTGGGGGAACAGCATCACTACATGAGTAAAAATTGCACATTTGTGAAACTGATATTACTAGTTATCAAAAAAGCAAAATGTAATCTTGTATCATATAAGTTAAAATAAAATAATAAAATAACAAGATAATTTCATATTATCTCAACATAGGGAAACTTTCTGGAACAAGATAGGTAACTGAGTAATAGCAAAAAACATAGATAAGTACATTAGACTTTTTTTTTCAATAAACGTTCTCAGACTGCAGCATAGGCTAGCCTCAAACTCACAGTGTATCTAAAGTTGGCCTCAAACTTATAGCACTCTTCCTGCTTCAAGCTAGTCAATATTAGATGTGTGAAGGCATACCTTGACAATGTTTTTTAAATCTTGATTTTTTTTTGTATGGCAAAAATAAATCACAAAGAGACAGGAAGTAAATAAGTAAAGAACAGGTAAGAAATAAAGTCAGAAATTGTATAATAGACTGCAGAATCATTAATAGTCCCAGAAATTGAAAATAAAATCTAAGATTTTATTGATCAGAGTTGGGGGTTAGAATTAAAAGTTAATTATAAAGAATATTGATGAATATTTGGGAAAACAAGTTGTCTCATATAATAATGATAGAAATGAGTTATTTTTATTTATGTTATGTAAATAGATGTTTTGTCTGTATTTGTGTCTATTTACATGAATGCCTGGAATGTATAGAGTCCAAAAGAGGGCACTGGGCCCTTTGGAACACTGAGTTCCCAGGTGGATGCTGGGAATCAAAAGCTTTTAATCACTGAGCCATTTTTCCAGACCCAAGTTATAAATTTAGAGGAAATTTTTATAATATTAAATAAAAAGTTTAAATGTCAGGCAAATAAAATGTCAAAATTAAAAATATGCATGCTTCATGTTCCACAATGAGAAATCTATTCCACAGAAATAAACGAATTAATATTTAAGAAAATTTAAGCATAAAATTGCTCAGTAAGACATTTCAATGCCAAAAGGAAATAGAAACAAATTGAATTTCTACCAATGAAAGAGTACATGAATAAACTGTAATTTGCTTATTCATATTTATTCATACACTACAACATTACAGCTATTTTTAAAGCCTGTTCAAGGAAAAGGCATATCTTCATAATGGAAAATACGGTGGTCACAACCTTAGTTAACCACATTATCAAACTGCTTACAATGGAGCACTTAGATGTTATATCCTTCTAACATGAAAGAAATGGAAGCAAAACAGAATCATCTATGAATTGGCCTTGTTAAATATCAAACCAAAATCTAACCAAACGTTTAGGCTTGCTTCTCATTTCCAAAAATACATGAAATAGAATAAGTTAAACCCTGAGGAAATAACCAGACAATCAAGAAATGTAAGCTATCCTGCAAGATAACAAATATAGCTGCTACCAGAGGCTGAGATCAAAGGATAAAAGACATCTTTGTTAATTTGCTGTTGTGATAAGACACCATGACCAAGACAACTTAAAAAAGAAGTTGGTGGGAGGATTGCTGTTTCAGAGGGTTAGAGTAGCCTTGGTTTCTGTTGCTTATGTTCTTGCCCTTGCCTCTCGCCATCTGGATATCTCTGGTGTTAGCTGGTCTTGCTGGCTCTGACTGTTTTTTTGAATAAGGTGATTAGTGTCTATACACCTCCCAGAGTTATATGGATCAGATATGATGAAGGGAGACCCCTAGAAGACTAGATTCCATGGAACCTAACAAAAAGCTATCTTGATGATACTAAAACTTTGTGTTGAGATTTGTATATTACAGAACATACAGCCTTGGTGAGTCTCGTCTGCAGACATGCTGAACTGACCTGCTTTGAACTCCTGATTTCTTGGACTTTTATACAGATCCAGTCAGGACACTGACATCAGACACTAAAACAATCATTGGTGGCATTCTTAAGGCCAACCAACTCCCCCATTTTCTCTACCCACCCCTTCAAAGATATCTCAACACCCATATTCAGCTTGAAGAAGTTATGAAGAGTTATCACCCCAGTTCTCTGGACTTGAGGGTCTAGAGGTGGTTATTCTAGTTTTCTTTCTGGGGAATGTAAAAATGGTCATAATTGGAACAAGGAGGAAATAGCTAGAATTGATTGTGTAACCATAATCGCATTTGGTAGAAATCTTTACAATAGTTACTAAGTTGAAGTCATAATTTCTTATATTGGTCCAGAATTTATTTTGATACAGAATCAAGGTTATCACTGGTATAAATTTCTTCTATTAATACAAAAAATTTAAAAGTACAAGGCTTACACCCAGTCCTTCTACAATGTCATTACAAACTGATCTGAGATGTTTAAGCCTGTGAGTTAAGGGCCAAATAGCAAATTCATAGCTCTGAGTTTGCTAGGGTGTTTTCAGATAATTTAATTAGAAATAGCTGAGGGTAGTTAACAAACAGTACAGATTACTTTACATAGATAGTTGGTTTTCAAAAACGTCAGAAATCAATAGAATGTGACAGTTAATGTTATTTATTCTTTTGTTGTTGAGACATATCTGCTCTTAGCAGCTCCCCTTTTGTGGATTCAAAGAAGAAATTGAGCGTCTCTACCTCCAAGTGAGGTGGTACATTGTGGCTAGGTGGTCACTGGGCAGAAATTCCCTGTCTCTCCTGCAGACCTGTACCATTCTTGATAGAACACAAGTTACTGGTTAGGACAGCTTAGTTCTGCAGAGACAGAATAAGCTAGTCCTTAATTCCTGTTTCTCAGAGGCCTGTCAGATGATCCTGGGCCAGAAGGCTAAAGATTGATGCTCCAACTTCCTGACTTACTGGAGTTGTATGGATAGGCAGCTGTCTCTACAACTTGTCTCAGTGCTGGAAGCCGAGTTAGGATTCCTATATTTTCAGATAATGTTGCTCGTTCTTAGATTTCTGACGGGGTTGAAAGACTACTTATTGTCTCATAGCCAACCTAGGCTATTTAACATTGAGAAAATATATTTGAGAAAATAGTTCTCAGATAGTATACAAGCTAAACCAGGACATAACATATGGATTTATAAGTATTTTAAGTTAGAATAGATAACAGAGTGTTCTATTTAATTGTCAAAGATGATGGACTGGATGTTAGGTGTATCATACTTTATAAATTAAAAAATGGTTTAAAAGAGGACCCTGGGCCTGTAAAGATTGGATCTAGTTTTGTAGAGAAACCATGGGGGTAGGGGGAATGATTGGAGAATAGTTGGGGGGAGAGGAATTATGGGACGTATGGGGGGGACTGGGAAAGGGGAAAGCCTTTGGAATGTAAACATAGAATATAGAAAATAAAAATTAAAAAATGGTTTAAAAAGACTAATTGAGACTTGTCTAATCTAGGTGGGCAGCATGTATCATTATCAATTGGCTCTTAAATCATTGTGTGGGCATCTTGTGAATTGAGATTGTGAATATATCAATCTGATTGATTAATAAGAAAAAAAGAAGAGTTAGGCAGAATTCCTAGAGGCAAATATAAGGAAATATATTCTGTCTGGGTGGCCCAGAACCACTCTGGGATAGCTCTGGGATATAAGATTAACTTTACCAGTCTGTCTCTAACACAAGCTCTGAGTATTTTAGGGAGCACTGAGGACTTTGCCTTTAGGAATTCTTAAATTAATGAAAAAATGAGACAAGACTGTTCCAAGGTATGGTTGAGGAGAAAGTTTTATTGTAGATATGAGGGAGAACACAGCCAGAGGCATCTAGAAAAGTCCAGACTGAGTGTGGCCATGAGAGGAGAGAGAGATGGGAGAGCAGGACAGGAAGAATAGAGGAGAGAGGAGGAAGCCAAGAAAGGAAACAGGAACTAAGAGACCAAGAGAAACCAAGAGAATAAGGAGGGTGCACAGCCAAAATAAAATAGCTG
This sequence comes from Apodemus agrarius, assembly GCA_964023405.1. Lineage (NCBI taxonomy): Eukaryota > Metazoa > Chordata > Mammalia > Rodentia > Muridae > Apodemus > Apodemus agrarius. The sequence continues at coordinate 55,811,940 of OZ030010.1, forward strand.
GGCTCTACAGGAACAAAGAGAAGTGAAGCCTGGGGGGCTGGAGAGGTTTAAGGTATGGGTGCCTTATGCCACCCAGGATGACTTTATAACAGTTACTTTTGAGTAGGGACTAAGGAAGACCTGCAGCCAGAGTCGTCTTTGCCATATTAAATAGGGATGTCAGCCATCTGTCCTGAGTTTCTTTGAAACCTAACAGTCAATAGAAAGTTGGATAAAGTAACCATTCTTGCACTGAAAATTTCACTATAGGAGAGAGCTGATATGAAGGCCCTCAACACACTGTGTTCATTCAGAGAAAATGCACCTAACCCTCAAGAGACTGGAGGCCCCAGGGAGTGGGGAGGTCAGGTGGGGTGGAGGGTGGGGACAGCCACGTGGAGACAGGGGGTGGGAAGAAGGTGTGGGATGTGGAATAGTTGGAGTGTGGATGGGGGAGGTAATAAAACCTGGAGTGTAAAAACAAATTTTAAAAATCATACTAACAACTAAAAAAAAACTTTCACTGTAAAGAAATGACAAATGTTTGAGGAGATAAATATATTTAACCTGATTTAAACATTATGCAATGAATTCATATATGGAAACACTGCATGGTTCCCATCAGCAAGTACAATTTATATTTTTATGTTTTCAGTGAAAAATAAGTAAGTTTTAATAGCTGGGAGTATAAGTCAATGATATACTGTCTGACATGGGTGAGACCTGACCTCCAATCAGTCCCCAGCACCATAAGTACTGTGTTGTTGTTGTTGTTTTGTTTTGTTTTTCTTTCCTAGAACTACAATTAAAATGACACTAATACAATTAATTTTCAAATATTTTGATTTTTTATTTTCTAAAGTTTGGTGATGATACTATGGGTATGAATGAAAATGTTCTTTTTTAGACAATAGATTTCATAGTTCTTAAGGGTGAAGTATTATATACTCCAATTTACTCTGTCTCAAATGTTTTAGGAGGAATCCATTAGATCTGTAGTTCTCAACATGTGGGTCATGACCTCTGTAGGAGTCACATATCAGGTATCCTGCATATCAGATATTTACATTATGGTTCATTAACAGTAACAAAATTACAGTTATGAAGTAGCAATGACATAATGTTATGGTTGGGGGTCACCACAACATGAGGAACTGTATTAAAGGGTTGCAGCATTAGGAAAGCTGAGAAACACTGCATTAAATTGTGCCGAATCAAACTGCCATTCCATAAGTCAAAAATTGTTGAGTATTGGCAATTTCACGTGGTTTAGCCTAATACATTGGGGGAAAGAACCAGTAAAAATGCAATAAAGCCTTAACAATGGCTGAACTTAGACAACAGTGCTATAGGAATGTATTTTACCATTATTTCAACTTTTTACTTCAATAAAGATTGAAGGAAAATAAAACATGCCTATGTATTGGCCTATAGTATCTCTATTTTTTAATATTTTGACTGTTTCATCATGAATTCATAATGAATTTTGGCCATTTTCACACCTATTGCCCTCTACTCTCACCCACTGAAACCCTTCCTTCAACATATCTTCTCCTTACTTTCCTGTCCTTTTTGTGCATGGGCCACTGAGCTCAGTTAAGGCTTCTTTCATGAGCCATTTCCTGGAGCACAGGCAATTTATTCGTAGTTATACCACTAAAGAAGGTGATACAGCAGTTCTGACCACCAATACTGACCAATAGTCCCTCGGGGAGGGATAGAGGCTTATGAGGCTCCATGATGAACTATTAATGATCCCTTGTCTAGCTTTTTTAAACCTGCTAAGAAACATATATAGGAGAGATTCATCAAATGGATGGAATAGAGGAACAACCTATATATGTATGATATGTGTATGTATGTATGTATATATATATATATAAACAACTATGAAAAAGCATCAGTTGCGAATAAAGCTATTATTATTGATTGTGATAAAAACAGGGGAAGTTGGGTAAACATTAGGTATCCCTAGCTATACTTGTTAAAATATGAATGTTTCACATTGTTTTTTAAATCTAATTTTCATTTTATTATTGTATGTGATGGTTGTTTTGCCTACAGTTATGAGCACCACCCTATGAGTGCGGTGCCTATGGAAACCAGAAGCGGCCATCAGATCCCCTAGCACTGGACTTGCAGATTGTTTTAAACTGTCATGTGGGTGCTGCAAATTAAATAGGGATTCTCTGGAAGACCAGCCAATTGTCTTAATCTCTCCAGTTCTAAATCTGATTGTAAATACACCACACAAGCACAGAAATTGGAGTTAGAGTTGATTTTTTAAATAGGATGTCCTTGAAAGCACTAACCTTTAACTACATCACCCTGTCTCTTTTCACACACACACACACAAAAAATGGCAGAGCTGAACAATTGTGTCTATGTGACTTGCCAAGTGTGGAGTTTTAATAGAAGACCTGTCTTTTACAGAAAACTTTTTTCTGATCTCTAATTTGGATAGTGTTATGATTAGAATATGCAATGTCCCCACAGGCAAGATTTAGCAGATTTTATTGAAACATTGAGGCATAAAAAGAAAATATTGTGTGTATGAAAGTTTCTTTAATTAATGCTTACCTATATATGGTGATGCATAATACTAATCCCAGAGCATGGGAGATTGAAACAGGAGGTCATGTCACATAACTTGGGCTATGTGAGATGGAAGGAAGGAAGGAAGGAAGGAAGGAAGGAAGGAAGGAAGGAAGGAAGGAAGGAAGGGGAAAAGCAGACAGGAGAGAGAGATTAGCACTTAAAAGCACTGGCTGCTCTTTCTGACAACTGGAATTCAACTCCCAGCACCCACAGGGTGGCTCACAATTGTCTGCAACTCCAGTTCTAGGAAATCTCATGTCTTCTTCTGGCCTCCACAAGCCTATCTTTGTATACAGACATACATGCAGGCAAAATATCCATATACATATAAAAAAAGAACTTGGGGGAAAAATGGAACTTGGAGAGGCAGCTCAGCAGTTAAGAGTATTTGGTGTGCAAGTGACAGTAACTGAGTTCAAATCCCCAGTACCCACATAAAAAGCTAGGTATGACCTTGCACATACCTATAACCCCAGTGCTGTGGGGGAATGGAGAATGGCTTGCTGGGGCTTACTGGCCATGAGCCTATCTCCAGGTTTAGTGTGAGAACCTATCTCAAGGGAATAAAGAGTCCATACACACCTGTGCATCTAAAACTACATATTCAAATATACCAACACAAATTCACACAACCAAAACTTGGAAAACATTAAATAACACACAGTTTTAAATGTTTTCCTTGGATTTGGTGAGATGTCTCAGTGGGTAAAAGCACTTGCCCCACAAGCCTGACAATGAATCTAATCTCCAGAAATCTGTGTGACAGTTGTCCTCTGACCTCTCCATATGCAACATGGCATATGTGCATGCCACTACACACACACACACACACACACACACACACACACACACACACACACAAAATAATAATAATGATGATGATGATAATAATAATATAGATAATTAAAACTTTGAAAAAATCTCTTAGCACTTCAATAATGTTCTGCTTATAAGTCTAGTATATTTTGGTCCAATAATGATACAGGCTTTATCTTGTACAGCAGGTAGTAAAAGCCAGTGCTGATTAAGAAACCAGCCTCACTGAGATAAAATCTTCTGGAAAGTGTTTTCTGAGAGCACAAAGAACCTGTGTTCTAGAGATAGCCAAGATTTACCTTGTGCTATAGCTGTACTTGGTAATGTGTAAGAGTCACCCAGGTAGTACTGGTTTTGAAGGAATGAAGGCATGAAAAACAGCTGTTTGGCAGTGTGAGAGGCCATGGAAGGCCACTGGTGAAGGTGCAGCCTCAGTTGTAGTTGATGGCCCAGGACTGAAGGGGTCATGCAAAGGAGTTGAGGCTTGGCACCATGAAGAGAGTCTAAGAGAGGCTATTGATGAAGCCTGGTTGCAGTGGAAGACCCCAATGTATTGGAGATGCCAGTACCATGGGATGATCACCAAGAACAGCAGCAGCACAGGAATGGAGTCAACCTGAGCTTAGAGTGCTACAGAGGGCAGAGCTGGAGAAGTGATGCCAGCCCTTTGGAGGAGCCCAGAGGAACATGTGTGGATCTCAGACACTGAAACAGGAATCTGTAATGTTGAAGTTGTCTTGGAGACCCCAAGATGTTCCAGAGGCCAGAGCTGTGGGATATCTGCTGAGAAAAGCTGCTAATAGGTAGTAGAACCAGCCCAGGAGAAAGAAGTTTGTTGCAGTCAACAAAGATGAAAAAGAGTTGGAGATGTACTGTAGAAAGCTTTGACATCAGACATGGAGATGTAGAGTTTGAAGTTTGCCCAGCTGGTTTCCTATCTTGCTTTGGGGATTTGGAGTTAAGTGATTGGATGAATCTCAGAAGAGGCTTCGAAATTTGGAATTTTAACATTGTTGAGACTGCTATGAACTATAAGGACTTTTCAAGTTGGACTAAATGTATTTTTTTATTATGCTATGTATAGGTATGGCCTCCATAGACTCATAGGCTTGAACAAGTCTATGGGGACCAGGGAGTGGAATGTAATGGTTTGTATATGCTAGTCCCAAGGAGTGGCACTATTAGAAGATGTGCCCCTGTTGGAGTAGGTGTGGCCTTGTTGGAGTAGGTGTGTTGCTGTGGATGTGGGCTTTAAGACCCTCATCCTAGCTTCCTGGAAGTCAGTATTCTGCTAGCAGCCTTCAAATGAAGATGTAGATCTCTCAGCTCTTCCTGTAGCATGCCTGCCTGGATGCTGCCATGCTTCTGCCTTGATGATAATGGACTAAACCTGTAAACTGGCCTCAATTAAATTTTGTCCTTACAAGAGTTGTCTTGGTCATGGTGTCTATTCACAGCAGTAAAACCCTAAGACAATGTCTGTACATTATGTCCATTACTGGTATTCATGGAGACCGGAAGAGAGTATTGGATCCTTTCGAACTAGAGCTATGGACTACTTGTTAGCCAAAACCTGCATCTTTTGGAAGAGCTTTTTAGTTAGCCTCTAGTGTCTTGTAGGGGCATTGTGGCCTCATTATAGAGTGACTGAGAGAGAGAGAGACAGAGAGAGAGATCATATGCATATTCAGACAGACAGTAAGTTTCTATTAACCTGCACTCTGCTCACCCACACCAATTTAACCTTTCCTGTTCCCTTAGCCTCTTTTAATCTTTTGTTTCAGTGCAGTCTATCCCCCTTTCCTTCAACCCCTACTCCTCCCCATGGCCCTAGTAATTACTAATTTCTATGGAGATTCCAAATGGAACACAAATAGGTAATTATCTAATACTATAATGATAATATACACAAATAAGAGAAAGCATGCAACAAATAAGAGAGAACATGTGATGTTTGTCATTCTAGTTCTGGTATTACCTCATTCAGAATGACTTTTTCCAGCTCCATCTATTTATCTATGAATTTCATTCTTCTTAATACCTAAATACTATTCCAGTGTGTAAATATACTGAATTCTCCCTCTGGATAGTCAGATAATAGGAGGCCAGGTGGTGGTGGTGGTGGCACACACCTTTAACCCCAGCACTTGGGAGGCAGAGCCAGGTGGATTTCTGAGTTTGAGGCCAGCCTGGTCTACAGAGTGAGTTTCAGGAGGCCAGGACTACACAGAGAAACCCTGTCTCAAAAACAAAACAAAACAAAAGGACAGATAATAGGCCTTAGGGGAAAATCTACTACTATTTTTCTACTAAATAGACATAGTATTAAACCAATTCCTAATGACTTATTATTATGCCCTTAGATCAGTACATCTCTCAACCTTCCTTTGGGGAACTTCTATTTGAAGTAGAAGCTTGATAACACAAAGACCCACGACTGACTATGGTACAGAGAATAAGGGACTGCAGAATGCTCATCCCTAAGAAGAACATGTACTGTACACCCCCTCCTAAGATCATTGTAGAAAAGGGAGCATAAATAGTTAAGAACCAGGGATGCTGGTTGACTATAGGAAAACAGTGTCTTCTAGACATAGCAGCATAGCTACACATATGAACTCACATCAGTTAATACCATGCATAAAAACTGTGTGAACCCAGCTGGGCTGTGGTGGCGCACGCCTGTAATCCCAGCACTCTGGGAGACAAAGGCAGGCGGATTTCTGAGTTGGAGGCCAGCCTGGTCTACCGAGTGAGTTCCAGGACAGCCCAGGGCTATACAGAGAAACCCTGTCTTGAAAAACCCAAATCCAAAAAACAAAAAACAAAACAAAACTGTGTGAACCCAAGATAAACCAAATACTAGCATGGAGAGGGGAGTTGGGCATAAAATTCCACCATGGAACTGTTAGTAATTTTTATCTCTTAGGAGAGGGAGAGAATGTTTTAAGCTTGTAGCCTCCAGTAAGTTGGCCACACACGTTAAAGAATATTTGGGAGGCACAAATTGTTCTTGATGGGTTTAAAAGTAGACCCAAATTTGGATGGGTAGAGAAGAGGTTGTAAATCTGGGATGACTGGAGGACAGAGGTAAATATGATAGAAACACACCATGTGAAATAAAGAAATAATAAAAATTTTAAATTAAATAAGTATTTCTAACATATTCAACAGTCACAGATTCTCAGTACTTAGACCAGTCATGAGTTTCTGCACTAACTGCTGTACACTGCAAAAGGCAGCTTCTATGAACAAAGCTGACAACAGAATTGACCTATGGGCATAGACATGAATATTTAGAAGATAATGTGGTATCACAGGCTCATGTATTTGAACACTTGTTCTCCAGTTGGTGCCACTATTTTGGAAAGTTGTAAAACCTTTGGGAGATGTGATGGTTTGTATATGCTTGGCCCAGGGAATGGTAATATTTGGAGGTGTGGCTTTGTTAGAGAAGGTGTGGCCTTGATGAAAATTTGTATCACTGTGGGTATGTGCTTTAAGACCCTCATCCCAGCTTCCTGGAAGCCAGTATACTGCTAGCAACCTTCAGATGAAGATGTAGAACTCTCAGCTCCTCCTGTACTATGCCTGCCTGGATGCTGCCATGCTCCCACCATGATGATAATAGACTGAACCTCTGAACTGTAAGCTAGCCCCAATTAAATGTTACAAGAGTTGCCTTGGTCATGGTGTCTGTTCACAGCAGTAAAACCCTAAGACATAAAGCCAAAGGAAGTAGACCTGCTGAACAGGACAGAACTAAGACAGGAGATGAGACCTACCTGGAGGTAATGGGTCACTGATGTAGTGTGCCTTCTACATTCTAGGCCACCTCCACTTCCCAGGACTATATAACAAGCAGCTGCCTCAAAAGTAGTGAATATGCACAGATGTTCATCTTAATGAATGTTCTGCCTTGATGGAAGTTGTTATCCTGTTTCGGTGTTCTGATTTTCAGAGTAGGACATTTTATAAGTAATCCAATGGGCAGAAAATATGATAAGTAGATTTAAAGAGGACGTTCAGACTTTAACATGAAGGGATGTTGTATTTTTGTCAAAGAATTTTTCAGCATCTACTAAGATGTTCTCATGACTTTTTTCCTTGAGTTTGTTTATATAGTGTATTACATTGATGATTTTTTTTTGTATATTGAACCATCCCTATGTCCCTGGGATGAAGCCTACTTGATCATGGTGAATAATGGTTTTGATGTGTTCTTGGAATCTGTTTGTGAGAATTTTATTGAGTATTTTTGCACCAATATTCATAAGTGAAAATGGCCTGAAGTTCTTTTTCTTTGTTGGGTCTTTCTGTGGATTAGGTATCAGAGTAACTGTGGCTTCATAGAATGAGTTGGGTAGTATTCTTTCTGTTTCTATTTTGTGGAATAGTTTGAGGAGTATTGGTATTAGGTCTTCTTTGATGGTCAGATAGAATTCTGCACTAAAACCATCTGGCCCTATACTTTTTTTTGGTTGGGAGGTTTTTAATAATTATATTTGCTTAGGGGTTATGGGATTGTTTAGATATTTTACTTGATCTTAATTTAATTTCATGGTATCTGTCTAGAAAATCATCCATTTCATCTATATTTTCCAATTTTGTCAAATAAGAACTTTTGTAGTAAGTTCTTATGATTTTTTAAAATTTCCTCAGTTTCTGTTGTTATGTTTCCATTTTCATTTCTGTTTTTGTTAATTTGGATACTGTCTCTGTGCCCTTTAGTTATTTTGACTAAAAGTTTATCTATCTTGTTGACTTTCTCAAAGAACCAGGAATTTATGGTACATAACTAAACATAATAAAAGCAATATACAACAAACCAACAGCCAACATAAAATTAAATGGAGAGAAACTAGAAACAATCCCACTAAAACCAGGGACAAGACAAGACTGCATGCTCTTTCCCTATCTATTCAATATAGTGCTTGAAGTTCTAGCCAGAAAAATTAAACAACAAAAAGATATCAAGGGAATAAAATTGGAAAGGACAAAGTCAAAATATCACTATTTGCAGATGATATTATAGCATAAATTAGCAACCCCCAAATTCCACCAGAGAATTCCTACAGCTGATAAACAACTTCAGCAAAGTGATGGGATATAAAATTAACTCAAACAAATCAGCAGCCTTCCTTTATACAAATGGTAAACAGGCTGAGAAATAAATTGAGGAAACAATATCCTTCACAATGGCCACAAGTAGTATAAAATATTGTGGTGTAGCTCTTACTAAGTAATTGAAAGATTTGTATGACAAAAACTTCAAACCCCTGAAGAAAAAATTGAAGAAGACTTCAGAATATAGAAAGATCTCCCGGGAGAAGGGAGCAGCAGAGCCTGGTACGAGCAGCTCAGCCAAGGACACACGGTGCTTTCAGCAGGGGCAGCCATCTTGCCCCAGACCCCCGCGCGCAAACAGCGGACACACTGGACGCAGTGAGCAGCTGGAATCAGGTGCGTGGCCAGAGTTATAGCTTAGCTTAGCTCTGCAGGAGATCCGGGCACAGAAAGCTCAGCTGCGGGTGCAGACTAGCAGCCAGGACCAGCTCTCCGAGCGGACTAGCAGCGAGGGGCCACCGGGCCGCCTCGGAGCACAGCTCGGCACTCTAGCAGCTGGAGTCAGGGGCCTGGACTCAGAGCGAGCATAGTCCAGCACAGACAAGGCAGCCAGAAGGGAGCAGCAGAGCCTGGTACGAGCAGCTCAGCCAAGGCCACGCGGTGCTTTCAGCAGGGGCAGCCATCTTGCCCCAGACCCCCGCGCGCAAACAGCGGGCACACTGGACTCAGTGAGCGGGTGGAATCAGGTGCGTGGCCAGAGTTATAGCTTAGCTTAGCTCTGCAGGAGATCCGGACACAGAAAGATCAGCTGCGGGTGCAGACTAGCAGCCGGGACCAGCTCTCTGAGCTGACTAGCAGCAAGGGGCCACCGGGCCGCCTAGGGGCACAGCTCAGAACTCTAGCAGCTGGAGTCAGGGACCTTGACTCAGAGCGAGCATAGTCCAGCACAGACAAGCTGCCAGAAGGGATCTGTCTCCTGGGGACAGGCGTGCTGTGCTTTCAGCAGGGCGCCATCTACAATAAGACCAACTAACGCCAGAGATAAAGAGATGGCAAAAGGCAAAAGTAGGAACGTTATTAACAGAAATCAAGGCAATATGGCACCATCTGAACCCAATTCGCCAACCACAGCAAGTCCAGGATACCCCAGCACACCAGAAAAACAAGAGTTAGATATAAAAGCACAGGTCATGATGCTCCTAGAGGAACACAAAAAAGACATAAACAAATCTCTTAAAGAAATGCAGGGGAACATCAATAGAGTAGAAGCTCTTACAATCCAAACACAAAAAACACTTAAAGAACTCCAGGAGAATATGGGCCATCAGACAGAAACCAATAAAGAGGAAGTGAGAAAATCAGTTAAAGAAATGCAGGAGAACTTGAAACAACAGGCAGAAGTCATGAAAGAGGGAGCACAAAAATATATTAAAGAATTACATGAAAACACAAACAAACAAATGATGGAACTGAGCAAAACCATTCAAGATCTGAACACAGAGGTAGAAACAACTAAGAAATCACAAAAGGAGGCAACCTTGGAGATAGAAAACCTTGGGAAGAAAACAGGGGTCATAGATGCAAACATAAACAATAGAATACAAGAGATAGAAATAAGAATCTCCGATGCTGAAGATAACATAGTAACCATTGACTCCACAGTCAAAGAAAACGCAAAATCCAAAAGGCTTGTAACCCAAAACATCCAGGAAATCCAGGACACAATGAGAAGACCAAACCTAAGGATTATAGGGATAGATGAGAGTGAAGATCTACAACTTAAAGGGCCAGCAAATATCTTTAACAAAATTATGGAAGAAAACTTTCCTAACTTAAAGAGAGAGATGCCCATGAATGTACAAGAAGCCTACAGAACTCCAAACAGACTGGACCAGAACAGAAACACCTCCCATCACATAATAATCAAAACCCCAAATGTACTAAACAAAGAAAGAATATTAAAGGCAGTAAGAGAAAAGGGCCAAGTAACATATAAAGGAAGACCTATCAGAATCACACCAGACTTCTCTCCAGAAACCATGAAAGCTAGAAGATCCTGGGCAGACCTCATGCAGACCCTAAGAGAAAACAAATGTCAGCCAAGACTACTATACCCAGCAAAACTCTCAATCAACATAGATGGAGAAATCAAAATATTCCATGACAGGACCAAATTTACACAATATCTTTCCACTAACCCAGCTCTACAAAGGATAATAGGAGGAAAACTCCAACACAAGGAAGGAAATGGCACCCAAGAAAAAGCAAGACAGTAAACTTCTTCCATCAAACTCAAAGGAAGATAACTACTCAAAAACAAAAATAACATCAAAAATGTCAGGAAGTAATAATCTCTATTCCTTAATATCTCTTAACATCAATGGACTCAACTCCCCAATAAAAAGACATAGACTAACAGACTGGATACGGAAACAGGACCCTACATTTTGCTGCTTACAGGAAACACACCTCAGAGTCAAAGACAAACACTACCTTAGAGTAAAAGGATGGAAGACAATTTTGCAAGCAAATGGTCACAGGAAGCAAGCTGGAGTAGCCATTTTAATATCAGATAAAATTGACTTTCAACCCAAAGTCATCAAAAGAGACACAGAAGGTCACTTCCTGCTAGTCAAAGGAAGAATCCACCAAGAGGAACTCACAATTCTAAACATCTACGCTCCAAATGTAAGGGCACCCTCATTTGTAAAAGAAACCTTACTAAAGCTCAAAGCACACATTGCACCTAACACAATGATTGTGGGGGACCTCAATACTCCACTATCTACAGTGGACCGACCAGGAAAACAGAAACTAAACAGAGACACGGAGAAACTCATCGAAACTTTGGAGCAATTGGATTTAACAGATATATATAGAACATTTCACCCTAAAGCAAAAGACTATACCTTTTTCTCAGCCCCTCATGGTACCTTCTCCAAAATCGACCATATAATTGGACACAAGACAGATCTCAACAAATATAAAAAGATCGAACTAATCCCATGCCTCTTATCAGATCACCATGGAGTAAGAGTGTTCTTCAATAGCAACAAAAACAACAGAAAATCCCCATACGCTTGGAGGCTGAACAATATTCTACTCAATGATACCTTAGTCCAGGAAGAAATAAAGAAAGAAATCAAAGAATTCTTAGAACTTAATGAAAATGAAGGCACAACATACCCAAATCTATGGGACACAATGAAAGCAGTGCTTAGAGGAAAACTCATAGCCCTGAGTGTCTCCAAAAAGAAACAGGAGAGAGCATATACCAGCAACTTAATGGCGCACTTGAAAGCTCTGGAACAAAAAGAAGCAATTTCACCCAGGAGGAGTAGAAGACAGGAAATCATCAAACTCAGGGCTGAAATCAATCAAGTTGAAACAAAGAGAACCATACAAAGAATCAACAAAACCAGGAGCTGGTTCTTTGAGAAGATCAACAAGATAGATAAACCCCTAGCCAGACTTACTAAAGGACACAAAGACAGTATTCAAATTAATAAAATTAGAAGTGAAAAGGGAGATATAACAACAGAAACTGAGGAAATTCAAAAAATCATCAGATCCTACTACAAAAACCTATACTCAACACAACTGGAGAATCTGGAGGAAATGGACAATTTCCTCGACAGTTACCAAATACCAAAATTAAACCAGGATCAAATAGATCGTCTAAACAGACCCATAACCCCCAAAGAAATAGAAGGGGTCATAGACAGTCTTCCAACCAAAAAGAGCACAGGACCAGACGGTTTTAGTGCAGAATTCTATCAGACATTCAAAGAAGTCCTGATACCGATACTCTTCAAATTATTCCACAAAATAGAAACAGAAGGAACACTACCCAACTCATTCTATGAAGCCACAATTACCCTGATACCAAAACCACACAAAGATCCAACTAAGAAAGAGAACTACAGGCCAATTTCTCTTATGAATATCGATGCAAAAATACTAAACAAAATACTTGCCAACCGAATCCAAGAACACATCAAAACGATCATTCACCATGATCAAGTTGGCTTCATCCCAGGGATGCAGGGATGGTTCAATATACAGAAATCCATCAACGTAATCCACTACATAAACCAACTCAAAGAAAAAAACCACATGGTCATCTCATTGGATGCTGAAAAAGCATTTGACAAAATTCAGCATCCTTTCATGCTAAAGGTCCTAGAAAGAACAGGAATTCAAGGTCCATATCTAAACATAGTAAAAGCAATATACAGCAGACCAGTAGCCAACATCAAGGTAAACGGAGAAAAACTCGAAGCAATCCCTCTAAAATCAGGGACTAGACAAGGCTGTCCCCTCTCGCCATATCTCTTCAATATAGTACTTGAGGTACTAGCTAGAGCAATTCGACAACAGAGGGAAGTCAAAGGGATACAAATCGGAAAGGAAGAAGTCAAACTATCACTATTTGCAGATGATATGATAGTTTGCTTAAGTGACCCAAAAACCTCCACCAGAGAACTCCTGCAACTGATAAACAACTTCAGCAAAGTGGCTGGCTATAAAATCAACTCAAGTAAATCAGTAGCCTTCCTATATGCGAAGGATAAGCAGGCCGAGAAAGAAATTAGGGAAATGACACCCTTCACAATAGCCACAAATGATATAAAGTATCTTGGAGTGACGCTAACCAAACATGTGAAAGATTTATATGACAAAAACTTCAGGTCTCTGAAGAGGGAAATTGAAGAAGACATCAGAAAATGGGAAAATCTTCCATGCTCGTGGGTTGGCAGGACTAATATAGTCAAAATGGCAATCTTGCCCAAAGCAATATACAGATTCAATGCAATTCCCATCAAAATCCCAACTCAGTTCTTCATAGAGCTAGAAAGAGCAATTCTCAAATTCATCTGGAATAACAAAAAACCCAGGATAGCTAAAACTATCATCAACAGCAAAAGAACTTCTGGGGGAATCAATATCCCGGACCTCAAGCAATATTATAGAGCAGTGGTATTAAAAACTGCATGGTATTGGTTCAGTGACAGGGAAGCGGATCAATGGAATAGGATCGAAGACCCAGAATTGAACCCACACATCTATGGCCAATTGATCTTCGACAAAGGAGCTGAAAACATCCAGTGGAAAAAAGATAGCCTTTTCAACAGATGGTGCTGGCTCAACTGGAGGTCAACATGCAGAAGAATGAGAATTGATCCACTCTTATCTCCTTGCACTAAGCTCAACTCCAAGTGGATCAAAGACCTCCACATAAAACCAGACACACTAAAACTAATAGAAAAGAAACTGGGGAAGACCCTTGAGGACATTGGCTCAGGGGAAAAATTCCTGAACAGAACACCAATTGCTTATGCTCTAAGAGCAAGAATAGACAAATGGGACCTCATAAAACTACAAAGTTTCTGTAAGGCAAAAGACACTGTCAAAAGGATAAATCGGCAACCAACAAATTGGGAAAAAATCTTCACCAACCCCACATCCGACAGAGGGCTAATCTCCAATGTATACAAAGAACTCAAGAGGTTAGACCCCAGAAAACCAAATAACCCTATCCAAAAATGGGGTACAGAGCTAAACAGAGTCTTTTCACCTGAAGAAATTCGGATGGCTGAGAAACACCTTAAAAAATGTTCAACATCACTAGTCATTAGGGAAATGCAAATTAAAACAACCCTGAGATTTCACCTCACACCAGTCAGAATGGCTAAGATTAAAAACTCAGAAGACATCAGGTGTTGGCGAGGATGTGGAAAAAGAGGAACACTCCTCCACTGCTGGTGGGAATGCAAGCTGGTACAACCACTCTGGAAATCAGTATGGCGGTTCCTCAGAAAACTGGGCGTGATACTTCCGGAGGACCCAGCCATACCACTCCTGGGAATATACCCAGAAGATTCACCAGCATGCAATAAGGATACATGCTCCACTATGTTCATAGCAGCTTTATATATAATAGCCAGAAGCTGGAAAGAACCCAGATGTCCCTCAACAGAGGAATGGATACAAAAAATGTGGTATATATACACAATGGAGTACTATACAGCCATTAGAAACAATGAATTCATGAAATTCTTAGAGAAATGGATGGAGCTGGAGAATGTCATACTAAGTGAGGTGACCCAGTCTCAAAAGAATACCCATGGTATACAGTCACTGATAAGTGGATATTAGCCTAGAAGCTTGGAACACCAAAGACACAAATCACATATCAAGTGATGTCTCACAAGAAGAAAGGAGTGGATACTGGTGCTATAATGGACCAAAACATCATTGTGGGAGAGTACAAGAACTTTAAAGTGGGAGGGGGTGGATGCGGGAGCAGGGGGAGGGAAAAGGACATGTGGGACCTTTGGGGGTGGGGAACCAGAAAAAGGGAAATGAATTGTAAATATAGAATATATACAATAAAAAAAATCAAAAAAAAAAAAAAAGAAAGATCTCCCGGGATAATGGATTGGTAGGACTAATAGTGAAAATGGCCATCTGACCAAAAGCAATCTCCAGATTCAAAGCAATCCCCCCCCATCAAAGTAACAATACAATTATTCACAGACATGGAAAGAGCAATTCTCAACTTCATATGGAAAAAAACAGAATAGACAAAACAATTCTCAACAATGAAAGATCTTCTGGGGGAAACAGCATCTCTGACCTCAACAGTACTACAGAGCAATTGTAATAAAAACTGCATGGTATTGGCACACAGACAGGTCAATCAATGGACTAGAATCAAAGACTCAGAAATAAACCCTCACACCTGTGGACGCTTGATCTTTGACAAAGTGGGATAAAAAGCATCTTCAATAAATGATACTGGTATAACTGGCAGTCTGTATGTAGAAAAATGAAAATAGATCCATATTTGTCACCTTGCACAAAGTTCAAGTCCATGTGGATCTAGGATTTCAGCATAAAATCAGATACACTGAATCTAATAGAAGAAAAAATGGGAAAGAGTCTCAAACTCATTGGTACAGGGGGAAATTTCCTGAACAGAACACCAATGGCTCAGGCTCTAAGATCAACAATTGATAAATAGAACCTCATGAAACGTAAAAGCTTCTGTAAGGCAAAGGACACTATCAATTGGACAAAACAGCAACCTACAGATTGGGGAAAAAAATAACCTTATATCTGATAGAGGGCTAATATCCAAAATCTATAGAGAACTCAAGAAGTTAACCTCCATAAAAACAACCCAATCAAAAAATGGGGTACAGAGCTAAATAGAGAATTCACAACAGAAGAATCTCAAATGGCTGAGAAGCACTTAAAGAACTGTTCAAAGCCCTTATTCATTAGAGAAATGCAAATCAAAATGACCATGAGATTCCATCTTATAACAATCAGAATGACTAAGATCAAAAACTCAAGTGACAGCCCATGCTGTCGAAGATGTAGAAATTGCAAACTGGTACAACCACTCTGGAAATCAAACTGAGGCTCTTCAGAAAATTGGATATAGATCTACCTGAAGACCTAGCTATATCTCTCCTGGGCACATAACCAAAAGATGTTCTACAATACCACAACATGCTCTACTACATTTATAGCAGCCTTATTTGTAATAGCCAGAACCTGAAAACAACCCAGAGGTCCCTCAACTGAAAAATAGATACAGAAAATGTGGTTTATTTATACAATGGAATACTATTCAGCTATTAAAAATGATGACATTGCTGGGCAGTGGTGGCTCACACCTGTAATCCCAGCACTTGGGAGGCAGAGGCAGGTGGATTTCTGAGTTTGAGGCCAGCCTGATCTACAGAGTGAGTTCCAGGACAGCCAGGGCTACACGGAGAAACCCTGTTTCAAAAAAAAAAAAATGAGGACGTCATGAATTTTGCAGGCAAATGTATAGAACTAGATAACATCATCCTGAGTTACAAACAACAACACAACAACCCACAGATGGTAAGAAGTTTAACAAGCAGGAAGGCCTAAGTGAGGATATTTCAATCTCATTTAGAAGGGGGAACAAAATCATTATAGGAGGCAGATGGAGGGAGAGATCTTGGTGGGGGAGAGGGAGGGGGGAAAGGATCAGGTATGAGGGGAGGGTATAGGAGAGAAGCCCAGAGGGCCAGGAGGATGAATGGAAATATGCAGCCTTTGGGGATGGGAGGTGGGGAACCAGAAACTAGAGAGGTGAGAGACTCTTGGGACTCAGTGGAGGTGACCTTAGCCAAAATGCCCAACAGTAGGGAGAGGGAACTTGGAGAGTTCAGCTCCAGTAGATAGACAGGGCCTCAAGTGGAGGGACAGGGTTACTAATCTATAGTCAAAATTTCTGACCCAGAATTGTTCCTATCTAAAAGAACTGCAGGGACAAAAATGAAGAAGAGATTAACAGAAATGCCATCCAGTGATCAGCCCAACTTGGAATCCATCTCATGGGGAGGCACCAAGGCCTGACACTATTACTGGTGCTATGATGTGCTTACAGACAGGAACCTAGCATGGCTGCCCTCTGAGAGATCCTACCAACAATTAACTGAGACAGAGTCAGATACTTACACCAAACCATTGGACTGAAGTCAGGGACGACTCCTACGGCTGAATTAGGGGAAGGATTGAAGAAGATGAAGGGGACGGCGACCACATAGGAAGTCCAGCAGTCTCAACTAACCCAGACCCCTGGGAGCTCCCAGAGACTGAGCCACCAACCAGGCAGTATACAGGCACTGGTCTGAGGCCCCTGGCACATATATAGCAGAAGACTTCCTGGTCTGGCCTCAGTGGGAAAAGATGCACTTAATCCTAGAGAAACTTGGGGCCCCAGAAAAGGGGGGTGATTGATAGGGAGAAGTGGAGCACACTATCAGAGGCAAGGGGGAGGAGGAATGGGATGAGGAACTATGGGAGGGGAAACCAGGAGGGGGAAATGGCTGGAATGTAAATAAATAAAGTAATTAAAAACATATATCTTAGCCGGGCGTGGTGGCGCAAGCCTGTAATCCCAGCACTTGGGAGGCAGAGGCAGGCGGATTTCTGAGTTCGAGGCCAGCCTGGACTACAGAGTGAGTTCCAGGACAGCCAGGGATACACAGAGAAACCCTGTCTCGAAAAAAAAAAAAAAAACAAAAACATATATCTTAGCCAGGCTGTGGTGGCACACGCCTTTAATCCCAGCCCTTGGGAGACAGAGGCAGGCAGATTTCTGAGTTCAAGGCCAGCCTGGTCTACAGAGTGAGTTACAGGACAGCCAGGGCTACACAGAGAAACCCTGTCTCGAAAAATCCTATATATATACATATACATATATATATGTATATGTATATACATATATATATCTTAGAATAAAATAGTAGAAAAAACAGTACTTTAAGAAAAAACATCATTCTATGACTTAAATGATTATCTGAATTTAAATGTTATAGGTTATATACATTTGCCTTTTGTGATGGTTTGTATCTATGCTAGGCCCAGGGCATGATTAGAAGATGTGACCCTGTTGAAGTAGGTGTGTTACTGTGGGTGTGGGCCTTAAGACCCACACCCAGCTGCCTGGAAGCCAGTATTCTGCTAGCAGCCTTCAGAAGAAGTTGTAGAACTCTCAAGCTCCTGCACCATGCTTGTCTGGGTGCCATTCTCCTGCCAGATGATAATGGACTAAACCTCTAAACCTGTAAGCCAGCCTCAAATAAGAGTTCCCTTGGCCATGGTGTCTATTCAGTGTCTAACACAGAAATTGGTACTGGGAATGGGATATTGCTGTGATAGGCCTGACCATTGCTTTGTTTGGAAGAACTTAGATTTGGGGACTTTGGATTTGGAAAGCAGTGGAATGCTTTAAATAGGGCTTAATAGGCCAGCCTAGTAGGAATATGGAAAACCTTGTTGCTGAAAGTAATTTGAACTGTGCTGACCTTGCCCAAGAAGTTTCATAGAAGAATTTCAGTATGAGGCATAAAGACTGTTGTGTGTGTGTGTGTGTGTGTGTGTGTGTGTGTTTGTAAAGAATGTGGCTACTTTTTTTTTTTTTTACTTTCTGCTCTTGTTTGAAGAGTTTGCCTAAGGCTAAGATGAAGAGACTCAGATTAATTGCATTGGCAAAGGAAGTCTCAGAAATGCCCATTAAGTCTCATGAAGAGCATTTTAAACAAGCCTAGCAAACTGAGAAAGGAAAAATATAAAATATATGGTCCGAGTATTACAAGGGCACCACAAAGTGAAATGGAGCTGAATCCTGTTATCAAGGAGATAACAAATTAAGGGAGTGGGACTTTGGGGCAAAATCCTAACCAGCTAAATATAGGTTCAGGCATGGTGCTACACACCTTTAATCCCAGGAGATAAAGCCAAGCAGATATCTAAATTCAAGGCCAGCCTGGGACAGAGCAAGTTCTAGGTGAAGAAAAGCTTCACCTTAAAGAACTTAAAGGTGGACCACACCTTTAATCCCAGTGTTTAGGGGACAGGCAAGTAGATCTCTGAGTTCAAGGTCAATCTACAGAAAAAAAATCAGCCAAACTTAGGCATTGAAGGAGTTGGAAAAGAGGAAGCTGGTGACACTGTAACAGACAAAATGGGGCCATGTTCCAGCTCCTGCAAGTAGCAGAACTCAGCAGCTTTGGCCATGTGCCTCTGGCTTTATATTCAAGAATAGAAGAGACTACTGGGACAATTGATGCTGGTTAGCTTGAACTAATTAATGGTGATTAAGAAGAGACTAGCATCACTGAGGTGAAATCTTCTGGGAAGTGTTTTCTGAGAGCACAAAGACGCAGTGCTCCAGAGATAGACAAGAATGTACCTTGTGCTGCAGCTGTAATTGGTAATATGTAAGAGTCACCTGGGTACTAGTTTGAAAGCATGAAGGGGTCATGAAGAGCAGCTGAGGCTTGGTACTGTGAGAGGCCATGGAAGGCCATTAGTGAAGGTGCAGCCTCAGTTGCAATTGATGGGCCAGGACTGAAGGGGTCATGCAAAGGAGTTGAGGCTTGGTACCATGAAGAGAGCCTATGAGAGGCTGTTGGTGAAGCCTAGTTGCAGTGGAAGACCTCAGTGTATTGGAGATGCCAGTACCATGGGATGACCACCAAGAACAGCAGCAGCACAGGAGTGAAGTCAACCTGAGCTTAGAGTGCTACAGAGGGCAGAGCTGGAGAAGTGACACAAGACATTTGGAAGAGCCCAGAAGATCATGTGTGGATCCCAGACATTGAAACAAGAAGCTATAACATTGAAGCTGTCTCGGAGACCCCAAAATTTTCAAGATGCCAGAGTCATAGGATATCTGCTGAGGAAAGCTGCTAGCAGGGAGTAGAACCAGCCCAGGAGAAAGAAGTTTGTTGCAGTCAACAAAGATGAAAAAGGAGTTGGAGATGTATTGTAGAAAGCTTTGACATCAGACATGAAGATACAGAGTTTGGAGTTTTCCCAGCTGGTTTCCTGTCTTGCTTTGGGGATTACAGTTAAGCGATTGGGTGAATCTCAGAAAAGACCTTGAACTTTGGACTTTTAACATTGCTGAGACTGCTATAGACTGTGGGAGCTTTTGAAGTTGGACTAAATGTATTTTCTATTATCCTATGTTTAGGTATGACCCCCATAGACTCATGTGTTTGAACAAGCTTATGGGG
The DNA here is from genome assembly GCA_964023405.1 of Apodemus agrarius. Taxonomy (NCBI): domain Eukaryota; kingdom Metazoa; phylum Chordata; class Mammalia; order Rodentia; family Muridae; genus Apodemus; species Apodemus agrarius. The sequence continues at coordinate 55,831,973 of OZ030010.1, forward strand.
GCCAGGGAGTGGAATGTGATGGTTTGTATATGCTCTGCCCAGAGAGTGGCACTATTAGAAGGTGTGACCCGGTTGGAGAAGTGTGGCCTTATTAGAGTAGGTGTGTCACTGTGGGTGTGGGCTTTAAGACCCTCATCCTAGCTGCCTGGAAGCCAGTAGCCTGCCAGCAGCCTTCAGATGAAGATGTAGAACTCAGCTCCTCCTGCACCATGCCTGCCATGTTCCCAACATGATGATAATGGACTGAACCTCTGAAGCTGTAAATCAGCCCCAAATGTATGTTGTCCTTTATAAGACTTGCCATGGTCTCCATGTCTGTTCACAGCAGTGAAACCCTAACTAACACACATATGTTACCTATGCATTTTTTTAATTTGGCCTTAAAGTTGATTAAGAGCTATAAGTAGGAGTTTTAACTGATATTCTATGAACATATAAAAAAAGTAAGACAATACTAGAGTTCAAGGATCTTTTTAAAAAGGAATTTGAATGTGTATTTCAAAAGCCTTCATAATAAAAATATATATTAATTTAAAGTAGATAGTTTACTCAATTTTTAGGAGCATTGCCTTCAGTGTTATAATAGGACCCAAGAAAACACAGTATAGCTCACCTGATGGTGGTGACACATACCTTTAATACCAACACTCAAAATGCGAGGTAATCTCTGAGTTCGAGGCTAGAATGGTCTACTGTGTGAGTTCCAGGACAGTAAGAGCAACATAGAGGAAACCCTGTCTCAAAAAGCACACAAAAGGACATGCAAAGCCTTTAATCCCAGCAATTGAGAGGCAGCAGTAGCTGGATCTCAGATCCAGAGCTACAAAGTGAGCTCCTGTTTCGATAGATAGATAGATAGATAGATAGATAGATAGATAGATAGATAGATAGACAGACAGACATAATGCAGTTGTGACTGCCTGGACAAGACCTGAGAGAAGATCAGACCCTTCAACATTCCAGCATGCTGGGGAAGGAGCTCATAAAGCTAAAGCCCTTCCTGGAGAGCAATTGGTAGTTAATGGCTGGGGGAGGGTTTTTCACTGGTATAGCCATTGGTAAGTGGCCCATGCTCAAATAAAAACCCCTTATCATACTCCTGTAAGCAAGCTTAACTCAACTAAGTCACAAAAATAAAAGAATGAAAGTAGGAGGGGGACAAGTTGGGAAGAGGAATATCCAATAGGAATGCAAAGAAGGCTACTGGAGGGTGAATATGATCATAGTACATCTTAAATATTATGAACTTGTCAAACTATATTTTTAAAATTTTCTCAGGTCTCATGTATCAGTAAGCTTAAATAGTGACATTGTCACCATATGTTTCAGTATTTAAATAATATACTAGGAGCTGGAGGGATGGCTTAGCAGTTAAGGGCACTGGCTGCTCTCTCAGAGGACCCTGCACCCACATGGCAGTTTACAACTGTCTCTAACTCCAGCCCCAGGGGATCCAAAGCTCTCTTCTGGCCTCCTCCACACGTACCAGGCACACATATGGTGCCCAGATACACATTTAGGCAAAGGCAAACAGTCATACACATAAAAATAAATAAAATCTCAAAGGGATAATACACTATAATCTACACTATAATTCTCTCCTTTGGTTTTATTTTCTCTAATGAAAGAGTCAAAACTATGAAGGTCTGCCCTGTCTTCTCTGATTCAGGAAAGACCTACCCTAAAGCATCTCCAGGCTCTAACTCCTATTTTGACTTTATGAAAAATTAATTCCCTTTACCTTAGCACACACTCTAGACAGTCATGTGATTCCAAAATTTGTTAGTACCACACACAAACGCTTTCATCATCTGATGGAGATATTTTAAGATTGACTTTTTCCCAAAGGGAATGAAATAAAGGCATGATATTCTAAACCGCATCATATCTGGGCATATTTCAACACCCATGAGAGCCACTGGCAAAAATGTTCTTACCCCCTAGTAACAAAATGCAGTTCAGCTTCATCGCCTCTGCCTTCCAGCATACTTCTTAACCTGAAACAGCAGATGGGATGAATGCAAGATGCATGTCTGCAAGGAATATGATGCAATAATCGTATTCTACGATTCCATTATGCTATAATTAATCTTAATTACACATTCAATCCTGCCTGAATTAAAAGACTCACATAGCTTGAATCCTGTGTTGCCTATAATTCTACTGTGTTATTTTGACAGATAAAAAGTAATAAATCTTCTAAAGCAGTATGGTGTTTTGGAGAGATCAAATGTGGTCATCCCAGGGTATTCTTTTTACTGAGGACTAGGAGACAGCATTTTGTGTCCCTGTTTCCTGGTCCCAGCCTCAGAGGCAGTCAGTGCATGGGAAAGGAAATGCTGATTACATACCCAGTCACCTGACAGAAGGGGCGGTGCCCGTCCTTCTTCATGTGTTTGTGTTTCTCTTTAGTGTTCTGAAGCCTGCCTAGGGACTTGGCATTTGCCTCCTTTTCCATGTATCATTGTGAGAATTTCCTGGGTTCTCTTTCAATCTTCCCCCTCTTGCTTTCACAGGCACTTATTAACCTTCTTGGAGCTTCTCCAGGCACACCCAGTAACTCCTACAGAGCAAAGGATCTTCTTAGAAGGCGGAAAGCCTCACCCACGGCAGCCCCTTTATTGTGGTACAATATAGACACAGCCGGTATTATCTGTGAGGCCAATATCATGAGATCATTTTCCACTTGCACCTACTGAGCTAGAGTGCAAATGGGGATTTTTTTCCCCTTGGCTTTTTCCAGACAGTTTCTCTGTGTAACAGCCCTGGCTGTTCTGGAAGTTGCTCTGTAGACCAGGCTGGCCTGGAACTCACAGAGATCTCCCTGTCTCTGCCTCCCAAGTGCTGGGATTAAAGGTGTTGGCCAACACCGACCAGCACAAATAGGGGTTTTTAAATATCTTTGGAGTTTGGAATTCCAAAATCTAATCCCATATTGCTTAGGGCAAAGAAATGTCTGGAACTATCAGAAAACCTTGTTCTTGAGAAAACACAAGAACTCCGGAATGGTTTGTAGACTTTGGCTGGACACATTTGGCCCTGAAAAGAACAAGTTTTGCTTATTGGGGGAACAGAACAACAACAAAAAAATTCATTAAAAACACCACCTACAATGGAGTCTGGCAAAAGTGCTGTGTGTTCTACTATACTGAGCAAAGGAACCAAAGTAAAAGCAAAAAATGATGAATGCTTTCCTGTACCGGGAAGAAGACACTGGCTAGACAGCTACAGTAGGAAAGAAGATGAAATAGTGAGATAGCTAAAAGCTGGGAGACTCCTTATGAAAGCTTTAAGCATCCTATGTAACCCGGGGCATAGCTGCATCCTTTCTAGAGGGCATAGTGGCCCAGGACTGATATTCCATACGGGGATTCCTATGACCTCAGAAAAATGTATGAACTTAGCCTCTTCTTGATTTTCCTGCACTTTCCAGAAAAAACATTGAAGCATAAAGCCTCCCAGACAGTGGCGGCGGGCCTTTAATCAAAGCACTCAGGGGGCTAGAGGCAGCTAGGTCTGTGAGTTCAAGGCCAGTTGGTCTACATAGCCAGTTCAGGACAGCCAAGATTACATAAATCCTGTCTTGAAAAACCAAAAGATAAAATGAGAGAGGGATACCATATGGCCTTCTCAGTGTGGTGCAGGTAACTTTTTCCCTAACGGATATTAGAAAGGGACCTGCATATAACCATCCTGTTACCTAATTTAGAAATAAATAGATAGATAAATAAAGGAACTCCTGTGGTATTATTAATGTGACACTTTTTTTTTTGAGACATAGTCGTGGCATTCTGGAACTCACTATATATACCTGGCTGGGCTTAAATTCACAGAGATCTGCCTGCATCTGCCTTGAGTACTGAGAGTTAGGGCCTGTGCCACCACACCAGACTTAATGTGCAACCTCTTATCTGAGTCCTAGTTACTTCAGAGTAGTGGGCTTGTAAAAATGTAATAAGCTGCACAGTTATGTAATACATACTTTTCTGTCTTTATGTAACACTTTACATTTTTAAATTTATTTTATTTTATTTTATGTGTATCAATGCTTTATGTTTTGCCTACTTGTATGTATGTGCACAATGTGCAAGCCTGGTACCCACAGAGGTCACATGAGATGTCATATTCCTTGAAACTGAAGTTACAGATAGTTGTAAGCTGCCATGTGGGTGCTAGGAATTAAACCTGGGTCATATATAATAGTAGTAAGGGCTCTTAATCACTGAGCAATCTCTCCAACCCCAAGTATTTATGCTTTAATTAAAGGTTGCTTTTGTGGCTGGTGAGATGGCTAAGTGTGTAAGAGCATTTGCCACCAAGTCCTGAGACCTAAATTGAGGAAGGACAGAACTGATCCCTGAAAGTTGTCTTCTGAACTCCACACTTGGGCCATGGCACACACCCAGTGGTAGGAGGTAAAGAAAAGATTTGTTTAAATGTTGCTTCCAATTCCCTTAAAAAGAATTCAAGTGGCAGCCCTTATCCAAGCTGCAGCTGCTTCCACATAGCTGATGTGCTCAAAAACAAGCCCAAGTAACAGTTTTCCTTAACTGTCACGGTTCCATTTGCAGTAACACATCTAAGATGCTGGGGAAAGACAGTTTCATCTTGACATTTCTGAGAAGTGGCCAGAGGTGTTTGTTGACACTGGATACTCTCTACAAATGTTGGGTCTCAAATGTGGGGTTAGCAGAATAGGTCTTTCAGAAGCAATTTGCTGAGCCTAAGAGCTAGCATAAAGGGGCAGTTGCAACTGCGTTCACCCTGGAAACCTCTAGCAGCACATAGCAATGCTTTGGGTAACTGTCCTGTAAGCAAAAGCCAACCAGACCATTATGCTGCTGAGGGCCAGGTGCAAGACATTATATTATTATAATTATTATTATATTATTATATTATATTATTATAGATAATTGCATTGGCATTAAAAAAACAGTGAAATGAGAATTCAAATGGTATTTTTAAAATTTAAACTATCATTTTTCCAATTAGAAAAATAATAACTTCATAATTCAGATAAAATGAGTGGTAGTACAGTTCTTAGTTTCTCATTTGCCTTTTTTCACCTTAAAATTTCTTTCCTGCATATGTGTATGTGGGCCAACCATACATGCTCCAAGGAGAACAAATGGGAAATCAGAAGACAGCTTGCAAAATCTGACTCCCTCCTTCCTCCATGGAGGTTACAGAAATGGAGTTTGGTTGTCAGCTTTGGTGACAACACCCTTAGCTGCTGAACCATTTTTACCTTTTTGTTTGTTTTTGTTTTTTTTTTATTTGTTGGTTGGTTGGTTGGTTGGTTGGTTGGTTGGTTGGTTAGTTGGTTGGTTGGACAGGATATCCCTTGCTGTCACTCAACAGACCAGACTGTCCTTGAACTCTGACATCTGCCTGCCTCTGCCTCCCAAGTGCTGGGATCAAAGGTGTGCGCCACCACTGCCCTGATCCATTTCCCTTTTGTAACATATAGATACTACCTATTTTTCCCCTACTCTTGAAAAAATGCTGACATTTTGTTCTGTATTGTATTTTACTTTGACAAGAATCTCAGGTAGCCACAGTAGGCCTTGAGCCCACTGTGTCTTTAATGATAACCTTGAACTTCTGATCTTCCTGCTTTTGCCTACTAAATAATGGCTCATGCCACCAGGCCCAATTTCTATGGTGCTGGGGATCCAACCAAGGGCTTCACACATTGCTAGTCAAGCACTCCACCACCGAGCAACATTCCTGATCCCATTTGACATCTTTCCTCAGGCTCTTTACTTTCCCATTCTTCCCCCCCCGCCCCCCCCCCACGCCCATACACTTTAAGGTACTTGAACACTAGAGTTTACCAGGTCTTTTCTATTTCAGAGTTAAAACAAGTACCTCAGGCTTCTTTTCTTAAACCACAGTATTGAGTCACATTGTTGACCAAAAATAGCTATAAAAATTGCACTAAATAAAAGATGTAAGTGTTTAAAAGTCTCACTCCAGGGGGTGGAGAGGTGTTTGGGGTATTAAGAGCAGAGGACTGGGGTTCAAGTCCCAGCATCCACATGGCAGTGCACAACCATCTGTAACTCCAGTTCCAGGGGATTTGATGCCCTCTTCCAATTGCCATTCACACCAGGCACACATGATGCACATACATTTGAACAGGCAAACATTCATACACATAAAATAAATCTTAAAAAAAAAAAAAACAAGTCACAATCGTAAGCCAGCAAGATGGCTCAGCAGGTAATGGCAGCAACCAACAAATATGGCGGCTTCAGTTCAGTCACTGAAAGCTACATGGGAGGAGAGAATGGCCACAAGTTGTCCTCCAGTCTCTACATGCAAGCCATGGTATACACACACACAAAAGGGGGGCGGGGCAGAGGGACAGAGAGACAGAGACAGAGACAGAGAGAGAATAAATGTGAGGGGAAAAATTTTACTCTCATTGTTTCCTCTCCAGCTGCTGAGAACCTTTCATTTTATAGGGAACATGTACTTCTTTTGAAAGCCATTAGTACTGACTTGTTACGCTTTCCACTGATCTTTAGTCGAATGCCTTCGTAGATAACAAACAATTGTGTTTGCAAGATATCTTAGAAGTGAGTAATGATCACTTAGCCCTGTTTAGAACTCCATAACTCAAGACTGACTGAAGTCAATAAATAGTGGAAAAAAGGGGTATTGTGGCATGAAGACTGTTTATATGATCTACTCGGTTTGTGCTCATTTTCCATGAATCTTACTGAAGAGACTTGGGAGATTTGATTGTTTTCTGTTTCTGAGATTCTCCTCACCTAGGGAGTTATCTCCAAACAGCGAGCTGCGTGGCTCGAACATATCATATGTGCCTCTGTGAAGTGAGGGGCACAGACAATGGCAACACAAAGATATATTAAAAAATACATAATGTAACTTGTCTTAATATACTTTTCTGAGTCTAAAAATATGCCAGACCAAAAGAAACATATTTACATAAAAAGCAGACAAGGTCAAATAACAAAGAAAGCCCTTAATTAGTTGTAATCAACTTTAATTTGCATACCGTATATAATTCCTAAATGATTGTTAATAATAACTTTATATAATGGACTTCCAATTTTCATGAAAATGGCACATTTTGATAAGCAGACACAAAACCCTAGTACTAATAAGGTTTAATTTGCATACATTAGACTGATTATCCAAACAAAAGGATTACAGTATTACTTCTCCATACCTTTATGTCCTTATTATGCACATTTATTAACTTCACAAAAGCTAGCTGTTAGTGACAAACAATAGCCATGGCAGAAAGAGAAATCGACAGAATGAATAAAGTACATTTTACGGCTAAGGAGCAAAGTTTATACATCATTGATGCCAAATTTAACTGTTTGCTGGTTAAAAGAATTTCATAAGGAGTGTCTCATCATTTGAATAAAACAGCTTGTTTTTGTGACCTGAAAAAAAAAAATGCCCTAACACATCACTCGAATTTAATAATGAACTTATCTTAGGCTAAGAAGCCTCCTCAACACCACAGTATGCCGAGAATTCAGGAACAGCCACAGAATTAAGCTTTAAATGTGTAGTTCTAGGGTGCAGCGTTAATAAATATATTTCAACAAGCTTAGTTTTCAGCCGAGTAAATAATAATATAGGTGGCATTAGTATTGATATCGGTTCCTAATGGTATCATTTATACCCCGCAATTAAAGTTTAAGTACTAAATAAAGCATTATTAGGAGATCTGGGTTGGCTTTTCTTATATGTGAACACAAATGAAGCTCATGAGTGTTTGGATAAGAGCCAAAAAACTTGAAACTTAACCACAAGCTACTTCCGGGGGTTTTCCTAGTGTTTTGCTACTTGGCAAGATACAGAATTAGAACACCAGGAAATGATTTCCAAAGAAGGCAGAGGAAAATGGAAGCCCCAGGAATTGAACTAAACTCCACAGTGTTTCACTCTGACCCCTCACACATAATGTCAAAGATAAGAACCATCTGCTAGGAATTTGCCTGTCTGAATATCCAGTGAGAGTTTTACTAGCATTGTGCAAAGTAAAAGAGAGGGCCAGCAAGGGAAGGCAGCTTAGCTGTAAAGTGCTTGACTTGAGCTTCCCAATCTCAGTTTTATCCCCAGAAAGCATAGTGGAAGGACAGAACCCACTCCACAGTTTCCCTTTAACTCTCACGGGTGAACTATAGCATGTGCGTGTGTACATGTGAACATACATGCATACACACACATTCGAGAGGGGAGGGGAAGAATTACTGAAAAATAAATGGCATTAAAGATTCCCATGTTCCTCATAAACTGTTATTCCACATTCAGAGTTCCAAATTACTACCAAGAGCTGAATGAAGGAGACACACTTAACTAACAACCCATATGGAACAGAACGCTCTGAAATTCCTATGACATTTCCAAAGCCTAGAAAATACATGACTCAAATAACACACTTGATATTCACTTGTCTAGTACTACGTGGACAAGAAGTACTAGATCAGAGGTGACCACTCTGACATGTGCCTTCCCTCCTCTGTAAGTTTCTCAATTTGTCCGAATCAAGTACTCTAGGTCCTAGAATCATCCAACCATTATTCAACCAGCATAAGAAGGGAAGGCTATAGGCCAGTTCAGCACCTGACACACAAGCCTGACAACCTGAGTTAGGTTCCTGGAAAGCACATAAAGGTGGATGGAAGAAAACCAACTTCACAAAGTATCCCTCTGATCTATGCCTCCCTGCCATGTCATGCACTCCCATATCAACACACATATCCCATGTTATCAAGCGCACACATGCAACACATTCTTTTAAAGAATGGAAGGCTTAATGGAAAGTCCTGCCCACCTACTACAGTGGTATAAACCAGAAGCAACAGCACTTTGGAGACTAAGACAGAAGGATCATTTGAGCCCAGGAGTTGAAAACTATCCTGAGCACTGCAAGACCCTATTCCAAGTGTTTGTCATAACTTTATGTGCTTATTTAAAAATCATTTCAAACTGGACAGACAAATAGTAGTAAATAGGCCTCTAATACACAGCATTAAGAATCACTGCACAGAATCCATAAAATAACAAAGCACTAATGCTGGAGCCATAAGTAATAAACTTCAAGATACTACAATAAGACGGGCATTGTAGCGTAATCCTAACACTACTCTCATAGTATAATCCTAGCTGTAATTCTAACACTCTGGAAACTGAGGAAGGAGGATCCCTTGAGCCCAGGAGTTTGGGGCAATCAATCTGGGCAGCAAAATGAGACCATTATGCTTTAAAAAATAAAATAAAAACAACATAAAATAAAAATAAGCATGAAAATAAAATAAAATACATTCCCAGTGCGGCAAGAATTCCGTGCTTTAACTGTTCAGTTACCAAGCCAGCATAAAACAGTAATAGTTACCAGCCCAGAGTCCACATCGGAATGCATCCAAGACACAGAGGTTGACTTCAGCAGGATCACCTATATACAGAGCACAGGATTTGGGTCCAGAAAATAAATAACTAAATACTACCCTAATGTGATTTATCCAAAGGCAATTTTCAGACAGCAACCTACTTTCAGCAAACTCAAAAGTTTGGCATACTGATCATTTTATTTCAGCATCAACTGTCTATATATGTAGATTTTCAAAACAGGAACACTCTGACCCTACCCAACTAGGAGAAATATTCCTTTTAGCCAGGAGGAGAGCTGGAGTGAAGATGGATTCCTCTCTCCCAAGCAGCTGTTCTTTTTGCTTTTCGATCCAGGCCCACTGAGTGGGAGGCTGGGCTTTTGGACCCAGCACAAAACATAATACAACAGTCAGGAAATGGAGTCTCGAGGCAGGAACATAAGTTCCATTAGCATTTCCTTTGCTCAAACTGATAGTGCACACTCCCAAAGAAACAAATTCACACTCCCAATTCTCTTTCTCCTTTTTCTCTGCTCATTGTGGAAGAGAAATAAAGATCTCTTTGTCAATTCAGATGTGCTGCTTTTCATGTGCCATGCTGCAGATCAGGGAGCACTTGAGATTATGCAGAGAACAAAGGCCAGCTTGCCTACTTACCTGATTACTGAGAAAAGTCCATCTGTAGCAGTGTCTTCTAAGAGGACATCAGCTGCCACCGTGATTCAATCACATTCCAGCGAGACATCTCAAAAAGGTATGAAACCCACCTCAAACTTGCAAAGATGAAAAAAGCAAAATGAAAACATATGTAAATTAATGTCCTGGTAATCTCACCCACCATTCCCCAAATCATTCCAGCCTAAAGGGGCTAGCTAGAGCTTGTAGCCAGACTCCAAATGAGTCATAGGAAACATTCAAATTCTGTGCATACCATTGAATCTCATCTACTTGCATGAGAATATAAATGCACTGTACATTAGTTTGCTTAGGATATGACGCTGCTGAACCTACCATCTTTTGCGTGCTAATTCCCCTAGTTAATATTTTCATCGGCTTTCAGTAAAGACCTGTCCAGTCTCCTTGTCACCCATCAGACCTTTCTTCTCAAAGACTTATAACTTGAATTACCTGATCAAGGTTCAGAAGGCTAAAACAAAACAAATCCTCCTGCTGAATTTGCAAATGTACATTGAAAGCAAGGAAAGAACTGGAGACTAAGTTTTATGCTTACTATTTTCTTTTCCTTCACTCAGCCCAGGATATTAAAATGAGATGTGGTTATGGTATATCCAATTCAATGAGATTGTATAGGAAAAGTGATTTTACATACACATATCTCATGTCATCTTACCAATTTGATACTGTAATTATATATCCAGGGATGTGTTATCTCTACTTCGAGTGATCATGTATTCTATATAATCCTTGGGGTTTGCCTGTTATCCTGAAATAACTATTAAAAGCACCTGTTTTCATAGTCAAATATTTCTTGTTTGGTCAATAAATTATATAGATCACTAACACCATTTAATATCACTAGCATAAAAATAAGCATTGGGCAATGTTACTTACAGAGGTCTACATTAAGAGTTCTCAAGTTCTAGAATAGTTACATTTCATATTGCTATGCTGTATTAGTACTCATATCAACTCCTCATATTGATACTTTATGTTGTTATTTCAAATGTTTTAATTTTTATTTACAGTACAGGGCATGGAACCCAGGGCCTCATACATGCTTGATGTTAACCATGGTCATGCCATTTTGTAAGGTGTCTCCATTTTGGTTAAACTATGGCAATTCTCTAAACTCAAGTAACTTATTTTTCTAGATTCTTGCCTACCACTGGCCTTATTTCCCTAGCTAGCATATCAATAACTATCCATTCCTAAGTCAAAAAATGGAAAAATTCCAGTTCCTTTACCAATTTCCCCTTTCTTCCCTATAACTACCCAAGCTAGTCTACAAGAAGAACATGGGCTCTGCTTCCTTACAATAGAGGTCCTCCCTCCACAGGTCTTTTCCCAAAAAAGCCCTACTGTGACTGAGCTGCTTTGCTTTCTCCTGAGTCTGTCTCTCCTATCACTGACCTTATACTAGGTAAGTACTCTACCACTGAGCTGCACTTTCAAGCCTTTTCTTGCTTTGTTTTTTTTAAAGATTCTTTATATATATGAGTACACTGTAGCTGTCTTCAGATACCCCAGTAGAGGGCATCAGATTCTATTACAGATAGTTGTGAGCCACCATGTGCTAGCTGGGATTTGAACTCAGGACCTCTGGAAAAGTAGTCAGAGTTCTTAACCACCGAGCCATCTCTCCAGCCCCCTTTTTTTTGTTTTTGTTTGTTTGGTTTGGGTTTTTATCATTGTTGTGGTTTTGTTTTGTTTTGTTTTGTTTTGTTTTTATTGCTTAGTTTTGTTTCAGAGGAAGTCTCAACCATGTTGTTCATGCTGGCCTTCAACTCCTCCTCCTATCAAGTGATCCTTTGTGTACCTGCCTCCTGAGTATCTAGGACTCTAAGTATACACCACAACATTCAACTGGTATTTAAACTGTTTTTGGCCAGGATTGCTGGTGCATGCATACAATCCCAGCACTCAAGCGGCAGAGACAGGAGAATAGCCATAAGTTCAAGGCCAGCCGGGGGAACTACATAGTAAAAATGTATCTCAAAAAAGAAGCAAAATGCCATAATGATACCTAATGTTTCACATGTTAATCTAGGAGGTAAAACACTTAAAATATCTTAAATTCACTTTGGGATGCTTACATGTTTCTTATGTATACAAGCCCATGCAGTATGAGTAGAGATATTAGCACCCTTATTTATAACTAAGTCAGCTAAAAGCATACAGTAAGGCTTCCTTAATCCTTGTTGTAAAAATGCCTTTTCTATTAAGCCATAATAGAAGTGTATAGAATAAATCTGATATTGTTTTATTCTTTTTTGTAAGAAAGGGCATCATGTATCCCAGGCTGGTCTCAAATTCAATGTATGACTGGCCTCAAACTTAGTATGTAGCTGAGCACAGCACAGCTTTGAACTCTTGATCATCCTTCCTTGACCTCCCAAGTGCTAGGATCACAGGTATATGTCACTATAACCAACTTCCTCAACTTTTAACTCATCATCCACTTTAGTACTTTTGAGTTTAACTCAAAGGAGCCTTTGAAACATACCTTATAGCTTTATGCAGGATTATGACCCTTTCATAAGACTTAAACTTCCTCTATCCTAAATAAACAAAATTATAACCCTGAAACTAAACAAAACTTTTAAAATTATAAAGTCAGTGGTAGCCAGAGTACTACCAATTATTTTGGAGGCTGACACATGAGGGTTGATTGAGGCCAAGGAGCTCAAGGCCATCCTGAGTAGCATAAATATACTTCTCTCAAAAATAATAAACAAGTATACAAATAATAGTGAGGCTTGAGCTATAGAAGAAAGGAACTTATCACATTGTTTATAAAAACCATACATACGAATGACACAAAGTTTTAAAATATTGAAGCTCTGACATCCAGATTAGAGAAAAATGGATCACAGCACAGAGATTTTCCTCATGAGTATAGATGATGGAATGTGAAGTGGAAATTTCTGGTTTCTTTGAAAACTCAATTATGTCATATGATATTTTGCTGAGGCAGACACATGAAAGGATAATTTGTTAAAGCAAGCATATGAAAAGATGCATAATGTTTGTTTAAAAAAAAAAGATAAATATGATCCCACCGACAGTGGAAAGAGACTCTGGCATTGGTTCACCTTGCACTGCATTGCTGATCTTCATGAACTTCGTAAAGAGTAACTCAACAAAGAAATTCTTGTGATATTCCAGCAGATTCTTGCAACTTTCTCAGACTCGGGGTGATTGGCAGAACCTCACAGTTTCTTCTGGATCAAACTGGCATTGCTGATTTGTGAGTGGTGATTGCCAAGTGAACTGGACTGCCACTGCTGATCGTGTTGGTATTTTGCTAGAATGTAACATAAGTGCAAAATTGCATAGCATACTATTATGACTGCTTATAGTCAAAGTGCAGACACACTAAACTCACCTTCAATTATGTATATCAGAAACATGAGAAGCAAAACTGAACTCCATGTCTAGTCTTCTTTCCCTTCTTCTAAACATTTTATTATTTATATTTCAAAGCCTAAAAGCACAAAATTTTAAATACTTCTGCTCCTAAGTATTTTGGATAAGGAAGACTTAATTTGTAAATATTGCTAACTTGGCCCTTATATTGGATTTTGTGACACTACTCACTAACCACAGCCACTAGGCATTCCCACTATTCTTTTAAAGTTAGTTTACTTTTGAATTTAACTTTCAAAATTTTTGTTCATTTTATGTATATGATTACTTTGTCTACATGTCTTTGTATCAATTATGCATGGTGCCCACAGAAACCAAAAGAGGGCCTTAGATTTCCCTGGAACTGGAATCACGGATGGTTGTGAGCCAGCATGTGGGTGCTTGGATTAAATCTTGATCCTCTGGAAGTGTCCTTAACCACTAAGATATCTCTCCAGCCCCTATTTTCATATAGGGTCTTACAATATTGGTGAGGCTAACTTCATATTCCTGGGCTCAGTGATGCTCCTACCTCAGTCTCCAAAGTACTATTATAATAGGCATGTCCTATTGTACCTGGCTTTTGGTTTTGATTAGCATGTAATCAGTGTGGATATTAGTGGGGCAAAACTGTACTATTCCAATACATGTGCACAGAGTATACTCACCAAATCTGGGTAATTATCTTATTTTTTTATCATTTATTTTGCTTACTTATTTGATTTGGTGGCACTTTTTGGTTTTGGTTTTTCTTTCTCTATTGGTGTGTGTGTGTGTGTGTGTGTGTGTGTGTGTGTGTGTGTGTGTGTTATTCATATGTATATGCCAGTGCATGTGGATGCCTCAGATTTATGTCAAGAATCATCTTCAATTATTCTTCTATTTTATTAATTGAGGCAGGTTTTAATCAAACTCAAAGTTCATCAATATAGCTAGCCCTTGAACTGTTGAGACTTCTCACAAGTCCTGCTTTGTTTTGTTTTGGGTTTGAAGCAAGGTTTCAAACTATATCCTGAGCTTGTCTGGAAATTCAATAGTAGCCTAAACTGGCCTTGAACTCACAGAAATGCTCCTGCCTCTTCCTCCTGGTTGCTAAAGTTACAAGCTTGAGTCACCAAGATCAGTTATTTGTTTATCTGTTCCTTTGTTTGCTTTGAAACAGGAACTTTGTACATAGTCCAGACTGGCCTCTAAGTTGACTGCATAGCCCAAGTAGGCCTTGCACTAATGATCCTCCTGCCTCTTTCTCCTGAGCTGCGATTATAGGCATGCACTATGCTCATCATTTCTTTATGTTTGGAAACTTCTGGTTCTTCTGCTCTAGATTTTTCTAGAATACACACTAGGTTATTATGAACCATGGCCATTTCAGTGTATTTTGGAATACAGAACATAGTCCTTCAATCTAACTCTACTGATCCTTGAGATCCTCTCATCTCAAATCTGGACATCTGAAATGCTGTTTCATGCATTTTGAAACCTGGACATGTCTGTGTGTCCTCTTAGGTCCATACTATATACCTCATGTCCTCTAAGGTTAACCATTATCCTATATGTCTACATTCATTAGCTTTTTATCACTGTTACAAAATATATGATAATCAACTTTTTAAAAGGACAGCCTTACTTTGGTTCAGAGTTTCAATCCATAGCTCACTGGCTTCGATTTTCAGCCTGTGGTAAGGCAGTGAATCATTACAGAAGTATGTGGTAGAACAAAGCTGCTCATTCTTCCAGGAAGCAAAGGGGGGAAAAGGAGATTAGTATTTCATAGTCTCTTTTGAGGGCACACCCACAATTACATAAAACTTCCCAGCAGGCTCTAACTCTTAAAGATTTCTATCATTTTCCAAATACACTATGCTGAGAATTAAGCATTTAAACACAGGTCCTTTGGGGAACGTTCCAAATCAAAATTATAGCAATGTCCTTTAAATCCCAGAGCCAGATACTCAGCTATCAATTAACTTCTCCCATTGGATGATAAAAACAAAGGTGTATACAGTTAGCCATGGTGGAGCACGCCTTTAATCCCACCACTCAGGAGGCAGAGGCAGGCAGATCTCTGAGAGTTCAAGGATAGCCTCATTTACTATGGTGGTTTGAATGAGAATTCAACCACCAATATGCTCATATGTCTGAATACTTGGTCCCCAGTTGGTAGGTCTGTTTGGGAAAGATGAGGAGACATAGCTTTGTTGGAGGTGTGTCACTGATAGTGTCCTTTGAAGATTCAAAGAATAAGTTCTCTTACTCTTTGCAAGATATGAGCTCTGAGCTACTATTCCAAAGCCCTGCTGCTTGCCACTTCCACTCGGACATCATGAATTCTAACCCCCTGAAGCTATAGACCCAAAATAAACTCTTTTATAAGTTGCCTTGGTCATGATGTCATGTCACAGCAAAAAAAAAAAAAAACATACATCTGCATAGCAAGTTATAGGACATCTAAGACTACATAATGAAACTGTGTCAAAACTCTCTCTCTCTCTCTCTCTCTCTCTCTCTCTCTCTCTCTCTCTCTCACACACACACACACACACACACACACACACACACACCAAAGGGGAATGATACAGTGCTAAGGAAATGATGTAATTAATAAAGTGTGGACTACATAAACATGAGGACCCTGAGTTGGATATCTATCATCCACATGAAAAGCCAAGTGCCATGGCCCATGCCTTAATCCCAACACGGGGAAGGCAGAGACAGAAAGATCCCAGAAGCTCTCTGGCTAGACAGTCTAGCTCAAACAACAAACTCCAGGTTCAATGAAAGTTACTGTCTCAAAAAAATAATAATAAGGTGAAGAGCAATGGAAAACAATGTTGACATTTGCCCCCACCCACTTAGAAACATAAAACAAGGATACTTCATTTTAAGTCTCCAAAACAGTTCTTTTCTCTCAAATCTGACCATTCAGAAAACAATAATTTTACGCTAGGTAGTAAGTAGCAAATCCTTATCAGATACCTCCTTATCCTTTAGCCTCTAACAAGCTCTGATGGATGACCTCCATAGCACTTTTTCTTTTTTTTCTTTCTTTTTTTTGTTTTTGTTTTTTTTTGTTTGTTTTTGTTTTTGTTTTTTTGAGACAGGGTTTCTCTGTATAGCCCTGGCTGTCCTGGAACTCACTCTGTAGACCAGGCTGGCCTCGAACTCAGAAATCCGCCTGCCTCTGCCTCCCAAGTGCTGGGATTACAGGTGTGCACCACCACTGCCTTGGCATAGCATGTTTTCAATTCTTTCTTCTCCATCTTGCCACAGTGGTCCATGCAAGCACCATTTTCATCCTAGACTCTGTAGTAGCTTCTTTGCTGATGTCATCACATACACATTTTGACCTTTCTAATTATTTTCTTGGCTAACCATTTTTCAACAGATTCTCCTTATTTTGTAACCTTAACCAAATCCTGAAGTTCTTCAAGTATCTCTTTCCTGAACTTGGTCAAAATGGTCTTCTCTCAGTTCTGTGAAGAATACAGCACTTTGTCCTACTTCAAAACTCCTAGGCAAACTTCTCTCTACCTAATACTTTCCCGTCATACCCACCAACCTAACACAGGTTAGTACACCCCTATAATATGCACGGTTCTTTAGAGGAACAGAACTAATTTGTTTATAAGATAGATACTGGATAAAGGTATTAATAAATGGCTGTGTACATACTGAAGATACTGAGAACCCGATAGCTGCTCAGTCTGAGTATGAATACACTGCTGTACTTCTTTGGCTATGAAGGGGGTTTCTTGGTCAGAAGCAATGCTGTGTAGAATACCATAATGGTGAATAAAGAATTCTGTAGGCCCATGAAGTACTTTTGGCAGAAGTATTATGTAAAGGGACAGCAAGCCCATACCTACACAAGTATCTATTCTTAAGGACAATGTTTCACAATGAAAATGGTCCAATGTGGTCAACTTTCCACTAGGTTGCTGGTTGGTCACCTTAAAAAATGATGCCATATTGGGGCTCAGTGTTGGTCTCTGCTGCTGGCAATTTGGCACTTAGCAAAAGATATAGCCAGGTGTGGTGCTTTGAATATGCTTGACCCAGAGAGTAGGACTATTAGGAGGTATGGCCTTCTGGGAGGAGGTATGGCCCTGTTGGAGGAAGTGTGTTACTCTGGGAAGGGGGTGGACAATGAGACCCTCCTCCTAAACACATGAGAGCCAGTCTTCTCCTGTCTGCCTTTAAATGAAGATATAGAACTCGCAGCTCCTCCAGCTCCATGTCTGCCTGGATGTTGCCATGTTCCCGCCATGATGATAATGGACTGGACCTCAGAACCTATAAGCCAATACCAATTAAATGTTGTCATTTATAAGTGTTGCTGTGATCATGGTGTCTCTTCAGAACACTAAAACCATAACTAAGACACCAGCTGTCTTAAGCAGCAAAAAGAAGGATCTCAAAGCCCACCCCCACAGTGACACACTTCCTCCATCAAGGCCAAACCTACTCTAACAAGAACACACCTTCTAATAGTTACTCAAACCACCACATTCCACTCCCTGGCCCCCATAGGCTTATTCAAACACAGGGACCATATCTAGCCTTAGCATAATGCAAAATCCCGTATAAAATCAAAATCAAAAAAGCAGATCACATACTTTCAATACCACAGGATATAAATTATTCCAAAACTTCATAATAAGGAAATATTAGACCAAAGCAAGACCAAAAACTAAACTGGGCAAACTCCAAACTCAGCATCTCCATGTCTGATGTCAAAGCTCTCTTCAGATCTCCAGCCTCTTTGATCGTTGTTGACAACAACACAATTATTTCTTTTTGGCTGGTTCCACCCCCTGTTAGCTTTCATCTGCAGGTGTCCCATGGCTCTGGCATCTCTAACATCTTGGGCTATGGAAGCCATCTTCAATTTCACAGCTTCTTGATCCAATGTCTGGGATCCACACATGACCTTCTGGGCTCCTCCAAAGGATTTGCATCACTTCTCCAGCTCTGCCCTCTGTAGTACTCTAGGCTCTGGTTGAATCCACTCCACTGTCACTGCTATTCTTGGTGACCATCCCAAGGTATTGGCATCTCCAATACATTGGGGTCTTCCACTGCAACTATGCTTCACCAATAGCCTCTCATAGGCTCTCTTTGTAGTGTCAAGCATCAACTTCTTTGCATGACCCCTTCAGTCCTGGGCCATCAACTGCAACTGAGGCTGCACCTTCACCAATGGCCTTCCATGGCCTCTCAGTGCCAAGCCTCAGCTGTTCTTCATGACTCCTTCATGCCTTCAAAACCAGTACCACCTGGGTGACTCTTATACATTACCAAGTACAGCTGCAGCAGGAGGTAAAACCTTAGCTATCTCTAGAACACAGCATCTTTGTGCTCTCAGAAAACAATTCCCAGAAGATTTCACCACAGTGATGCTGTTCTCTTCTTAATTACCACAAATTTCTTAGCTCCAGGTAACCAGCACCAATTGTCCCAGTAGTCTCTTCTATTCTTGATTCTAAAGCCAGAACCACATGGCTAAAGCTGCTGAGTTCTGCTGCTTGCTGGGGCTGGAACATATGCCCCCCCCCATTCTATTACCAGCTTTCTGTTTTCCAACTCTCTCACTGCTTACACTTGGCTGTCTTGGAATTTGCTCTATAGATTGACCCTGAATGAAAAGATCTGCATTGCTCTGTCTCCTGTAATGCTGAGATTAAAGGTGTATACGACCATGCCTGGACTTAAGCTTTTCTTCATCTAGAACCTGCTCTGTCCTAGGCTGGCCTTGAACTCAAGAGATCTGCTTGCCTTTGCCTCCTGGGTTCAAAGGCTGGTACTACCATGCCTGGGCCTAAACTTAGCTAGGTGGGATCATGCCTTATTATCACCACTCCCTTAATTCAATTTAATATCTTCAAACACAGGATTCAGCTCCATTTTACTTCCTGGTGCCCCTTTATTACTCAATTCATATATTTTGTATTTTTTTCTGTTCTAAGCTTGATATGCTTGTTCAAAACGCTCTTCACGAGACTTAACTAGAGAACAGTCTTTGATGAGCTTCTTGAGACTTCCATTGTCAATGAAATTGATAAAAATCTCTTTAGCTTAGCCTCAGGTAGACTTTTCAGACAAGGGCAAAATGTGGCCACATTCTTCATCAAAATACCACAAGAACAGTCTCTAGGCCACATGCTGAAATTCTTCTCCACTGAAACCTTGGGCCAGGTCCGCACAGTACAAATCACTCTCAGCAACAAAGTCTTTCACATTCCTACTAGGATATCCCATTAAGCCCCACATTAAGAATTCAAAAGCTTTCTGAAGTCCCCAAATCCACATTCCTCCAAACAAAAACATGGTCAGGCCTATCACAGCAATACCCCAGTCCCTGGAACTTCATCCAGTCTTAGGGTTTTACTGCTGTGAACAGATACCATAACCAAAGCTACTCTTTTAAGGAAACATTTAATTGGGGCTCACTTACACGTTCAGAGGTTCAGTCCATTATCATCAAGGTGGGAACATGGCAGCATCCAGATAGATTTGGGGGTGGAGGAGCTGAGAGTCCCACCTCTTGTTCCAAAGACAGCTAGGAGAAGACTGACTTTCAGGCCTGTAGGATGAGGTCTTAAAGCCCACACCCATAGTAAATAATAGAAGGGACTACTGGTATAATGGATGATGCTTAGCTGGAGCTAAGAAATTAGTGGTTATTAAGAAGAGACCAGCCGGGCGTGGTGGTGCACGCCTGTAGTCCCAGCACTTGGGAGGCAGAGGCAGGCAGATTTCTGAGTTCGAGGCCAGCCTGGTCTACAGAGTGAGTTCCAGGACAGCCAGGACTACACAGAGAAACCCTGTCTCAAAAAAACCAAAAAAAGAAAAAGAAAGAAAGAAAGAAAGAAAGAAAGAAAGAAAGAAAGAAAGAAAAGAAAAGAAAAGAAAAGAAAAGAAAAGAAAAGAAAAGAAAAGAAAAGAAAAGAAAAGAAAAGAAAAGAAAAGAAGAAGAAGAAGAAGAAGAAGAAGAAGAAGAAGAAGAGACCAGCATCACTGAGGTGAAATCTTCTGGGAATTGTTTTCTGAGAGTACAAAGAAGCCATATTCTAGAGATAGTCAAGGTTGTACCTCATGCTGCAGCTATACTTGGCAATGTGTTTAGAGTCACTGGTTTTGAAGGTGTAAAAAAGTCATGAAGAACAGCTGAGGCTTGGCAGTGTGAGAGGCCATGGAAGGGCATGGGTGAAGATGCAGCCTCAGTTGTAGTTGATGGCCTAGGACTGAAGGGGTCATGCAAAGGAGTTGAGGCTTGGCACCATGAAGAGAGTCTAAGAGAGGCTATTGATGAAGCCTAGTTGCAGTGGAAGACCCCAATGTATTTGAGATGCCCATAGCATGGGATGATCACCAAGAACAGCAGTAGCAGTGGAGTGGAGTCAACCAGAGCCTAGAGTACTACAGAGGGCAGAGCTAGAGAATTGATGCCAGTCCTTTGGAGGAGACCAGAAGATCATGTGTGGATCTCAGACATTGAAACAAGAATCTGTAATGTGAGGCCGGGCAGTGGTGGCGCACACCTGTAATCCCAGCACTTGGGAGGCAGAGGCAGGCAGATTTCTGAGTTCGAGGCCAGCCTGGTCTACAGAGTGAGTTCCAGGACAGCCAGGGCTATACAGAGAAACCCTGTCTCAACAAAACAAAAAAACAAAAAAACAAAAAAAACAAAAAAAAAAAAGAAAAAAAAAGAAAAGAAAAACCCAAAAAAGATTCTGTAATGTTGAAGTTGCCTTGGAGACCCCAAGATGTTCCAGATGCCAGAGCTGTGGGATATCTGTTGAGAAAAGCTGCTAATAGGTAGCAGAACCAGCCCAGGAGAAAGAAGTTTGTTGCAGTCAACAAAGATGAAAAAAGAGTTGGAGATGTACTGTAGAAAGCTTTGACATCAGACATGGAGATGTAGAGTTTGAAGTTTGCTCATCTGGTTTCCTGTCTTGCTTTGGGAATTACAGTTAAGTGATTAGATGAATCTCAGAAGAGACTTTGAACTTTGGACTTTAAACATTGTTGAGACTGCTACAGACTGTAGAAACTTTTGAATCTAGACTAAATGTATTTTGCATTATGCTATGTTTAGGTATGACCCCCCCCCCAGCCTCGTATGTTTGAACAAGCCTATGGGGGCCAGGGAGTGGAATGTGATGATTTTGTACATGCTCAGCCCAGGAAGTGGTACTATTAGAAGGTGTGGCCCGGTTGGAGTAGGTGTGGCCTTGTTGGAGTAGGTGTGTCACTGTGGGTGTCTGCTTTAAGACCCTCATCCTAGCTGCCTGGAAGCTAGTATCCTGCCAGCAGCCTTCAAATGAAGATGTAGAACTCTCAGTTCCTCTAGCCCCAAGTCTGCCTGGATGCTGCCATGTTCCTGCCTTTTGACCCATACTTCTGCTAACCAATCAAATAAATTGTTAGCGCCTCTTTTTAATGGTCTGAACCAAAACATTACATGCAGAGTCTCTGGTTCAGTAGATCCATATCATTAAATTCATCCTGATCTATTTTTTTTAGACTGTGGTGATTTGAATGAAAAGGGGCCAATAGCAACAGGAGTCATAACAGGGATAGATGTATTCACCAGAAAGAAGTAAAGGGAAGAAGATAGAAAACTACATCTTTTTCCTGGACCCCTTTATCTCTGGGATGACAAACAGAAGATATTGTCTTAAGGGAAGAGCATTTCCCTTCAGTTACTCATTTCTAAAATGCTCTCACTGACCTACCAATAGGCATGTATCATCTATAAATGCAGATTCAATCAAGTTAACTGTCAAGATTACCCATGAAGCCACAGTTGGCTCACCCTGCCCAGAACTAGTTTAAACCAGTTCTCAGCCCTCATCAAAGAAACAGTTTTTACAGTGAAAAGGAGTTTATACAGACACTCACAGCTTGTCAAAGTGCAAAGAATAAGTGTCTCCACAGTGCTTAGCTCTATATGGGACATCTGGAAGAGGCATTAGATTGTAAGAATAAGAGATCAAAACAGTACCTTCTAGACACAAGAGGGTTGTTGACCTCATGAACTCACAGTAGCTGTGGTTTCCTGATCAAGACTCACACATGATCAATCCAACCAACATTCTAGAATGGTTGGGAGAGGGACATTCAAGGCCCACTCCTAGCTGAGGACATGTTGGCAGTTGGTGGCTACTGGGGGAGGGGGAATCAGTTTTATTCAGGGATATAGGCCCTGGTAAGTTGACCATGTTCCAGTGTATGGCTTCACATACATGTGCTTTTCATAGCACTTTATTGAAGCTCAGTAAGTAACAAAAAATAAAAGAAGAGGAGGACATCAAGTTAAGAAGAAGACATAAGATTCAGGACCAGAATATATTGTATACTCATACAAAACTCTCAAATTTTTTAATTTTTTAATTTTATTTACATTGGTGTTCTGCCTCCATGTATTATGTGTGAGGGTATGTCAGATCCCCTGAAACTGGAATTACAGACAGTTGTGAGCTGCCATGTGGGTGGTGGGATTTGAACCTGGGTCCTTCTGAAGAGCATCCAGTTCTCTTAACCACTGAGCCATCTCTCCATCCCCACAAAATTAATTTTTTAAAGGTTATCCATTATATTCTCAAACTATAATCATAGTAGACAAGTGCAATATTAGTATCACAGGTTACATGAAGCCACCTAAAGCTAAAGACAGCCATTTTGGAGTTCTGCCTCATCCCTAAGCCCAGTTGCCCTTGAGAACCAAGGAGAATAAATTTTTAGCTGATAACTCAACCTCAGTACAGTGCCCCAGTGCCACTTGTTGGGAGATATAGCCCAGAACATGAGTTCTCAAAGTATGATCTTTGAACAACAGCATCAGTACTACCTGGAAAAAATTAGAAATACAACCATCATCCCCAACCTAGGCTCACTGAGGTGAAGCCTACCCATATGGCAGTTTACAAGTACCCTGAGTAATTTTGATGCACACTATCTACATAGTACTGTAGTAACTCCTGCCCATCCCTCAGATCTCCTCCTCAAAGAAATGCCCCCTTGACTCCCAGGACACATCACAGCCCCTTCTGTTTATTTTCCTGTCACAAAGTGCTTCTCCTTCACAATACATATCCCAAGTGCTATCAATTAAATATCTGCCTAGTCATCCATTTCAAGCCTCCACAACACTCTACAAGCTAAACACCAAGTTTGTTTTCTTTACTTTGATTCATAGTGCATGGAGAAATGAGGGGATTGGGAAGAAAAAATAACATTTGGTTTTGATAAAGTCTTAAGGGTTTTTAATTAAATATGTATTTTTATTTTTAATCATATGTATGCATATAGTATGCTATGCATATGCAGGTACCCTGGGAGGCCAAAGGCATTGGATCCCAAGGAGCTGCAGCTCAGGCAGTTTTGAGTCACCTGAAATGAGTACTGGAAATCTAACTCAGGTTCTTCTGAAAGAGTTATAGACATTCTTGACCATTGAACCATATGTTAAGCCCCCAACTTTTTTAAGCTTTTATTTTGCTATTTGTTTTATTATTTTTTTGTTTTGTTTGCTTTGCTTTGTTTTGTTTTGTTGTTCCTTTGTTTTTTGAGACAGGGAGTCTATGTATCCCTGGCTGTTCTGAAACTCACTATCCAGACCTGGCTGGCCTTGAACTAGAAGTGATCCTGTTCCTCCTGAGTGTTAGAATTCAAGATGTGTGCCACCACACCTGGCCTTCCTGAGGCTTTGTTTGTTCGAGTGTTTGTTTTTTTGTTTTTCAAGGCAAAACTTCACTGTGTAGGCCCAGCTGCCTTGGAACTCACTCTATAGACCAGTCTGGCCTCCACGTCACAGAGATCCCCCTGCCTCTGCATCCAGAGTGCTGGGATTATTAAAGGCATTTGCCACCACAGCCTAGCTGAGGCTTTTAAAATATCTGTCTGAGCATAATCTCTATCTAGACAGTTAGCAATGTAGTACAAAATCTTAGGTTAGGTATACAGAAGGTATGACTCAGGACACACTCACCAGAGCTGAAGTTCACAACAAAAGCTAGAGACGGAAGTTCAACGGAATGAGATTGTCCAAATGCTGCATCCAACCATCACAACCTTTAAGAATAAAAATGGGTAACAGAAGAGAACCTAGCTGGTCCAAAATGCCAAGCTTTTACTTATGATAACAATACTAAGCTTGGCATGGTAGAACATACCTGTAATCTCAGCACCTTGGAGACTGAAGCAGGAGGATCACAAGTTTGAGGATAGGCTGATCCACATAGCACATTCCATATTACCCTAGGATAATAAGACTTTTAATTTTTTAAAGTGGTAACAATACTAACTACCATTGGAGATTACTCCTATAGTAGCTTACCTAATGAAATATAAAGTTAGCTCTCATGTATCCCTCGTACAGTGAAATTGGGAATGGGGGCTGTCATATAGTCATTCAAGGCCTTCCATCTTGTAGATTTGCCTTCCTCTAGATCTTTGAAGTCTTCTCCTCTTACCTATGGATGAGAGAAAGAGAGAAGAATGCACGTGGGAAGTTTACAATTAACCAAGTCTGGATGTGACTTACATCATATCCACTCAAATGCAGTTATCTAGAACTTAGCAGAATTTAGTCACACCAACTCCAAGGAAAGCTAGGGCTAAAGAAGACAAGAACACTGGTGAAAGCAGAGTTGCCATATCCCCTACAAACATCAATTAGCCATTTCAAGCTTCACCCCCACACATGGCCATACTCAGTTTCTCCCATAAAGCACGGGTCACCTGGTCAATGCATCCAGACAAAGGGCCACAATCACTGGGGCATGTGCTCTTCTCATTATGGCTAGATTTGGCTCCTCTTGGTCTGAAGAGGAACCCCCACGGCCATATGATCAATAATCTCCTTGCCCACTGGAAGCTCCTAGACTGCTTCATGGTGGAAGCACAAGGACAAGACAGTCACTAGCCAGTCCATATACCATGGAGAAAAGATCAGCAACCCAATCCCTTTTGGCCACCTAGCAGCCCAAGGCTTATTCTAGGCACAGGCCCAAGATACACTGTTTCACAGTTAGAAGACTAATCCCAAAAGCTCTCAGAAATCACCAGCCAGTAGGAAATGTTCCTCATTGAGGATCCTCCAAGGCTTCTTCCTAATATATAAATGAAGACTACAAGACCTTCCCCCTTCAGCCCTTGTTGCAGTTTGAATGTGAACTATTCTCCCACTGACTCGTGTGTTTGAACCCACCTGGTATTGCTGTTTGGTATATTATAGAACCTTAGAGAAAGTACTAAACATTAAGAACGTACTCTTACTCATTAAGAAATTAAAAGCAGGGGCTAGAGAGATGACTCGGTAGTTAAGACCACTGGCTGCTCTTCCAGAGGTCTTGAGTTCAATTCCCAGCAACCACATGATGGTTCAAACCATCTGTAATGGAAGTCAACGCCCTCTTCTGGTGTGTCTAAAGACAGCTACAGTGTATTCATATAAATAAATAAATAAATAAATAAATAAATAAAATCTTTTTAAAAAGAAATTAAAAAGGACAGTGGCCCTAAGAGAAACTAGCTGGGTATCATATCACTGATACAGCATTTCCTTGGAGATGACTGCATAAAAGATTCTTGTTTCCTTAAGGCAGTTTCTGTGAAGTCATAAAGGACCCTTAACTGTATAGTATGTAGAGTGTATGGTGGCCAAAAGGACCAAAATAGCACAGCCACAAGCAAAGATTTAAGGCTTCCCCATGATCCCCCAGCATGCAGGTGCTAGAAGAGAGTCAGGCTAGTGACTGGGAAGGAGTCAAGAAAAATGCTGGCCAAGAGATGTCGGACTTCCTCTGGCATCCTAGAGGTGTGTATTTATTACTTAGGCCTGTGGTTCTAAGTATCTAATAAGAATCAACTCAAGGGATGGAGGAATTGATTTTGGTTCACAGTTTCATGGTACAATCCATCACAGTAAAGGAAGCATGGTGGCTGGAGCCATCCTTAGAACTGGTGGCAGGAGCATGAGGCTGTTTGCTTACATCTTAAGGAACCAAGAGGCAGAAAGTGGACTGAAAATAGAGCCTGATTATAAAGATGAAGGCCCCCTAATCTCCCTCCTCCTCTAGTGAGGCTCTCACTCCTAAAGGTTCTATAACATTCCAAAACAACATTGCTAGTTAGAAATCAGGTGTTCAAATGTGAGTCTGTGGGGAAATAGCTCACATTCAAACCATAACAAACAGGAATCCTGGCCAGGCGGTGGTGGTGCATGCCTGTAATCCCAGCACTTGGGAGGCAGAGGCAGGTGGATTTCTGAGTTCGAGGCCAGCCTGGTCTACAGAGTGAGTTACAGGACAGCCAGGACTACACAGAGAAACCCTGTCTCGAAAAATCAAAAAAAAAAAAAAAAAAAAAAAAAAAAAAACAGGAGTCCTTATAATGTAGCAATGATAATACTTCAACCTCCCAACATACCCAGGATAACCTGTCATAAGACCGTGTCTATTCTGCTGGTGTCCTTCTAGGATGCTGGTGATAGAAGAGCCTGCATGTAAGTTGTGGAATTAGAACCATCAGGCTGTACTTTTTGCTACCAGCATGCCAGGTACCACATATTCAACAGTTTGTCTGGGCTTAATCCTGGATATAACCAGGGAACTGAAGGCATTCTGACTTCATGTAGTCTGACTATTGTGGAAATAAGAGACCTGTTAAGTGCTTCTTGATTCTTTTCTTGGTACAGTGTCCCTTTGGCCCTCTAGTTACCAAGTTGCTCCCTCAGTGGGTATCTAGGAGTCATTTCATCCCTCAGCCTGCTAACATTCTGGGTCCGTCTCATCACTGATATGCTCACAAGATGTAAACTCAAGAGCCCTTTCCACTAACATACTTGGTTCCATGTACTGATACCAGGGAGCCTTTTGGGGCCACTCCTTGGCTTGCACTAGTACCATGGGTGCTTTTAGTTGTCATCCTGCCTAATATTTCTTCTAACCTTCAGGGTCTTGCCTACACCTGTGCTAGAGAACTAATGGCCATTCTGGCCACCAGCCTGCCTACCAGGCTGCTGCGGAATAGAAAGCTCTTTCAGCCATCACTGGTCCCTTGCACTGGTACCCTGCAGAGACATCCCCAACTGCAGCCATTCTCATGCCAAGGGTCCAGTAATCTGACCAACCCTAAATCTGCAAACACATTGCACCCAGGGAGTCCATCAAACCCTGTAAGTTACTGGGATCCTCAAGATACTGAACTTCCTACTTGCTATCCTATCTTTTCTCATGTTTTTTTCATGGGACTTTGTGGCCACCACTAGTCCCACACTCAGTGTATTTTGTTGACTTAGGAGACGTTCCAGCCTACACTCAGACTTTACATTAGGATACCAGGGATCCTTTTAATCCATGTGCTAGAAAAAACATTTTATTGTGCGAAGACACTATAGGCCTCCTTAACTAATTGGCTTTGACCCACCCAATATCCATAGCGCTAGAGCTTTAGTTAGGTACCTGCTATCTGGAACCAATACAACAGATCCAAGACTTCGGCAAAATGGGACAATGTGCCTATGTTCTGCGAATGAGCAGATGTGCATAACTCTAAACCTTCACATTCCAAAGGAAGGGACCTTTCCTTGCCCAACTCATCCTGTTGCTAGAAAATTTACATGAGCTATCTTTGGTTATACAAATGAAGGTAAGACTAAAGACAAAAAGCCAAAGAGAAAGAAAGTGAGCGGCATCTCTAGGATTTCCTGGAATAGCTCTAACATTCTTTAAAAAAAAAAAATCAATGTTTCACTTATCCCAGGTTGACCTCACTAGGTTGCCAAGAATGGCTTTGAACTCCTGGTCCTCTGTCCTCTATATTCCCCCTGCTGGGATTACAGGTTTATGTCACCAAGCCTGGTTTTATGTGGTGCTGAGAAATGACTCAGGACTTCATGCTAAGCAGAGACTTTACCAACTGTGCTACATCTCAAGCCTCAGCTCTTTTATATAAAATAGAGATACACACTTGACTCTAATAAAGTACTGTTGCAGGCTAGTGAGATGGTTCAGCAGGTAAAGGTGCTTGTGGTCAAGCCTGATGAGCTGAGTTTAATCCCCTGGACACACATGGTAGAAAGAAGAAAACTGACTCTCGAAAGTTGTCCTCTGATGTCCATGCACACGCTCACATGGACAAACACACACAGGGAGACAGAGAGAGACAGAGACAGAGAAATACAATGGGATGTGTTTTGCTTTTTTAAGAAAAGGGAAAGGAAAAAATAAAAACAGTGGTCTGAGCCTTCTACCCAGGGCTAGTGATGGATCTTGGAGGAAAATCTACAACTGCCTCTTTACTGAACCAGCATAATCCCTAATTACATCCTACATACTTATCTGCATACACACAGATATGAGTAGTCCTCATCCCTCATTGAGATTTCTCTTTGCAACAGACCTACACTATTACAAACTCATTGATCCCTGAGCCTTAGGTGTCCTGGGAGTTTGTTTTGTAGAGGTAACTTTGCTGTGAGGTTGTATCTCCTAAGAATGTCAGAAACTGTGCCCATAAAACACCACCAGCACAGCTGCTTAAACAGGACATGAACAAGGACAACAACAGACATGCTAACATTGATGGGGGTTAAGCTCATGAAAGCTCAACCCTAGACAAAGAACTACAGGCGACTAAGGAACGCTGAGAGTGGGAGAAATGGTCTTCCCCGAGGAAGATTGTCCAAGCTGTTATTTAATAACAAATATCAGTCCTAAAAACATACACCCAAGTCATATTATATAGACTGAGTCGTTTATATTGATGCGTTACAAATATATACTATGTAACAACAATTAATGAAAAAATGTCATGATTTTGAAAGAGAACAAGGAGGGGCATGTGGGAAACTTGGGGCATTTGGGAGGAGAAAGAGGTAAGGGCTAAAAAAGTATTTATATTTTAATCTCAAAAAATTAAAAAAAAAACTGTAAAAACCAATAAGTTAAAAACTATTGCCATGGGAACTACTGGGCTGCACACAGTTCTATAGTGTAATGAATGTGCCTGATTTCACAAGTTTATTAAGGAGATGACTCCCTTCAACTTCTTATGGGCAAATAAAACCCAAAGTCAGGAACCCAAGCAAGGAAGCAAGAGTGAGAACATGGAATTCTCTCCATGCCTTGCATGCTTCGCTCCTCTCTTTTAAAGTACAGCCACCTGTCCAGGTGTATTGGCCACATACCTTTAATCCTGGCACTCCAGTGACAGAGGCAGCCAGAGTTACATGGTGAGACTGTCTCAAAAGACCAAAAGTGAAAAAAAAAAACCTTTCAAGTGCCACTACTGGACAGTTTAGAACCCCCAATAACTTTCCAGTGTATTAAAAACAGAAAGCGGGCTCATAAACCCAAGCTCTTGGAGCCCATCTGCTACTGTCTGTGGCCATACACACATCCAAACAACCTCATCCTGCATGCTCTAATCAAGTCATTTTCCTGCCTTTTGTATTTGCTTTATCTATCCGGCCCTGGGGGCCTCTAGACTCTTGAGTGCTTGGCTTTATGCTGTACTGGGATCTGAACCCAGGACCTCATTCCTGCTAGACAAACACTACCAACTGAGCTACCCTTCCTCACTGTGTCCATCCTGGCTCCAATATCATTTCTTGTCCTTGGCCTACTAGATTTATAAAGGCCCTCCTGACACTGTGAGCCTAGCAGGCAAAGACGTGACAGTTAGTTTCCATCTACTTTCGGATGATATGGTAAATTGTCAACTTAGAGTGGGGCCTATCTGTGTTTTTGCTCTCCACTGTAGTAAACAAGGGTCCTATAATGGATACAAATGAAATACTGTCCATAATCCCAGACTGCAAAGGCAGAGTAACAATCTTCACAATGGAATTTGATCATGTCCTATCACTTAAGATTAGGTGCAGGGACTGGAGAGATGGCTCAGCAGTTAAGAGCACTGACTCTCTCTTCCAGAGGTCCTGAGTTCCAATCCTAGCAACCACATGGTGGCTCACAGCCCTCTGTAATGGGATCTGATGCCCTCTTCTGGTGTGTCTAAAGACAGCTACAATGCACTCATACAAATAAAATAAATAAATCTTTCAGAAAGAAAGATTAGGCTCAGCTTAGCTAAAGTCAGAAAAGACACATTTCCCTTCCCTGTTAAATATGTGTAGGAACTGGCAGTTTGGGACTGGAGTTTAATTGCTCTGTGAGGTTACCAGGAACGCTAAGACCCTCGGGTTCTATCACATCAAAGATCCATTCGTTTTCGTGGTCCAGTATGGATGCTAGAGCTCTATTGTATCTGTTCCAGGCATCAAATCTGTGAAAGGGAGAAGAGAGGACCTGCCCTTCTCTTTTACGGTGATCACCTAAGAACATCAGACACAAATGTGTCCTTGTGCAGAGTTTAGTCAAGTTGGTCACTCTTTGTAAAGAGAAGAGATATGGGGTCTGTCAGATGTACTACTGTGTGCTCAGGTGAAAGTGTAATTGCTCAGGGACATAGGGAATGGGTTTTGGTTAGGTCTGTCTTTATAAACATCCTATAATTACAACCACCAAAAACCAGCCAGTAAGCAATGACAACCATCTTCTCTCCCCCAGATCTATGGGTTGTGTGCATTCAGCTGGGCAGTTTCCTCTGCTGGTCTTACTAAGGGTCTCATTCAGTTGCAATGAACTAAGAGGCTGGAATTCTAGGATCCGTCTATTCATTTTTCTCCTAAACTCTCTTCTCATCTCACCAGCGGAATATCTAAAACCACGAAACAGATTCACCCGGGTCACCTCAAAGCTTAGGCATAGTGCCCCCTTTGCCACTCGGTACTAACCAAAGCAGTCCCAGGGCTAGGAAGAAGCATCCTTTTCTTCTCTAGGAGATTGACACAAAATTTGCAGCTCTCTTTAATACAGCACTGGAAGAACAGGCATTTGGAAGTAATTAGCAGCCTTTGTCTCACCTCCCTTTAAGACGAACCCTGTAAAAGTAAGAGTGTCATCATTACACAAAATTCATGAAAAAAAAAAAAAACCCTTAGACTTTAAAGGGAATCAGAGGGAAAGTATGGTAATGGTATAATTCTCCCACCAGCTCTCCACAAAGCCTGTTTTACTTGCCTTCGGTTTCTCTGATAAAGCATTCACTAAACCAACTTGGGGTGTCGTGAGGGGGGGGGGGGTCATTTCATCTTATATTCCAGATAATAGTTCTTCACTGAGGAAGATCAGGGCATGATCTTTTGTTTTTGTTTTTGTTTTTGTTTTTGTCGAGACAGGGTTTCTCTGTGTAGCCCTGGCTGTCCTGGAACTCCCTCTGTAGACCAGGCTGACCTCGAACTCAGAAATCTGCCTGCCTCTGCCTCCCAAGTGCTGGGATTACAGGCGTGCGCCACCACGGCCGGCCAGGGCACGATCTTAAGGAAGGAACCTGGAGGCAGTAACTGCAACAGAGGGCAAGGAGGAGCGTCATTTACCGGCTTGCTTTCTCTCATTTATTCAGCTACATTTGCTACCCAGCCCAGATCCACATGCACAGGGATGGCGCCTACGGCGAGCTAAGCTCTCCCGTACCTTTCAGCAATTAAGAAAGTGCCCCCCAGACATGACCATAAGCCAGTCGGATGGTTGCAGTTCCTCGGCGGAGATTCACTCATTGGTGACTCTCTCTAGTTTCTGTCAAATAGGCAAACACTAAGCAGCACAACGCCCTAGTAACTACGGGCGCACTAGTTCAGACAACATTGAAAAACAATAAAAAAAAAAATTCAGACACTCAGAGATAAAGAAATAGGATTGGCAAATTGTCAAAAGCTGAAGTGTTCAACAATCTGAGTAATATATGTAAAAATTATACTAACTTATTAATTTCTTTCCATGACTAAAAACACACACTGCTGGTAGCTGGAGAAAGAGTCTCCTGCTTTTTGAGAAAAAGTTCAGTTTCCCACACCCATATCAGGTGGTTTACAACTGCCGGTGAGATGTAGGGAACACCCTCTTCCGGCTTCTGTGGGCACTAGTCCATGTGATATTCACTCATACAGACATGCACAAGCATAAATAACAAAAAGTCATTTTTAAAAGAAACACATGTGGGCTGGAGAGATGGCTCAGTGGGTAAGAGCACTGACTGCTCTCCCAGAGGTCCTGAGTTCAATTCCCAGCAACCACATGGTGGCTCACAACCATCTGTAATGGGATCTGATGCCCTCTTCTGGTGTGTCTGAAGACAGCAACAGTGTACTCACACACAAAATAAATACATCTTGCCGGGTGGTGGTGGCGCACGCCTGCAATCCCAGCACTCTGGGAGGCAGAGGCAGGCGGATTTCTGAGTTCGAGGCCAGCCTGGTCTACAGAGTGAGTCCCAGGACAGCCAGGGCTATACAGAGAAACCCTGTCTCGAAAAAACCAAATAAATAAATAAATAAATAAATAAATAAAAATAAATAAATAAATACATCTTAAAAGAAACACATGAAGTTGAAAGTGAAAGTAGCAGGTGATAGGGAACATTTGGAGGGTCAGGACTCAGGGAGGATTTGACCAAAACTTCTTACATGTACGCGTGTATAAAATTCCCAAACAAATTATCTTTATCTCTGTATGTATAAATTTTCAATAAAATGTTTTTATCTCATATCGATAATATTTTAATATATTCTTATCTTTATGGTATTTTTATTTTTAATAACATGTAAAATGAATTTTATAGCATTATTTTTAATAATGACAAAATTATTTTTATAGTATTTTTTATTTTTTAATATCATGAGATTTTAATCATGTAAATACATCTCCTTTTTTATTTTTTGTGTAAAATTAGCTGGAAAGGAGTTTTTAGAGTAATTATCTCTTCAGGCAAAGGCAGGTCAACGAGGGACCATTGTGCTTAGCTGCCTGGGCATTTCGATGTCTGAGCCTGGGTTCTGAAATCTGTGCAGCCTCTGCTGTGAGGTATGACTATGTCCCCACAACACACCACACGTGAAACACATAAAAATATTGTAAAAGATCTATAAATGGCTTAGAAAAGTAGAAATGAAATTGGAAAAAACAAAGAAAATAGCAGGGGAGGAGTGAGAAAGGAAAGGGTATATGGGTAATATATTCAACAGACAATAAACATGTGTATGAAAATTTAAAATTAATAAATGTGCATGCAGGGCTGGAGAGATGGCTCAGCGGTTGAGAGCACTGACTACTCTTCCGAAGGTCCTGAGTTCAATTCCCAGCAACCACATGGTGGCTCACAACCATCCGTAATGAGATCTGACTCCCTCTTCTGGAGTATATGAAGACAGCTACAATGTACTTACATATAATAAATAAATAAAGGCTTTAATTAAAAATAAATAAATGTAGCCGGGCGGTGGTGGCACACGCCTTTAATCCCAGCACTTGGGAGGCAGAGGCAGGTGGATTTCTGAGTTCGAGGCCAGCCTGGTCTACAGAGTGAGTTCCAGGACAGCCAGGACTACACAGAGAAACCCTGTCTCAAAAAACCAAAATAAATAAATAAATGTGCATGCAATAGGGCAATTCCAGTCATGAGTCAGCAGTTCACAAAATTATGGGATAATGACAATATAATATTCATATATATAACACAACATAAGCTAACATTTCTCTTTGGTTTCTTCTTTCATTTTTGGTGTGGGGGATGGGGTTAGAACCTACTATGAAAACGCATTGTCTATGAGCCATATGTCTCAGCTCAAGAGCTAGCTTGTATTTAGCACCTATAATGTGTCACTATGCTGCAGGTACTTTCATCATCCCTGATTTTCAGGTGAGGAAACTGAGTCTTCTGGAGTTCAAATGCCCAAGGACACAGAGCCAAGAAATAGAAAGAATGGCCTCTAAGAGCTCAGTCTGGATTTGGAAGGCGCAGACTAGAAAAATAAAAATTTCAGCTGGGTGGTAGTAGTGCACGCCTGTAATCCCAGCACCCTGGGAGGCAGAGGCAGGCGGATTTCTGAGTTCGAGGCCAGCCTGGTCTACAGAGTGAGTTCCAGGACAGCCAGGGCTACACAGAGAAACCCTGTCTCAAAAAAACCAAAAAAACCAAAAAACAAAAAACAACAACAACAAAAAAAAAAAAACAACAAAAAAAAAGAAAGAAAAAGAGAAAGAAAAATTTCAAGGCTAACCTCAGCTACATAGTAGGTATGAGGCCAGTCCAGGTACATAACACCCTTCTCAAAAACATTATTAATTTTAAAAAGTGGCTCCCAGCCAGGTCTCATGAATTCTAGATCCCAAGGCATGGCACACTGTAAATACAGCACAAAGGTCTTTGATGATTTCATCTAGCATGCTCGATGTGTGCTGCCTCGGGATTTCCTTTCCCCCAAGTCTCCTTGCCTTCTTCCTGGCAACCTAGGCCATTCTCAGTGAGCAGGAGACACTATATACTGGGGGTGGGGGTGGAAGAAAATCCACTTGGTGGAATTAAATTAGAGTTAGTTTGGGGCTTCAGTTCAGTAGTAGAGCAAGCCCAGGGTTTGATCCTCTGGGGGATGAGGAAGAATTAAAGTCAACAACCTAACAATTTAAATAATGCAATTTTGAGGGAGAAGGACCAGCTGTAACGTGTAATGCTAGCAAGGCTGTAGCAGGATTGGCATCGCCAGACTGCTAATAGAGGGGGAAGTTGGTTCAACAAGTTAGAGACCTTCCTGGCAATTTTTCAAGAGACACATTTTTAGCATTTTAGCTCACTCTTTAATCAGCGATCCTCCTCCCAGGAAATTACTTAAAAGGAAACAATGCAAAAGAATAAGTTAGGTGCACCCAACTTTTCTTTGCATTGGAACTGCAATAGCAAAACAATTAAAACAGCACAAATGTCTGATACTGAGAAACGATTAAACAAGGATTAAAGGTTTGTGTTTGAGAAGCCACAGCTGTTCACCTTCTCTCCCTCCCCCCCACCCCCACCCGCCCCCGCCCCCGCCCCTGCCCCAGAAGCCTTTGGCTCCTGAGTCCTGAGCCTCACACAGCCCCCAGGTGCTAGTGTTAAATAAAACAACAACAATCACTACCACACACTCTTGCTCTGGCGTGCTGCAATGGAGGCAGCCCAATGTTTTCTTCACATTTAAAAAACTGAGAACACGCTCCACCTGCCCGCCTTTAGCTCTGCATAAGTCTGTGCTCTTTAGCACATTTACTGTTGACAGTTGCAACTTCCTCACAGTTGTCTCGCCATTTCCAAAATGTTTTCTTTCCTGAAGTCATACAGAAGCTTATGGCATTCAGGATGCCCGCCAGGACTCTGCAAGGCACTGGGGGCCTGGATGCCTCCCGCATCAGTGTGACAGAGGCCAAATCACAACTCCACTAACTGCAAAGCCTCTCAGAGAGATGACCTATAATTATAAGAAATACATCAAATAATGATTATTTTTATTGATGGCAAGCTGCATTTTTATAATGAGCTGTGTTAGGAGAGAGAGAAAGAGAGAGAGAGCAAGTCCTCTCTCTCGGCTAATGCCCAGCTCCAACAACCTGTTTACAAACTAGATACACAGAATACAATTAGTTCTTACCACTGTGTCCAGAGGGCCCCCACCACACCGTACTGTTTGGAAACAGTGCAGGCTGCAGGGTACTGCCAGTTTTGAGGATGATGTGAGCATCATTATTGAACAATACACCAAATACTCTAGAGAGTTAAAACATTCCCTGCCTCATGGCCCCATGTTCTATCTAATTATTTCCTTTGTGCAATGTTTAATTGTCTTTCATTATAAATTGTGTTCGTAATATAGGTGACCTCATTTTCCTGCATATGCTGATAGTCAGGTAGCATTCTGTGTCTTCAATGTGGTATATGTCTTGTTGTCTTGTTTCTTACATTAGTTTTTTTTTTCTTCTCCTTTTTAATAGTAATATTTGACTTTATAGCTGGCTTTTGTGGCCCATGCCTTTGATACAGCTTTTCTTCGGAGGTAGAGGGAAAAAAAAGGGGGGGGGTGGGAATTCAAGGCCAACCTCAACCACATAGGAAATTTGAGGCCCTCCTGGGCTACAAAATCAAATAAAAGATTATATTTGGTTTTTACAGCTTTGTAGATTGATCCCACAGTCTCACACACACGGTAACAAGTGTTCTGCCACTGACCTACATCATGAGACTCTAGAAAGCACATGACTGCGATCCCAGCACTTGGGAGGATCACAAGTTCAGAGTCATCCTTGGCTATATATCAAGTCCAGGGCCATCCTGATCTTGAGCTCCTCAAAAGGAAGGGAGAAAAGATGGGAAGAGACAGATGATGGAAGGGAGGGAGGGAGGAAAGCGGGCAGGCGAGCAGGCATGGTGGCACATACCTGTAGGCCTAGGATCTGGAAGGCCGAGACAGGATTACTTTGACTTGCCTTGGGGTCAGACTGCCTGCTTCTCTCACATCCTGACCACAGCTCTGCTGCTTTGGGTAAGTTACTTCTACTGTATCTACGGTGACAGGGTGAGCTCAGAATTCGGGTGACACAAAACTTCTAGTTTAGAAGCCTAGGAGTTGGTCGTGTTTTCTGTTTCTGTTTCCTTCTGTGCATGTGAGGGGATGTTAACAGAACCATGCCCATGGGACATCGGGGGCACTGGCTGTTCTGTGTACAGAAGCACCTGCACACACCCTGGGAAAGAGAAAGCATTTCCAGGATGAAGCACTTTGAGCCTGTCTATTTGAGGAATCTCTTCATTCCAGGCCCCTCTGTTACCATTTCACCAACTCCCTTCTCCTTTCTTCTATTTAATAACGCGAAGACTTCGCTAAGTTCCTGTTTTGTGTTAAACTCATCGTTCTGTGGGATGCTTTGTTTCTGTTGCCACTACAGACAATACCAGCGATGCCTGCAAAATATTTTAAAGAAATTTAATATAGCTTTCATCGGAATGGCACTATTTCCAAAGTTATAGTTCAATCTCCCTTTAGAGTGGTGTACTCTAATGCCATTTCTTTTATATAAATTACATCAAAGTGTTTCGATCCAAACGCTGAAGAAGAAATAAGGCAGAGGAGAAGCAGGTCCAGGTTGGTCTATGATAACTGCATTTCTGGGCCAGTTGCCCATCCTATGTTGGATCGGGGCATTTCTGAGAGAGATCATTAGTTTTCATTCTATGCAGTGGACGCCTATATGGACTAATAGGTGCTTAGAAGGTGGGGGAGACTATTGTTGAAGAGATCCCTAGGGACAAATGAATTGCACATTTATGCCATAAACACAGCAGGCCTGTCTGGGACCAGACTCCGATAGAAACAGGCCCTCCCTGACAAAAGAGTCTTGCAGCAGCTGGGCTCTCTGCTTTCTCCCCCAGTCCTTCACTATGTGATACCTCGACGGACTGCGGAGCTGGGGGAAGTGAGTGGAAGAAGGAGCATTTTCTCAGTTTGCTTGTATCTGGCAGAGGAAAATAAAACCTTTCCGGATATTTTTTTTTCTGGGAGAGTGAGGCATTTAACCCTTTAAACCCTTAAATCTGATATCCAACTATCTGTATGTCCTGCATATCCCCTATTCAAAAAGCCTGGGAGAGAGGGGAAGAAAAGGAGGGGAGGGGGAGGAGGGGAGGAGAGGGAAGGGAAGGGAAGGGGGAGCAAAAGAAGAGCAAAAGGCAAAGGAGAGAAAGAGAGAGAAATCAAGCCCGATTGACGCTGCGGTGGAAGGCTGTAAACGGTTGCATTTTCTGTTTGTACTAGTTAAAAGATACCTTTGATGGTGTCCTCGTTTCTCAGAAAAGGGAAATTTTACACCTGTTAGATTATAGTCTTGGAGCTATTTATTAGAGAGAACGTATCATGACAGATAACACCAACTCTCTATTATCCAAGAAAAGAAATAAGTAAAAATCACTCCTAGGTCTAAATTTGACTTGAACTGTGAGTTTCAATACCCTTTCTTTCCAATCCTTCTGGAATTCTTGGAGCAAAACACATTGCCTTTAAATTTTCTTTGCAGTCTTCTTGAGATCTTTAAACTAGGCAAGTAATAAAAACAAATAATCCCATGGCCAGGAAAGGAGGGACGGAGGAGAGAGAATGAGGCCTGGGTGAATAAGAGATGGAGGAGGAGGAAATGAACCAGTCCCGAAAAGCAATCTCATTTGCCCCAATCAATGCTCTGCATCCCCACCGCTACACTGCAGTTCTCCAGCTCAGGAGAGATTCACGATACTGTTCCTAGGTGCCAGCAATCGTTCTCAAACCTACAAAGTCTGAAGTGGAGGGAAAGAATTTGATGTTGTTTAGAGGCATGTCAGCACCATATTTCAGAGCAATTGTGAGAAATAAACCATTATCCATTAAAAAAAAAAAAGCTAGCTAGCTGTGGTGGCGCTCACCTTTAATCTGAGCAAAGAGGCAGGCAGATCTCTGTGAGTTCCAGGCCAGCCGCCTCTACATATCGAATTCCAGGCCAGCCAAGAATTACGGATACTATCTTTAAAAACAAATAAAAGTAAAAATCTGAGATTTTTATATAGACCCCCCAAAATGGCAGTGTAGGTGCCACCAGAATCTGTGAGACCTCACTCCTGAACCCACACAGAACCTGAGACATTGCAGTAGCATCCCCAAGCAGCACAATTGAGTTGGGTGACCCTAGCTTCCTGCCACCCAAGGGCCAGCACGTCCTCCTAGAACAAGAAACTCAGGTTGCAGCAGTTGCTGCCTTGCTGTGGCCGCTGCCTTGACCTCAACCCTGGGCAGACCCAGCAGTCTTAACGTAGACCTTGAGTGTCTCGTCTCAGCCACCATCCCTCTCTTAACATCCCCTTCCTTTAGAGATGCTGGGTGTCCTTTAAAAAATGCCTGGTATCCAGAAAAGACTGCCTCCAGTTTTGCAGGAGAGTACCAGAACAGAGAAATGGTGGGGGGTGATTGGGGAATGCACAGGGGTGGGGGGGGGGAGGACTTATGGGACATATGGTGAGGGGGGAACTGAGAAAGGGGAAAGCCTTTGGAATGTAAACAAAGAATATAGAAAATAAAATTAAAAAAGAACAACAACCAAAAAAAATGCCTGGTAGGCTAGAAAGTAGGGGGTAGAAGAACCATAGGAGGAGAGGGGGGAGAAAGAGGGAGCCAAACTGGCCCAGGTTTGGAAGAGATGCCTGTCAGAGCACTGAATTTAGGCCTTTCCCTCCGTTATTTTTTTTTTTTTATTCAGGGCCTTTTCTTTCAGGTCCTCATCCTCATCTATTTTTTTTTCTTTCTGTTCAGCTATTTGTGTTTTCTGATCGGGTAAGTGTTTTGCAGTAGGAAATTAGATATCTCAATTCCAGAAGCTCTGTAGTATTAATGGTATCTGTTCCAGAGCCGGCTCCTTATTTCAGGCTCTGTGTGTGTGTGTGTGTGTGTGTGTGTGTGTGTGTGTGTGGTTTTTGGTTTTTGGTTTTGTTTTTTGGTGCGCCGCCCCCCCCTCCAAATACTTGCAGGTTATTTTTCGATGAACAGAACAGAGCGCGCTGTGCAGCCCCGGAATCTTCCCTCCCCCTTTTTACACAATGCAAGTCTTAATTAAACATGGGAACACCCACGCCTCCCTTCACACAGGACCCCTTCTATCTGCCCCCACCACCGAAATACCAGCCTTGTATGGCTAGGGAAAGCCTCGTGTTGAACTTCCCAATTAGCAAGACACAGCACAAAATAAAAGACTCTAAAGAGCTGTTATCAGTCCTATTTTTGGATTCTTCCTTTTAGGCCTTACCCAGTACATGTTTTGTTGGTTTTAGCCTGACTGAAATCTTGCAGGTCTGGAGATATGAGATTACAGACACTATAGATCTTTAAAAGTAAGATTTGTGTTTTTATGACTGATGAGTTAGGATTAATACATTTGTAATGTGAAATAAAGGTTATGGACCAATTTGAAGGGGGC
Organism: Apodemus agrarius; assembly: GCA_964023405.1. Lineage (NCBI taxonomy): Eukaryota > Metazoa > Chordata > Mammalia > Rodentia > Muridae > Apodemus > Apodemus agrarius. The sequence goes on from OZ030010.1 coordinate 55,872,303, forward strand.
ACTTTTTTTTCCCCTTTGTAAAAGTTTCATCAGTAGCTTTTTCAGAGGTTCTAAGCAGCTCAGGAAAATAGTTATTTCCAGGTTTAGCAAATCGAAGGGAATTAGACAACGACCTTGGATTTTTCTTTCTTGGTCAGACTAAGAGGGAGTGGTGATTTACGAGCAGTGGAGCCAGGGAATGGGGGGTTTCCTAATGCAAATATTTGAGCCAGCATAGGACAGGATGGGGGAAGAGCGAAATCAGGGTCAGTGTCCCTCCAGAAGATAGGATGACCATCAAATCAGAACCCTAGAATCTGAAGGTGATGGAATCACAGACAGAAAACATAAGATCATTAAGGCAAAAGGAAAAGAGAGAGAGAGAGAGAGAGAGAGAGAGAGAGAGAGAGAGAGAACAAGAAAGAAAGAAAACAAGAAAGGAAAAAGACAAAGAAAGGAGAATTCTAGAGTTAGATGGTGGAAAACCATCCTCAAGCTACCAGAAATCTGTTTCACTAAAAGAAGTCTCAGACAGACTAGAGGCCTTCAGATGACCCTTCTCTAGGTCTGAGGAATCCCGAGAATGCACAGACCACCAAGCCCCAACGAAAACCCTAAAGATGGCAGATTCAGGTTTTTCCCCTTAGTGTTACATCTCTGCAAGCTTGCCTTGGCCCCGCCCCCAATTATTTCCTTCTAGGTCCCCTGTTTCCTGAGGTAGGCCAGCAAGATTCCATCCAGCAATTATCTCCCCTCTCGCATTCACGGGGCGGGGGGGACATTAACCACGAATGCACTGAAGACGAAAGGTACAGATGGGTCTTTTATTGAACACTTGGAAATGTTTGCAAGGCTTTTGTTTTCTTTCTCCCATTCATGCCTGCAGGATCAATTGGATCTGCCAACTTCAGTTCCTAGAGGCTGAACCTGGAAGGCTCGGCCCACCCGGATCCCCCGCTAGGGGGCGCACTCTGGCTGTGGCTCTAAGCTGAGCCCGACAAGGGTGCTGCTTGCTGGTGGGGTGAGGGGTGACGACTGGCGGGACCCAGACAGCTGGGGGTCCCTCAGGCCTCCGGAAAGACGCTTGAGTTGAGTCCTTTGCTGCTCCATCCCAATGCCCTCCTGCCCCCAGCCCCACCGGCCAGAGGAAAAGCTGCATGCGGACCCCTCCACCCTGGATGCACACCCGGGGTCCTGAGGTCCGCTTGGTGATGGAGAGAAGAAGGCAGATGGCGGCGATTAAGGGGCTGAGAAGTTTCCCTCTGGGATTTGGGAAGCTGGGTGAGGGGAGAGCCGCAGCAGATGGGAACCTCCTGCCAAGGGACTCGGGTGAGGAGCCCAGAACCCGGGCAGTAGCGTCTCAGCTGTGGGAGGGGAAGCATGCCCTGCACTCTGAGCACAGACTTGAAGCAGCGATCTCCTCGCTCAGCTCTGTATTTAGAACAAACCTGGAGGGGAAAAAAAAAAGACTCGGTGGCCGCCTGCCTGGGTGGAGGGGGGCGTGTAAGGGGAGGGTTGTCAGTTTTCTCTCAAGTTCTCACTCCTCCACCCCCTCTCCTGCTGCTGGGGAACACGGGTAACAGCGACTGGCAAAGTTTACAAATAGGAGTTATCCTAACAGTAATCACACCCACACGTCCATACCTTGAGGGCTCGGCCGAGATCCAATGCGATACCTCCAAAACAGAAGGGGGGAAAAAAACCCTCTCTCTCCCTGCTGAGCCCCTAATAGGAGAAAGCCACGGCTTAGGCAGAGGACACACAGGCAAGCCGGGAGCAAACGGCGGTGGAGTCTTCCTAGGAAATCCAAGCTACCAGTTTGGACTTCTCCGGGGCGGCTCCTTTGAAAGCACATCAACAAACCCGGTGCACAGACGGGCTCTCAGCAGCCTGGGGAGAAGTGAGGCGAGGGTAGAGGAAGTGAAGGGTAAACTGCGGGGCAGAGACAGTGAGGGCAAGTTCTAGGCAGGCGGATTATGTCACATTTCCTCCTCTTACCAGACTTCCAGGAGGAGAAACCACGATTCGTGCATAAAATGTCATAGCCCGAAGTGGATAAGACTGAAAAGCAGCGCTTGAGAAGGTTAACCTTGACTGGTTGGAGTTAAGGGGGGTTGGGGAGGCAAATATTTCTGCTTGTGCCCTCCGGCTCTTCCCAGCACCTGCTGTCAATCGCGAGGCTTGTTATCCTCGCAAGGCTTCGGTTTGTTTGCTTGATCTCAGCAAGGTTTTCTTCCACAAGTAGAACTATAATTGCTATAATTCTACTGTATCATTTGGATCATTGCAGTATTGTTGTTTTCTCTCCCTCTTTCTCTCCTCCTAACACTGCAATAACGCGCTCCAGTGTTAAATTAGCAGGTTGCGGAAGACCATAAATGAATGAAAGTTTGTTTAAAAAAAAAAAAAGAAGAAGACGAAGAAGAGGAAGAAATTAAATAAATAAAGCAGCAAAAATGACTTGGCAAAGGATATCACATCACAGAGAATCCTTGCGTGCAATCAGGGCTTATTGTCTTCCCTGCCAATGGCTTCCAAATTGGACGACAAACTCCAATGAAGTTTATTTCTATTGTTTAAATATATGTTTTGAAGAGGTTGTGCATAATTTAAGGGGACCTGAGCCATCCGGTGATATGGAAGCCCATTACAGCTTTATTTATCTATGTGTATATTGCACAATAAATTAAAACATCTCAAATGGGAAGTCTGTGAGGTTAAATTCTCCTCCAAACACCCCCCCATAAAGACATCCAACTGCCACCCCCTTATCATGTATTTCTTGCAAATATAATTTTGAAACTACACGGTAGAATTAGCTCTCTTACCACAGTAAGAAAGGGGTTGCTTCCACTTGCCTCCTCCAGGTAAATATTATTTCCAGTTGTGGGAACAAGCCCCAGTTTTTCCCCCCATAAACAACAGATTTGGGCATTTCTGACTCTCACTTCCAACCATCCCTGTCATTTTTATTTTCGTGACTGAATTTAAAAACAGATGAGCCAGAAAACATTGTTTTTCAAGCAGCCCAGAAAAGCCCAGCTAGCAGTCTCAGACCTGAAAGATTAAGAGCTAGTTGTTACCAGGAACAACTTACCACTAAACTAAAATTACTTTTTATTAGTAGGTAAAGAAAGAGTAAAAGTGAGGTGAAAAGAAAAAAGTGAGATATCATTTTGCTGGCAGGGTGAATGTTAAGTTGGGCTAAACTATGTGGCCCTTGATTTTATATATATATATATATATATATATATATATATACACACACACACACACACACACACGTGTGTGTGTGTGTGTGTGTGTGTGTATGTGTGTGTTCCTATAGTCCAAATTCTTTAAACTCTATGTGCTCAGCTCATGGGTTAAGTTCTTCCTAGACATTAGAAGCATCGTTTCACCTTCTAAAAAATGACATACGGGATAGCACACCTTAAGCCCACACTCTAACTAGATTCTGTGGAGCACTGTGAGGGCTCGCCACCCCACCTAGCGCCTTAGAAAAGTTCCCTGTAATTGATTCCTAAATAATCTGTGGGGAATGGACTCAGTTGTGGATTCTGAAATTGGGTTTTGAATTGTAACAAATCCTTAGGGTTGTTAAATGTAGAGAAAATTAATTCAGGCCTTCCTCTCCAAGTTGGATAGATGCACCTCCTTCATTTGGGAAGGCTGATTAGAAAATATTAAAAATAAAATAACAGAACAGAACAAAGAAGACTAGAGTTTTCACACAGGTCTTTAAAAAAAAAAAACCTCTTTATATTCCATTAATAGAATTAGATTTAATTCCAGGGATCATTAAGTCAGAATCAGAAATGCTATGTTAACCTCCCCCTTTACAGAGGGTGATTAAAATTAGAATACACCCCCATCAGAAAGTCCGACTTCTTTTAAAAGAAGAACAGCTGCAGAGGGGGGAGGAGCGGTGGAGGCTAAGAAGTCTTCCACGGAGAGTCTGAAACCCCTTTGGGCGTTCAGACATGATGTGTGCATTTGTGACCCTTTTAATTTAACACGATCTTTCTTGGATTCATTTTCACCCCACTCCCTACGTGTGCGGAGCCCACTCTGAAGTCACGGAGTCACTGGGCAAACCGGGTCTTGCGGATTTCCCTGCCGGGAAAGGATAAGTGTCTCTGTATCCCCCACACATCACCCCGCAGGGACGCCAGTGGCGAGGGTCTTTGCCTGGAAGCTTGAGGAAAACCCAAGAGTCTTTATATCTCTGGGCTGCTCTGAGAGCCCAGGACGAAGAAGGGCCAGGGAGGGGAACGGGGGCGGTGAACGGAATGTTAGGTTAAAGTTAGATGAGACCATATTAAAACATCAAAAGGTGAAGATGCAAACAGAACCCAAGAAAGACAGAAGCCTGGTTCCCTGGAATCGCAGAGAGGGCACCAAAGAAAAGCAACCGTCAAGGCAACTCTCGGCCTCTTCCTCTGTGCTTCCTCCACCATTTGAGGGTCGAGAAACCGGCGGAAACCACCGAAGAGACAGACCATGGCACGGAGGGACAGAGACAAATCCTTTTTGCTCCGTTTTTTACTACTACTACTAGTAGTGGTGGTGTGGTGTTAGTATTAGTCGTATAATGTGTCTGTTCCCAACTCTGTACCCCTCAAGTTGTGTTGGGGACGCCTGCCAAGCTACCCGATCGATCTATCTGCCACCCAATCAAGCAACCAAGAGTTATGCAGATGTTTACGGCTAGGGGGGAAAAAAATCCGAGTTAGGTATCCTTGTATTTTTAAATACTGACTGTAAGTGATTCAAGTATAATCCTTTGTAAAAAAACGTTTTCTCTTTGACACATTGAAGGGGCTGAGAGAGGAAAACCTGGCGTGGATTCCCCTTCCCCGACCTCTTACCCACCTCCCTCACCCCCACCCCGCCAAAGTCAAGGCCCTAGCTGTCTCTTGGAACCTCCAGCTAGGGAGTGAGCGTGTCCCTGCTGGCTCCTCTCCGGATCGACCCAACTTCACTCAGGCTTGGGTGTAGATTCCCCGCGGGTCCAATACTGTGAGCTGTTGGAGAGGAAACTGGGTCCCCTTCAGGCGCTCCTCCATCACTTTTGCTAATGGGGGCCAGGTCCCAGGATTTAAACTGTTAGGCATTTCAACTTGCTTCAAGGTGAAGCTCAGTCCCTTCTGTCCTCGGAAACTGAGAGTCACACTTCTGCAGTGTAGGGGGTTTCACACCCCAGCTGCTGCCCGGGAGTGACGGGCCTAACCAAGATAAATTTGGGGAAGTAAGGAAAGAGTGAAGAGTATCAGAAGAGAAAAGAGACTCTCCCATTCTTGCCCCCTCCCCCAGTGTCTCTGCTCCGGGCGGTTTGGACTTTCTCTCGCCAGTCCCTTTCACCTCTCTGGATACTCCAGGGAAGACTCTGCCTTTAGCAGAGCTCTGTGGTTAAGGACCTTTTCCCCCGTTCCAGAGTTGTTTTTTTTTTTTTAAAAAAAAAAAAAAAAACGGAGACAGAGGATGGTGGGAGCTGATATTAACAAGAGAGCAACAGATAGGTTCTGGATGAAGACAAATAACTCTAGGCTCTGAGCCACAGGAGGAAAGCAAACGCTCAGACAGCAGATGGTTCCCCCTGGCACGTCGGAGGTCCACTGGTCCTAGAGAGCATGGAGACTGAACAGTGCTCAGGTCAGGACGCTATCCTAGGAGGACAAAGTTGGCGTTGAAAAGCGCTAGGTCGATCTCAACTTGAGTCTTACAGCTTCGCCTCCAGGGAGCTAGGTCCTCTGGATGGTGGATGGGGCACCCGAAGTCCAAGTGGCACCCCCAAACCTAGCCCCCAAATGAGCTACAACTAAGAGTGACCCTAAGGACAAGAAGGCGCGGCAAGAAACCGATAGCGAAGTTTGGAAGTTGCTAGTTTAAAAGGAGAGAAAGAGAAAGAAAGAAAAGGAAATTTGGCTCTGGTGCCTGCCAGCTGCTAGTCCCCTGCCCCCACACTCGCTGGCCCCTCCGGAATCCAGTTCGCGCTTTGTGCTTTGCAGGCAGGTCTACGCAGCCCGGCCTCTGGCGACAGCCAATCAGAGGGCGCCTCTCAGCACGTGGAGCAGAGAGACACCAGAGCTCCGCGCCCGCCGCTCACTACACTTGTTACCGCTTGTCCTGAGCGCGGAGAGGACGAGCTCTGGCTGAGGTCAGGGTGGGAGCCCGCATCCGAGGGGGACAGAAAGGAACAAAGATCGCAGTAATACCTGTTATAATCAGCCATCCAACCCATCCCCAACACACACTCTTGCATCCTACCGGCCGGGAGAGGCAAGCAGAGGTCCGCTCTCTGAGCCCTAGGAAAAAGCTCCAGCCATGAGTAATCAGTACCAGGAAGAGGGCTGCTCGGAGAGGCCCGAGTGCAAGAGTAAATCTCCAACTTTACTCTCCTCCTACTGCATCGACAGCATCCTGGGCCGGAGAAGCCCGTGCAAAATGAGGCTTCTGGGAGCCGCGCAGAGCTTGCCTGCCCCGCTGGCCAGCCGCGCTGACCAGGAAAAAGCCATGCAAGGTAAGATCGTGCTGGACAGGCACCTGTAAAAGGGCGTTGGGCATTGGTTTGAATGTTTGAAACTAGAGACCAGGGGCCTGGGACTTGTCAAGTTGGAGACTCGGGAAAGAGACGGGAGAACTCTTGGGCCTGGGGCCTTAGAGGGAGAGACCTTCTCTACCTCTCCTTCCAGAAAAGGCAGGAGCCCAAGCTTCACTTGGGGATGGGACTCTTAGATGCTTAGATGCGATTAAAAGTGCCTTTTGGTGGCCTTGGGTGTACCCGGAATAGCGCTGAAGCAGCAGATACTCTTAAATCCTTTAAAAACAGCAGCTTCACAGAGACAAGAACCCCAGAAGCTAAGGAACGGTGGTGGGGTTTTCAGGCAAGGTGAACTTTGCCTTTTCTCCTTTGGAAGATTTCTTTCTACGCGGTGTTTTGTGTTTCCTTTTAGTTTTTAAATGTACATAACTGATGACCTTTTAAATGCAAATGTTGCAGAAAACATTACCCTAGGGTTCTCCAAACAGCAATTTACTGTATTTGAAATGCATTGAAAGGTATAGCTAGCTTCCCCGGGCGCTACTTTTCTCTATTGTGTTAAATTTTTTTTTAAAAGAGTTGAGATATCTAAAGTGTTTTATTTTCTGAAATTTAAAAAAAAAATCCAAAACAAGTGTCATTTGGTCCTGTGAACTAATGCTCAAGTCTCCCCTTGAGCTGGAAGCAGAAGAGGTACAGGCAAAGAAGTGTTGGTGTCTTTTAAACCCTGAGACCAGTGATCAGCAGCAACGCCTTTTGGGAGATCGGAGCAAAAGGCCGAGAATGAGACTTTCTAAAATAAAACTGACTTTTTCCCTTTCCTTTTTTTAGCCTGCAAGGGCACCTGTGCCAGGCGCTTCCTCCAAGGGAAGGAGAGGCCTGTGCCTGCTGAACCCCACCCCTGTCCCCGCTCCAGACATTTCTTTCTAAATTTTCTCCAGAATTTTTTTTTCTTTGCCATTTTGGGCTAGGGAACCCTGCCTCCTGCTGCTGTGGGCTGCTGCTGGGACTTGGCGGATGCTCAGGGCCCTGAGTCCCAGGCCGCTTCGCCCCGCAGGGGTCGCCCGCGGGGCAGCGCCCCCCTTGCTACCCTTGGGGCCCATATGACAGAACAGCTGGTAGAAGTCTAGCACGAAGTTTCCAGAGTTGTGGTGATTTTTTTTAAGAGTTGTTCGATTTTTTGAAAAAAATTACCCCACCCTAAAATGGAGAAGAGGATGAAGGAGAAAGGAGTGAAATAAGATAGAGGGGAAGCGGGATCGTGAAGAAATAACCAGAACAGCAAGTAAAGGCGAAACGGACGAGGAAGGGAGTGGAAAGAAAAGTAGAAAGAGAAGGAAAGAAAAATAGGAGGGGGGGAGTAGCATGAGAAAGAAAACAGGAAATAAAGAGCAGAATGAGAAAGACACGAAGGGACGAAGGTAAAAAGCGGGATCGGGCTCCTGAAAGGAGCAAAAGAAGAAAGGAATGAGGGAAAGTATGCGAGGGAGGGGAGCTGAAGCCGAGCACAGGGGGCCCGGAGGCGGCGGGGCAGGCGGCTCGCAACAGCTGCGCGCCAGGGGGAACAAGCGGTCGGGCCGGCGCGCTGAGCACTTTCCCTCGCCCGCAGGCTCCCCCAAGAGCAGCGGCGCCGCGTTCGAGGCCGAGCTGCACCTGCCGCCCAAGCTGCGGCGCCTGTACGGCCCGGGCGGGGGCCGCCTTCTCCAGGGCGCCGCGGCGGCCGCGGCGGCGGCGGCGGCCGCGGCGGCGGCGGCGGCCACGGCCACCGGCCCCGCAGGTCCCCGCGGAGAGGTCCCGCCGCCGCCGCCGCCGCCGCCGCCGGCCGCACGGCCCGGGGAGCGTCAGGACAGCGCGGGGGCCGTGGCCGCCGCCGCCGCCGCCGCCGCCGCCTGGGACACGCTCAAGATCAGCCAGGCGCCGCAGGTGAGCATCAGCCGCAGCAAGTCGTACCGCGAGAACGGGGCGCCCTTCGTGCCGCCGCCGCCCGCCCTGGACGAGCTGGGTGGCCCGGGGGGCGTCGCGCACCCCGACGAGCGCCTGAGCGCCGCCGGCGGACCCGGCGGTGCCCCGGCGGCGGGTGGTGGCACGGGCGCCGAGGACGACGACGAGGAGCTGTTGGAGGACGAGGAAGATGAAGAGGAGGAAGAGGAGCTGCTGGAGGACGACGACGAGGAGCTGCTGGAGGACGACGCCCGCGCGCTGCTCAAGGAGCCCCGGCGCTGCTCGGTGGCCGCCACCGGCACGGTGGCCGCCGCCGCCGCCGCCGCCGCCGCCGCCGCCGTGGCCACCGAGGGCGGGGAGCTGTCGCCCAAGGAAGAGTTGTTGCTGCACCCGGAGGACGCCGAGGGCAAGGACGGAGAGGACAGCGTGTGCCTGTCGGCCGGCAGCGACTCGGAGGAGGGGCTGCTGAAGCGCAAACAGAGGCGCTACCGCACCACGTTCACCAGCTACCAGCTGGAGGAGCTGGAGCGGGCTTTCCAGAAGACGCACTACCCCGACGTCTTCACCAGGTCTGTTGCTGGGGCCGAAAGGGCCCAGGAGGGTGGAATGGAGGGTGGGTGGGGGGGTCCCCAGAGTCTGAGAACGTCTCTTTGCTCCCGGGAACTATCCAGGAGATGCCTGGCCAGATGTGATCCTTTGGCTCTCCAGTACTGACCCCCCCAACACACACACACACACATACACACACACACACACACACACACACACACACACACACACACAAAGTATACTTGGGCTTTAAGTTTCTGTTGGTGTGGTTTCTTTTTGTCTGCTCCAGAACTTTAATGTTTCCAAAGGACAAGTTTTAGAGCCAAACGGCCCCTCCAAAGAGCACCAAAGCAGCCACGTAGTTCGCTCTCACACGGGCCAGGTCCTGGCCAAGCACAGGACACACTGCCCCAAGAGTAGGTGCTATTTTTGCCCCGTGTCGTCTGCGCATTATCCACCCCCCGCCCTCCCCGGTGGCCCAAGAGTCTAGCGGGTATCACTTAACGCTCTTCTCCGGAAAACTTGGAGCCCTTGCCTTCAGAGAAGACCTTTCATAAGATGCGAGTTTTGGTCACTTGGGGACTCCTGAAATAAACCAAAGAAATCAGTAGTAAGCAGTGTTTGGTGTCTGTCTGTACACCAGAAAGGCATGAGCCAGAATCTTCCTCTGCATCTCTGTCCCCACACCTCATGCCCACTACACCTAGCGTGGCTTTACTGTAAACGGGTTGATGGGGTGGACCATGATTTCTGGAAACCTGGCAGACAGTAAAAAAAGCAGCTGAGGTGGGGGGGGGAGGTGTCGGGGCAAGATTTTTGTCTCTTGGACTAATGTACACTGCATTTCTCTATCTGAGAAACTTGAACCGGTGGGATAGTGGAGCCTCGGAGCCCCTGCTTAGTTCAGCCGACCTAGGGGCACAAGCAGGCTTGGAGCCTTTCCCACCCATAGGCCAAGATTTTGGCTAGGACTAGGAGCCAGGTTCAAGGGCAAATGTGAGAAGAAAGAAAGAACCCGGCCTCCCAGTGAGAGCAGGGACTGGGACCGGCGAGCGAGCGAGCGAGCGAGCGCCTGGCTCGCGCACCCCAAGCCCGGCAGCTCCTTCGCAGGAGACGTGTGCAGTGTTTCAATGTGCGTTTTCCAGGGGGAAAGCAGCTTGTCCTTTTGAACCAGAGAAATCTCCGCTCAGGACTCAAGGCCTGAGCCAACTCCAAAACATAGCTGGTCTAGCAGTTGCCAAACTCTTGTAGCCAGAAGCAAACCAAAAAAGTAAATGGAATGCAGGCGAGGACACGGAAACTTGGTCCTCCGGGACACTCGATCTTTGAAGATCTCTGAAATCAGATTCAGAGTCAGCGTGTGCTCTCAAGTAGCTAACGGGACCGTCAATTTCGGCTTTTTATCTCATTTTATTTCTGCGTTTATCAGTCGTGTGTACTTCAAAAGAAGGAAAGGAGACACTGTCGCTTAGCATCCAAGTCCTCCCATTTTAGGACATGGTGGAGACCAAAGTACGAAACCTGGGCAACCCCTCTTCGCTGCCCCACCCCCATGTCTTTCCAGCTCAGCAGGCCTAGATCCTGGGTTATAGCCCAGCCAGACTAGAGTTTTAGATTTGCTGGTGCTCTCTGCAAAGGGGAGGGGGTGGCAAGAGTGGTTAAAGGAAGATGCTTAGTAAACTGATTTCTTTTCTGATACTGAAGAAGTTTCAGGTGCCGGCCCGGTCCTGCGGGCAGCACAGACCCAGGCCCCAGGCTTAAGCAGCCCTGCTCTTTCATATTGGGGAGCAGAGAGCCAATTATTCTCGGCGCGCTCATATTTTCGGTAAACAGGTCGTAAGCCGTTTTACAGCATCTTAATGGTTTCCTATTTGACTTAATTGTCGCAGTAATAACTGCAATAACGGGGTAGGGTTTCAGCTAAATTGACTTCCCCTGAGATGGGCAGGGTTTGTAGTGGGCACTGGAGTCAGGAGGTGCGCAGAATTTTGTTTAATCGAAAAATTACCCCACTGAACTCTTAACAAGCTTAACATATCTCCAGAGGGTAATGGGGAGTGTGACCTAAGGGAGGAGGGGGAGGGGAGGAGGGGGAGGGGGAGATGGAGGAAAGGCAAAGAGTTGCGAAGAGGGGTAGAAGAGGGATTTTTTTTTTTTAAAGAAAGCGAAGCAAAGCCAAGAGGCTAGAAAACAAAAATTGCATCTGATGCTGAGCACTTCTTCCATTTAGTATTTGGATAAAACGGGATAATGAACACTGTGCCTGTGTGTGTGTGTGTGTGTGTGTGTGTCCCACCCTACTCAACCCTAAGAGAGATTACGACAAAACTCATTTGTCTAAGTTTGAAGACTTATGGACTCAAGAATTCACACCCCCCCATCACATTATCTGATAGAATATGATGTATCATATTTTGTATCTGTCACCGTGCTTTTTTTTTTTCTTTCTGTTTTCAAATAGTAGGCATGCTAGAGGCGAAGATCAGTTATACCCATGTCCTTGGGGTGTGGAGTGGAGGAAGCTGTCAGGAAGGGGATGGTGGCCGCGAGAGGGCTGCTGGGGCCTCACTGACCTGCCTGAATGTTGCTTTCTTATAGGGAGGAGCTGGCCATGAGGCTGGACCTGACTGAGGCCCGAGTCCAGGTGAGGCCCAAGAAGGGGAAAAGGAGGGCTGGGGTGGAGGAAGTGGGGGTGGGGGTAGAGGGTTGCCCTTCGAATAAAAAGAAGATCCAAATCTGAAAAGTAGACCCAAGCACTCACATGAAAAAGATATTTCAAAAGCAAGCTGCGAACGAGGAAGTGGGAGGGAAAGGTTTCTGGCTCCGGGGCTTAAAGTAGTTCGGGATCAAACGGGGCTTTTCTAGTCCCCCGAGAGTACAACTCAGCAGCCCCTACCCCAACCTGGTACCCAAGGCCCCTATAGAAAACAATCCAGCAGCCGACTTCTCCTGATTGAAATAATAGGATGGAGGATGGATTTGGTTGTTAGACAAATCCGCTCAGCTCCAAGCAGGTATTTGGCTGCGATTAAGTCTCCAATCGGGCTTCATAAAAGCCCACTTAGTGCTAGAACAAACAGGGCCATTTGAAGGCAAAATGCTGTTTGATTTCCCCTCCGCCCTGCACAAGGAGCTGGCTAATGCTATTTGATTTCCCATTTTTTTATAGCAATGAGCCCACATTGATCTAATAGGGAGTGAGTGCAATGCTATTAAAGGTGTTTGCAGCCCCATACCAGAGTGCATTTCCGAACCCAGGCCTCATAACCAAAGAGACGATCAACACTGGGCAGCCCCAATGGCCAACAGAAAACAGATGTCCTCGGGTTAGGAGCTGAGTGAATCACTTTACAGTCAAAATCAAGCGCTGATAAAGCACAATAAATTCCATATGGCTCATTTAATACACAACAGCTTCTTGCATTAGAGGGCTAATGATGAGGCTGGCTCCCTCCTTTCTGTTGACACATTTCTCCATTGTCAAACAGAGATGTGACAGCAACTCCACATTTTCAGCTCAGGGGAACAAGTCGTGGGAAAGTTAAATAACTTTTTAAAAGAAGGAGAGCGCCCCCTCCCCTTTTCTCTCCCCACTATTCACTGGAGAAGATGTAATTAAGTGAATATGAATTATCAGAGTCCTTTCGTTTACCTTCGGGGGCCTCAGAGGTATTAATTCAATAATGAGAAATTGCAGGGGACATCTTGATAATTGCAGTTGAGCCCGAGAGCCCGAGAGACAGAGGATCTCTCTTTAGAAAGGATTCCATGTTGGTTAAGGCCCTTCTGCCTCCGCTGCCCCCACTCCCCTTCCTTTATTCCTTGCCCTGTGATGGAGAAATGGCGGATATTCTTGTCTAGACAGATTGCATGTGAGGAAGCTACCCGCCCAGGCTAATCTAACTACAGTCTAACTTTTTAAAGCCTTGGGTCTCCCAGGTGGAGTGTCTCTATAACGCACACAGGGCTTATTTGAAGGTGGATGAATGTTTGGGTCCCCCCCCCAACCTTAAGTAAATCAACCAGTTTGGATTCTTGAATTTTTTTCTTCTTGCCCAGGATGACTGTATAGAAGTCCAACCAAGTTTAGCTTCCAGTACAACTCACTCCCAGACAGCTTGGAAATTTGAAAGATGTTTTTAAATTAAAAAAAAAAAGATGTTCCTCTGCGATAACTCACATCATATTTTAATATAATTCAGTAGAACCCTAGTGTTCATTCTCAATTTTTACACTCCTGTGCAGTCACAAACTCAGCCCTAAAAATATTGATGCCTTCTGAAGAGAAGGCACCTAGCTTCTGAGCTGTGGGAGTGATGAGCAGGTCACAGAAACAGGATTTCATGCTCTTGGGGGATATTTTTAGATGGTGGTGGCTGCCATGTTCCAGGTAAAGGTCTCTATTCAAAGTGCTTCTTATTAACAATTAGGAAAATACCTCCGGCTGGAAACCTCCTCCGAGCCCGGAACTACCTTATTTTAAGAACCAAGTGAAAGCACACACACCCCCCCCGGTGGGGGGGGGAAGGACCTGTTTGCTCTGAAGTGGGGCAAACCCTGCCCTCTGATTTCCTGTGCTCAGGTGATCCTGCCTTATTCCTCCCAGTAGTCAGTGATGTGTCATCCAAAGTCCCCGCAGAGAGCCTGCTTTGGACCCTCTTTTGTCATTTCATGGAGAACTAGCCCTCTAAAAAAAGCATACACCCATTTTTCACTTTCTAGAAGCAGGTCTCTCTTTAATCTCAATCCTATCCAAACCCCAGACACCCAGTACAATGCACCTATGTGTCCAGTGTCCAGTAGCTATTTTATTTTTACAAAGAATAAATAAACAACCTCCTACTTTGCTTTTTAAGAGAGAGTAGACATTGCCCAGGCTCTTGGGTAAACCTAAACTATGTGAACATCTCATATCGAGTATGCAGTTCATGGCCTGACGCCTGCCTGTTCTCAGCATTCACCACTGTGGATTTTCATTTGTTGCCCTACACTCATTCTCAATAGAGTCGTATGGGAACAGTTTTTCTTGGCTCCATTTTACAGATTAGAAAACTGAGGTCCGGAGAGGCTTAAGTGACCTAAAGTGAAGTCTTGCAGTAAAGAAGGGTCAGTCCAGACCTGGCAACCGTGGTGACCCCATGTTTTAACTTACCTGAGTCTTGGAAGCCTGGGCTAGATAGACACCACGTTTAAGAGTTTGCTTGTTCAGTGGTTCCTACTGAATTAAAATCTGGGCATCTTTTCACACAGAGGCTACAGAAGGCCAGGGTGGGTTCAGGAACAGTGGGAGGAGGGAGAGAAGGCTCTAAGCTAGAGCCAAGCCAACCTGGCCTCTCTCTGTCCCTGTTGCAGGTGTGGTTCCAGAACCGTCGGGCCAAGTGGCGCAAGCGGGAGAAGGCTGGCGCGCAGACCCACCCCCCGGGGCTGCCCTTTCCCGGGCCGCTCTCGGCTACCCACCCGCTCAGCCCCTACCTGGACGCCAGCCCCTTTCCCCCGCATCACCCCGCGCTTGACTCGGCTTGGACGGCCGCGGCGGCGGCGGCTGCAGCTGCCTTCCCGAGCTTACCTCCGCCCCCGGGCTCGGCTAGCCTGCCGCCCAGCGGGGCGCCGCTGGGCCTGAGCACTTTTCTGGGAGCAGCCGTGTTCCGGCACCCGGCCTTCATCAGCCCAGCATTTGGCAGGTAAGAACAGCCTTAAGAGGCTCTGTTTGTCCGTCTGTCAGTCTGTCTCCTACACAAGCAGATGCTGAGGTCAGAGAGGAGGCAGGAGGGGGCGATACACATCTCAACCTCAGTGACTTTAAATCTAACAGAACGGTCTCTTTTACTTAAAAGAAAAAGCAGGTCTTGAAGACAGTGAGGTAGGAGTAGGTAGGAAAGGGCAGTTGACAGGAGCAGCCGTAACGACCACAAGTGTCCTGAGAGTGCAAAAGTACAGGCCGAGGCTATCCCTCCGCCAGGCCGCTTGAGGGAACAGGTGTGGGCCACAGAGCTCCGAGGGCTTTAAAAGTCTTGCAAAAGTGCCAGATCTTGGCAGGAGAGGAACACACTTGGGGTCCCCGACAGGAGCCCAGGAGCCGGAAGGCCCCTCAAGTGCACAGAACTCCTTCCCCAGACTCCATCTGTGTTCCCCATCACTAGGACCCGGTGCCAACACTACCCCCAGATGTGTAAACCCCGACCCCGACAGCGGCACAAGACAACGAAATAAAAGCGCCATCTCGTTGTATATAACCCCCTTTCTTTAAGCGAACATTGAATGATGAAATACAAAAATTTGTATAATCACACAGACAAAGAAACAAAGGAGGGAAAGTGCAGTGAAAGTAACTCTGACTGTAGCTTCACTGATCTCTCTTTGGGAGAACAAAGAAATAATAGATCTATCCAACTGCGCAGCTACTTAACAAAAAGAATTATCCTCGGGAAAATTGAAAGTAGGGCTGGAGGGAAAATTAATGTACCAAACTATGAAAATACCTAGCAAGTGCCTTTTAAGTGCAGTTAAGTGGGGTGCCTCAGTTTACCTAATGGAACCAGGGCAGGTTATGCTCCCTCCAGGTCACCCATTATCACTTCTTTCTGGAAACAAAATAAAGTCCTGTGTCTCCTTCCTACTTTCCTCCTCTGACAACAAATGCCTATTAGTAAAACCAGGCGAACCCCCCCGCTGAAACACCGGAGAATCCTTGAGGATGGGAGGAGGCGGGGATTGGCAGCAGAGGAGGAGCAGGGCCCAGGGGGCCCAGGTGGGCTCGTGTCTAGAGGGAATTGGGAATTGCGCTCCCGGGGGTCGGGGTGGGGCGCTGGAGCAGGAGCCCTTGGGGAGGTGGTTGGAAAAACGCAGCAGGCCACGAAGGTGGAGATGAGGGCTTGGGGTGCTCCGGCCTCAGCTGCGGGTCAAGGGTGTTGTGGGGAAGAGATGGGAGTAATCCCTGCCCGGAGAGTAATCCCGGTGCCACCCGGAGGCGGTGGCGCGGACACTGGCTCCGGTCCCAGGATAAGGCATTGGCTTGAGTGGTGCATGGAGGCTCATGACCCTGGGAACTATCTGGGGGAGGCACCTGAGGCTCAAAGAAGGAGGGAAAAAAGGGTGTCTCGGTGCGGGGCTGCGGGGCGTCGGGGCGTCGGGAAGGTGCGAGCCGCCTGTGGAGCGGCAATCAACAGGCGGCCGCCCGAAAAGCCTTGCCCGCGGCCTCTGGCACTTTAGCCACGCGAAGGAGGGAGGCTGCTCGGCCAGCGCTGGCGGAGCGGGGGGCCGGCACTCAGGGGCAGCTTCTCCTGCGCTCACACCCAGCAAGAAGGAGCCCAGAGAGAGTGCGAAGTCTGCAGCGCGGGTCTGGGGCACTTTCCGGGCTCCTTTCTGGACCCTTCCACCATCAGCTTTCCCCTCCTCCGTGGTCCCCACCCCACCCCCTCTCTCCACCCCATTGTCTCTCCGGCGCCTTCCCACTTGCTCGTCTTCCAGCAGCCGCCCTCCAGGAGCAGAGCCCAGAACCCCAGCTTTCTTAACCGAGAGCCCGGAATCCACGCCTTGGGCCTTGGGATTTGGGCTGCGGGACCCGCCTCTGGCTCTCGATCCGTCCCCTTGTGACGTGCCCGGTCCCTTGAGCTTTCTTTTCCTGGTGGGTTCTCTCCTCCCTCAAAGCCACCAAGCCCACTTCACTTTCAACCCGAGCCCCAGCCGGGGGGCCGGGACTCTCCCAGCTGCTGCTCGCCCTCCGGGTGACAGGTGGCGGGACGAGCTGTCCCGGGAGCCGCGCTCCGCTCCCGAGGCCGTGACCGCGCTGTTTGCTCTCCCCACAGGCTCTTTTCCACTATGGCCCCCCTGACCAGCGCGTCTACCGCGGCTGCGCTCCTGAGACAGCCCACACCCGCGGTGGAGGGCGCCGTGGCCTCGGGCGCGCTGGCAGACCCGGCCACCGCCGCCGCAGACAGACGCGCATCGAGCATAGCCGCGCTGAGGCTCAAGGCTAAGGAGCACGCGGCGCAGCTCACGCAGCTCAACATCCTGCCGGGCACCAGCACGGGGAAGGAGGTGTGCTAAAGGCTGCCCTCCGCCCCCGCGCCCCTAGGGCGCGCCCGGAAAGGTCACCTCACTCAGCACCACTCAAGACCAAATGGAAACAGAGGACCAGCTCACTCCCAAGACGGCACAGACAGAGCGCAGCCGCCTGGACGCGGACAAGGCAGCTCTTGGCGCTAAAGGACGTGGCACCTCTTCCGCTGGCTGTCCACCTGCCCTTGTCCCTGTCCCTGTCCCTACCCCTGCCAACGTCACTCCAACTCAAACGTCCACTCTCCCGTTTTTACCGTAATGAAAATCACCGGGAGGGTTTCTCCCCGATATGCCTAGTATTGAAGTTTAAAAATTAAAAGCCCAACCCTCTCTTCCTCCCGACACCCCACTTAGCTTTTCTTTTGAATAGTATTTTGGCGCTCTATGTTGATTTAAGCGCGGCCCGGCTAGACAGACGCCAGGGCCAGGGAAGCGAATGCGAATCTGTAAGATAGCTAACAGTGCACTTAAAGGAAAGGGGCGTCTCATTCTTGTTCTCTTCTTTATCATACACCAACCAAGGTTTTTATATCAAACCAAAGGGAAATACTCTGCTAGAATATGGACTGTTGAAGTCACCAAACTGTGATTATTGATTCTGTACATACCATTGTTATTAAAAAAAAAAAAGAACAGAGCTTTGTATATTTGAAATGTTATAACGAAATTGCACTCAGCGTGGTATGGTAAAAGTTTGTCCTCCTGTAGATTCTTACTGTGTTGTAGATACGGTAGGGTTCCTAGACAAATATTTATGTACTCAAGCCCTTTATTTAACTTATTAACTGTAGAGGCTTCGGAAACCTTCAAGATAAAGGCAACGGTACAGTACTTTTGTGTAATGTGTAACTGTTCACTTTTCCTTGCGATCTAGTGGAGAAGTGTCACGCTCAAAATAAAAAAAGTATATGTTTAACAAAAGGAAGTGTGGATGCTCTGTGGAGACCCTGCGGGGGTAGTACAAGCCCCTGCCCCGCCCCTAGGAGACCAAAGGCGAGCTCTGCTGCTGTAGCGCCTCCTGAGTTTAGATACACGTCCATCTTCCAAGCAGAGGCCCCTGGTTTGAATGTGACCCCAAAGGACACCTCAGCGGTGCTTTCCACGAGTATTGCAGTTGGAGCTGAGGATCCTGGGGCACGAGGACTGTAGAGCGGGTTCCATGGTAGGTGGGTGTATAGTAGGTGTTGCTGAAAACCGGGAAAAGAGAAATGTGAAGCAAGCGGAGTCCTGGTTGGAAGGCAAAGGAAGCTGTTCGTGGAAAGTGCCACGTAGCAAGGGAGTGCGCAGTCCAAGATGACAGGTAGTGGCTGAGGCGCTGGCTTCTGAGGGGGCGGGCTCGGTGGAACCCTAGCAGGGCGGGGGAAGGAGGGAGAGGGAGTACAGGAGAGAGAGGAGAGAGAGAGAGAGAGAGAGAGAGAGAGAGAGAGAGAGAACGAGAACACGCAGGAAGAATGATGGAAAGGCAGCTACGGGTATTCGAGTGGCAGATCTTAACTCGACAAATGTCATTACATCACTTATGTAGACATTGGGAAATATATACATTAAAAAAATCCAAACAGTTCAGGTTTAGCGAGGAGACCCAAACAGATTTGGCATCTTTCACCTCCTGGGCTCACCCCCCCCCCAACGGCGGGAATCGTAGCTCCCCCCTCCCCTTTTTCCGGGACCCTGCCTGCGCCCCTTAGGGTGACCGCTCGGTGGAAGCTCGCCCGCGGGGGCTGGGTCTCGCCAATGCTCCCAGGGTGATGGGAAAGGGAAGAGAAGCTTAATTAGTTTCAATTTGCAGCAATTAGCGCGCCGGACCTTTGGGGAGAGGGGCAGGCGGGAAGGGGGGGCTGTGCGGCGTGACTACCGCGGCTCCCGGAGTAGAGAGCCGCCGCCCCGCCAAGACGCAAGCAACCGCGGGGGGCGCGGGCGCGTCTCCGGGGCCGGGTCGGTCGCGCGCGCCCTGTTAGCAGGAGGTGGGGAGCTGGGTCCCTTAGCAGCCTTAGCGAAGGTGCGGGCTCAGGCAGAGGTCAAAGGCCCCGCGCCACTGTAGGGCAGGTCTGGAGGGGGTCTGTTGAGTCCTCAGCACGTCCAAGAGACGCTGTGGTCCTGAGCTTCTGCCTGTCTAAAATCCCGACAGCGTGCCGGGGGCTGGGTCGGGGGAGGGGGGGAGGCGTCAGCCCCAGCTGCTTTTTGAATTTTTCCTGTCCAGTGGGACTCCACCACCTGAGCCAGGTCTGGGCTTGCCAGAGTGGCTCTCCCAGGCAGAGTCCTGGTCTGGGGCATGGGAAGTGGCCACCAGCTACCATTCCCACTGCACACTCCTTTCCCCTGGTTTACTAAGGCCCAGTTGGAACTTTCTGGGGCATTTCTCTAGACCTACAGTCACAACCCCTCAGACTTGCACAGGCTTTCAAAGTGAAAGCAGTTTCCCTGGAGTGGAAGGGTTGTTGTGGTTTGAAGAGCACAAGACAAGCTCGAGGGGAGGATTTATTTATTTGTAGTCAATATCACTTTTCTGTCGATTTTTGGCTTTTTGTTTAGTAAGAAGGCTTCATTTCCCCCCTCAGGCTGCCAGTTGGATGGTATACGAGAAACAGTACCATTCTTCCTGTTAATGAACTCTTTTTTAAGTAATTTTTTCTCATTTGACCCTTCCATGGAGCAGAAGCAAATTGCGTGAAATTACCTCCAAGGATTACATTTATTATTGGCCAATGAGAACCCCTCGCCTTGTTTTACAAACTCTTAATCCTATGTCATTCTGATGCTGCAAACAAGCCCGGGCCTGGGCCTCCTATTCTTTCAACTTTCCCCAGCTGGAGGGACCTCATTCTGCACTTAATATTCCCCATAAATATCACACGCTAAAGACCCCCTGACTTCCAGCAAGTCCACATTAAACATGTGACATGTCACGCATGACAAACTCTGAGTATCTTTTCAAAGCGGCATTAAAAGCAAAGAAACCAATTTTCTTCTCCTTCCAAACCTCCGCAAGTGCTGAATGATGGGGATTGGAAAGAGCCACTGGAGCGTACTTAGGGGGATTTTATGAGATTTTCCAGAATGATTTAATCTTATTGTGAGCATTATTAATGAATGGCAACCCAATTTGGCCCCAATATCTGGGAACTCAGTCACAATACTGGGAGCGGCTAACAAGCCCCCACCCCACCCCCTCAACCTGAAACAAACCTCTTCCACCACTGAGGAGGACATGTGGGGGCCCAGGGAGTTCAGGAGAGTCAATTCATGGCAGGAGAGTCTCCCCGATCACGTTCGGACACCTGTTTTCTCAAATCCACTGTGGGGGAGAGGGGTGATTGGAGTCCTGTACGCGCCTCTGGGGGGAAGTTGGAGGGGAAGGGTAAGTTGATTTGTTACATTTTTTTTTCAGACAGGTTAGCCAGATCAGGAGGAGCAAGAAAGGAGTACTTGGCGTACTGCTTTTGGAAATGAAGAGCTTAGCCAGGGCCTGGACTGTAGGCAGTAGTGAGGGCGCAGACACACTAACTATGACAACGGTGGCAAGAGAATGAATTTGGGAGAGTGGTTGTGGGAAAGAATCGCAAAATTAGGGTAAAGTTTCTGGTATTGGCCCCCATCGGTCCCCCCACCCCCATTACCCCTGCTCAGTTGGGACACGTATTTGTGGTTCAGTTTTTGAATTTCAGCACCAACACTCAAAAAACACCAGAAGGTCTACTTAGCATGGGTTGCAGTGCAAATACTTCTAGAATGGAAAAGAGGCTGATACATTAGAAGAGAGGAAATTAGACATGGCTTAACCCAACTTGCTTTTAGAAGAGAAAAATGTGTATATGTGCATGTGTGTGTGTGTGTGTGTGTGTGTGTGTGTATACACAAAAGTGAGTGTAACTCAATGAAGGAGGTCTTAAAGGGAGCCTAAAATGGTATTTTGGAACAGAGTTCCCCAGAGCAACTGCATATTTAAACGACAGTGGTAGCTTGGCTGGGGAGGGGGCCGGGAGAAGAAAAGCCCCACTACCTGAAGAGGAAAGAGCATTTTTTTTTCCAAAAGAAAAAAGTCATGTTGTCCCTGGACGTTATTACCAGTCCAGTTTGAAGTATACATTTTTTCCTTTAAAGAAAGGGGCGATTACCAGTTACACATTAAGAAATGTCATTCAGTCATTTTTATTCATTCTCCGGAAATCTTCGTAAAAGCCTGAATCATACTTGTACAAGCAGCAATTTTGTTAATCCAGGGGGTTATTACTCTGGGTCCTTATTAGGTTCTACACCACTGCCAAGCAATCCTATAACCCTCTCAAAAGAAGTTTACCTCCCTGTTATAAAACCAGTAGTGGTATTTATACTGTGCAATAATTAGTGTATTACTTGAATCCACTAACACGTTCATTTTATCTCTGCACAAAACCTCTAGTCTGCTTATAGAAAGCTAGTGCCTCCTTTGGTGCTGTTAAAGTGGTGAAAGAGTGAATTGAAGGCTGGTTGCACTTTCTCCTTTTGCCTCGCCTTAATTCCCATCTCTTTTTGCTCTCATCCAATTAGCACAGTGTATTAAGCGGTTTATCATCTCATAGTCAGCTATTGAGAGAAACAAGGCGAGCACTTTGCAATAGAACCTGCGCTCCTTTGACACCCTCAGGTACTTACATATTCCACTGCGCTATGAATAATAGAGGAAGAATGGAGCGCTAATTCCCTCATCAAAGAATGCCTTGTCTGCTGCTTTGCTCAACAACACCATTCTGATCAAAAGAAAAGCAATAAAGCTTAGCATAACAAAACGAAACCTACTTATTAGCTTAGTGGTTAAATTAATGCAGAGCCGCTGCTATTCAAAACCAAGGTTTGAAAACAGCCTCCAACAACCTGATAATGCTGCCTTCGGGATGAAGGAATTTTAATCTGAAATTTGAGGCTGGCTCAGATGAGTTAATCTATTAAACTGCTATAAGGAAGCTCTGCCACAAACTGTTCAATTAAGAAATATTTAGGTGCGGAGAAAGAGGAGAGAGGACAGAGGTGGGAGGAGAGGGAGAGGGGAGGGGGGAGAGTAAGAGAAAGAGGTGATGGATTTAAGTTTTGACCTGAAACATTGGGTTGCATTGAAGTGAGGGGTCCAGGTCCCTGAAAAGAGGCCTGGGCTTGATGCTTTTCATAGAACCCTGACACAGATGGCAATCTGATTTTAGACTTTCCTTGTCTTTGCATCCTCTGTAAAACTCATATTAAATGGTATGTTGGAAAGTAACTTAGGGTGCTCATTGGTGGCAAGAGCTGGAGAAGTAGGGTAGTGCTAAAGGCAATTGACTCACGGTTTTCTTATTCTGAACCCCAATCTATAAACCTTGATCAGCAGCCCCCCCCCCAACCCTGGGCAACTATCACGGAACTGACTTTATTCATATTTTATTTGACAAATTAGAATATTTTTGAGCATTCTCTGTGGATCAACTTCTGGCCTTCCTTAAAACCTTTGCATTAAAGACAGCTGAGAGCTGGCAAGCTGGAGTCAAGGGACGTTTCTGTAAGGATCTGCGGCAGCAGCAGGTCCAACCTAGTTCTAAAGTACATGAGGCCCTGAGCAGAGTAAGACCTTTCGTGGTACCATTTCCCAAATAATCCCAGTAGGTTTAGCCCAGAGGTTTGGTAACCTTAAAAGCAAATAAAAAACAAGCAAACAAACCAATTGCCAGCTAGCTGTGGTGGTTCACACCTTTAATCCCAGCCCTTGGAAGGTAGACACAGGTAAATCTCTTGAGTTTGAGGCCAGTCTGGTCTACAGGGCGTGTTCTAGAACTGTGTACAGAAAAAGTATGTCTCAAAAAACCAAAAACAAATAAAAATTGTCACGGTTCAAAGAATGCCAAGCATTTATTAACTATTTGGATTCCGAGCTTCTCTTGGAACTGGACTGCAAAGTCCACATTGGGCCTTGGCCCTCTCAGCATCACCACTGCCCCCTGGAGACTGGTCGGTGATGGTTCCTAACTGCCTACAGTTCACTCCATTGCTTCAGCATTTGAGGGGGAGCCCTTGGAGACAGGGATGGGTGGCATTTCTGAAGCAGCTCTACACAGTGTGCCATTAATCAAGGCATGTCAAGGAATAGAGCCACCCCAGCCCTGAGAAAAGCGAGTGGGCAATATGCTGACCTTTCAACACGTGTCCACTGGAATTCTTCAAGTCGCAGGTCCAACTTTGCATACATTTCTCGAATCCTTCAGGCACCCACAATTAAAGCCTACACTTGGTTAAGAGATCCTAGTAAGAAAATGCTAACTGCTGCTATTGGCTATTTTCTCTGCAAGTTTACTTCAAAAATGTGGTTTTTTTCTTTTATTTAATTTAGTTTGTTTTTAGAGAAAGACTCCCTAGGTGTTGTGAAACGTTCTATGTAGACTAAGCTTGTCTTAAATTTATGGCAACCAGATAGCCACATCTAGAGTGCTGGGTTTATATGTATGTACCATCATTACTTGCCAAAAATGTCTGATTATCTATAGAATTTATAAAAAAATAGTCTTTGTCCTTATAATAATAATAGTCATGAGAGAAAGGTAAGAAATAAATAAGTTGAGTCACATATTTTTGTAGACCAAGTTAAGGATAATTTTATTTATATTGAATATAATCACTCCAGACATGAAGGGCTTTCTCTTCAGAAAGCCTAGTAAGAGCATACACTGCAGAGATACAGTGGTGAAACACCCTACAACGCGACTACAACAGCAACCCCCGAAGCTGAGGAGGAGAGCACACCAGTGCCTTTGTTTCCTAAAGCCACTTGCTTCCTCCAGCTTGTGACTGGCTACAGTGCTATTAGCTGTCAGGGCCCCAAACCCAGTGTTTCTACTTCAAATCTGAGTGTAAGGGAAAGAGGAGAAAGAGGAACAGCTTAAGAGCCTGAAGAGGAAGGAGAGAAAGGAAATGGCAAAAGAAGACTTCATCAGTTTTAACAAGTACCTCTTCATATCCTCAGCTTACCAAGTACTTCTTTCCTAGGGTGCCACTATATGGGGTGCCTCTCTCCCGGGAGCCAGGAGCTTGTGTATTGGTTTAGTGTCCCTCCACCCTCTGCCTTCTCCCCATCTTTCTGGATCTAAAGCTAACATCCCTAAGTCCTCTTCATGTTGAATATATCATAGGATCAAAGTTCAGAGCTGAATATATCATAGGACTCAAAGTTCATAGAATTTCTCGGTACTTTGAATATCCAGACATCTTGCTCAACATCTTCAAACTGGGTTCTGATTCTGATGGTTATGAAAGAATTTGGGCTGAGGTCTGGGAAGGGAAAGGTCTTCAATCACGCTTTTATTCCTTTCTGTCAACTTACTGTACCTGATTTAACAGAACAAAAAACAAAACACAGCAACTGGTTTTCCTTTAGAAACTTTATTCTTAAGTACAGAACACAGTACATTTTTCTTTATAAAAAGACAAATAGATAAGTATTTAAGGCTGCCATATTGAAATATAGTCTATTGCTTCAAAGAGACCAGCATTCGGAAGAACTGATGAAACATAACAAGCTCTGGGTCCTGTCAGCTGTCTCCCATCCTTCTGAATGGAACATAGTGATCCTTACCACAACCTCACCAGAATTTTTTGAAATGTTAGGACAAAGTATTTAAAATGTGCTTTCCTATTGTATAAACCTCCACTTTGAACATTCTATGTAAAGGGAAAACAGAAGGAATGTGAGGGAAACATCTGGTGAATGTTGAACTTTGAACAATTCAATAAGCAAACTTGCTCTTTGTATTTAGTAAGTGCAAGCTTTCTAAATCCCTCCACCACACCCCCTCCCACCACCTGCACTACTTATATGAAAGACAGCACTGAAATCAGCCATGCTTGTAGCCAGTAACTGAACAAGTATTTAGACACAGACTGGGTTTAATTGACACGTGAAAAAGCAAAATGTTAGAATTTCCATTAGACCCCATAAAACTCTTTTTAGGGGTGCCTCTGATATAGCCCCAGGGTAAACTGAAGGTCACTTACATCTCAGGTACTCTTAATTAAAGTAGCAATTTAAGCACTGCAGAAATCCAGTCCCCAATAAAATATAGGTCTTTAGGTATTTAGGCAAGGATTTGGTGGCGCACAGTGCTATGAAAACTATTGGGCAAGTTAAGTATTTTTACACTGCCACCCTGGTCCACATCCCCATCAACGCAGCACGCAGTCCTCAAAAGAAAAGCAAGATACTGGAGGAGAAGCGAGGGCAGGCAGAGGCCTCAGAGGCTCAGGCTCGGCAGCCAGCTGTCTCGCTTCCTTCCTGGCTCTCTCAGTACTTCGCAGCGTAATTGGCAAAGAGCTTGCTGAGGTTCACTTCAGAGTAACCACTCCAGGACAAGAACTGCTCTGCTATGTTCTTGACTTTTCTGTAGTCCTGAAGAACGCTGGAAGTAAAAAACTGCTTCTTCAATTTATCTAAAGTGAAATAAAAATAAAAGGATTAGAAGTCTCTCTCAGATAGTTTCTTCAAAGACATTCAATATTTCTTTTAAGAGAAAGGTGCAGGTTTGATTGCAGCTGCATGTCTCTGATAACCTAATGGGCCTGTCTGTTCTTTCTACCCCTGGGACAGTCCAAAGCCAACGGTATCTCAGAATTTTCTGTGAAAGCCTGAGC
The DNA here is from genome assembly GCA_964023405.1 of Apodemus agrarius. Lineage (NCBI taxonomy): Eukaryota > Metazoa > Chordata > Mammalia > Rodentia > Muridae > Apodemus > Apodemus agrarius. Next base: position 55,897,999 of record OZ030010.1, read on the forward strand.
CTGCCCTTTTCAGAACCTAACTAACTGCCTGGAAGGAGAAGCCAGGCCAGGTCACCTCTGCTGATGTGAACTGCAGGTGCAGTCCATGTACAGTAGGTAAGAAGAGGGCTACTCTGAGATACCACGTTCACTGTGCTGCTGAACACATGTATGCACTGTACTAAGAATCTGGATGTAGAAGAAAGCTATATTCTCCAGTGCCTCCCAAACCACTGTCCAAACTAGTTGGCCTCCATAGATTCTTCTAATCCCCCATCTTCCCATTTTGTTAAACAAAACCTTACTGAAAGAGGAGAGGGGAGATGCCTTTGCCAACCTTTCTTTTTGTCCACCCTGTACAACCTCAGGATCCAGTGTCCCCGCCTATATGCCCAGCTCCTTTTACCTATCCATTCCTGGCCTTCCTATTCTAAGGATGGTTCTATCAGCCTGAGGAATCACTCCCCTTCCCTTCTCTCCTTTCCAATGTCTGCTACTTCTGCACTTGGTTCTTGTAAAGGAGCAGCAGTGTTGCTATGTTCAGGTCTGATCTTTGGGGGGAAGCATCCCTCCCCCTGAATGGTCTTTGTTCATAGCTGCTCAAGAACTCCATGAGATGTTTTGAAAGGATGACTTTTTTAAAATCCCCATTTTACATACAGTAGAGGAATGGGTAGGCAGGCCCTTAGAGATGCAGATCTGGAAACTCAGGTAACCACAACCTCCAACCACTATTTGGAGGAGGTTACTTTTGTGTCCCCTCTCACACCACTGCTTGTTGAGGATTCCTGGCAAGGCCTGGAAATCAGCTATTCCCAAGGTCTGTGCCACGGTGCCTGAGGGTGGGAGTTGGGGGTAGCATAAGGCTTCCCAGCACCCTGAAATTGTAAAGGACAAGGAAGAAAATGCAGATGTGGGAGCACATCCATCACAGAAGGTAAAACTTGCTGAAACAACAGATCGACAGACAATAAAGCCAATAAAACCCCCGGAAAAAGAAGCTCAGCCTCAGGACTTTTGTTCCTTAGCTACACATTCACATTTGTTCACAACCTTTTCTAAGTTACACCAATGCCTTTCCAAAAACAACCCTGAGAAGTTCTGTAGAGGATTTAAATGGCCAAAAGGAGTGGAAAGAGAAGCAGGGGAGGGGGCCACATCGTTAACTGACTATACAAAGACAATTTGAAAGTTCTAATTATCAGACTCTGGCAATATACAACAAAGGCCCCAACCACTGTGCCTGCCTCCAGCAGGCCAGAACCACAGGCCTGCAGCCCTGTGCACGTGAATGACACAAATGCATCTGATGACTGGGGAGAGCACATTTAAAGAGCTGCAGTAATGCGGAGCAGGGGAGGAAGAGAGAGGACATAGCTCCTGATGTGTTTACCTCCTTTGCTGATGGGATATTGACTTTTCCCACCAGGTTGGTTAGAAAGGGGACTATTTACGCTGCCACACAGCAGAGTTAGAATGACAACCAGCATCACTGGGAGCGCTTCTTCGTAAAAGACAACTGTGACCGCCAGCATATCCCATAGCTGGTCAATACAGCCCAGGCACTGTTTCCTGGCAGTTAGAGATGCAGATAAAAGCTCCCACTTGCTCCCCCAATGAGAGCTTAATCAATAGCTTATGGAAGGTCTTCTAGGAAACAGAACTGGACAAGCTGTCACGGGCCACATCATAGGGGCTGGGAGGGCAGGAAGTCACTTGCTCAGTTTTCCTCTTCCTTTTTTGGGCATCAGAGCATCCATGTTAGGCTTTACACTAAACTGTTACCTAGTTTCTGTCAATACTCTACTCACCACTTTCGAACTTAAAAAAACAAAAAAGCAGAGGGTAAAGGATGAGAGCTAGTTAGCATGGTCAGTAGACTGCTGCCTCTTTTTGCTGCCCTAGTGTTTGAATGCACTCATAAAGATGTCATCCCAAGTGTAGATATGGTCAGGACTCAAGACAACACTGGTAAAATATTTTAAGAGGACAGTTGACAAGGCACACGGAGCAGTGGCAACATACTCTACCAGATACCTCTAATTGTGGCTCTTGCTCCACAAATCCAAACTTCTTAAAAGCCAGAGAAGGAAATGTTCTTTCTATAGAGAAACACCAGGAAAATACAATCTCATGACCTAAAGTATTACCTGGAAGATACTCATCCTTAGCTACAAGCACAACAACCTCTTTTTCTTAGTTTTCTTGCCAATACTCTCAGAGGAACATGTAGTTAGTGCTTATCTCCTACATGCAGAAACTGCTCAGTCATACAGTAACTGTCAAAAGCATTCTCATTCTAAACCCTAAGAAAACGATGGCAAAAAGTTAGCCTGGGCAATGAGTCTCTAAATATATTATCAAACAAAGCAATGAATTGCTAAGACAAAACTTTATTTATACTCACTGGAATACAAAATTACCCAAGTAATAATACTTTTGATGCAAGACAAACTAGTTCATCTGAGGGTTGACCTGTCTTAGGTTTTGGTTAAAGTCATCTGATGAAATAAAAGACTCACAATGTGAAAAAAATCAAAACAAAAGAAAAGGGAGAGATCTCTAAGGAAACATTACTGGGTTACACTTTCCAGTGTAGTGTCAGTACAGTAAAACACAGATTTCTTCTCAGCTTGCCGCTTTATAAAACCATTTTTGGTCTTAAACACATCGAACCTGGAACCACAAGGCAAAGACATTTTAAAACATTGCCTACTGGTTATTTTATCTTAATTAAGGCAGGCTTAGGCACACAGGCAGCAGCCGTCTCTGTTCTGAATGTCTGTTTCATTTATTTCTGTGCAAAGGTATCAAACAACAGTCAGTTATAATTGATTCTGTCAGGTGTTATATAGTCAGTCATAATTGTCTCTGTGTAGAGGTGTGTCAATTTACTATATCTGAATTAAATATTCTGTCAATTATGAAATCAGGTAATAATTTCAGTCAGTTTTTTAATTGCATGGCTTCCCACCATACAGTTCTCAGCTCTCCCACCTTTTCTAATCCATATCCTCCCTCCCTCAATGTGAGCATGTTTGGCCTTCAGGTGTGGAATATGGGAGACTTGACGGATTTAGAGGGAAACTGCGTCTCTTGGTGCTCTCTGCCATTTAGGGCCACGGAAGCTCCAGAGAGCTGCTGGGGCCTCTATCTAGCCTGGCTGTCTTTCTCCTATCAATCCACAGTAGAGAGTCCATGACAAAGTGTAGCTGCCCGAAACATCTCAAATGATCCCCGTATTTCAGAGAGAAAAACATCTAGAGCCCTAAGCAATCCTTAACAGAAGCAAGGAATGAAAATACATAACCTTTTGAGTCAATTCTTGTCTAGAGAAAAAAATAGAAGGCACCGTACCAGGCACACAGAGCAGGCAAAGCATTTATCCACCAGGCAATGTCTAGAGAGCCGTTTTCATCTGAGAAACCACTTCCTAGATACTAAAATTTTTCCGAAGGCTGAAGAGTCTCTCTGTTAGTCCATTATTCATTTCCACTCCTACTTATAAACAATTATCTTCGGTTTTCTTTTTCTCCTTTTCTGTTGATACCAAAATACAGCCTTCAAACAGTATAAACTATCCATGGCTCAGCTCAAGTGCTCTACGAGACTCATCTGACAAGTATTTACAAGTGTGATTATAAATCTCTCCACCATTGGTCTGGTTCATGTTCAATAAATACAGGCTTTCTGCAGCCTGGTAGTGGTGAACGGTGACCCTTTCTACTTGAAGCAAATGGAGGTGCAATGGGGCCCCACCACCAGGAGCGGCTGGCCAGC
>OZ030010.1:55904257-55984257 GCA_964023405.1 Apodemus agrarius
CATGATAAGGGGTTGGCATCATAATCAAATTGTAGAGTCATTTCTGGGCTCTTATTTCTGAACATCAAGCCTCTGTTTATCTTTTTTCATCTTAATGAATGTATAGATTGAAAGATTAAAGCGCTTTGGTAGTTTTTGAGACCCGGTTAATGTTTGGCAATGAATGATAAGAGACAGGCAGTAAAAGCTATGGATCCAATTGCAAATAATTCATTTCATCCCAGGTGGGAGGAAAAAACCTCCAGAGTGTAGCAACTATGTGAACAAGGGCACCCAAGGGAATGGCTTTTACATTTCCTGGACCCAAGGCTAAGCATCTACCCTCTTAGGAATAGAGGCTACGAGCACAAGACTGGCCGCGTTTGCTGCCCATCCTCTGGATCTCTTTACTTCTCATTGGGCCTTCTGTTCTCAGAGCACATTCCAGTGTCTTGGAAACAGTTGTGACCAAATGTAAATAGATGGAACCATGGTTGGACTATAGTTACCTGTCAAGATGCTAACTAGGAACAGATCTTGGTGAGAGTCTTACCTGTTCCAGTATAGACCATAGATATCCTCTGGAAGGAGGGTGTCCCAAGACATCTCCTATACCCTACTCTTTCTCTTCTCTACTTTGGAAGCAGATGCAGCTTCAACTATTCTAGGAGCTCTCAGTTCTTTCTTGGGTTCTATTTGTTCATGGATGGTATAATCCTCTCCAGTTAGATATCATGCACATAGGAAATGTTAGACCCAAAACAATGAGCTATGTGCTTTGTGCAGGAAAAAAAATCCTGTTTTTATTAATTTAAACCAAACAGTTATTTTGGCAAAAATAATAAAGAAAGGAAATAGAAAATGTCACAAGTATACGTTTAAATGATTGCTTATCATCAAACCCATTATGAAGGGGAATCTATGAAGGCAAATGCTGTACCAGATACAGTTATCTTGGCTGCATTGACTTTAATGTCTACGTAAAATGGTTATGATGTGTGATCTGACTCATCAGATACAATCTGAATACTAAGAGCTGGGTGACTGTGGTGCCTGTAACCCCCAGGAACACACAACAAGATCCTGTCCCAACAAAACAAACAAAAAGGAACCAACCAAACAGCAACAACAAAAAACAAAAAAGCAGTAGGCAGGGGTATAACTCAATGATCAAGTACTTCCATTAAGGTGTGCAAGGGTCTCCTTCAATAGTCAACATCAAATGAATGAATTATAGGTAATTCAGCTTATTAGAGAACCATCTATGAAGCGTGAAATACTACTTTCTCAGTTAATTCATGTTCAGATTCCTTTCTAACAGAAACAAGTGCTACATTTAAGCAAGACATTTTGGAGACAATTTATTACACGTCAGTTTGTCTTCAGACTTCATGGATGTCTTTTACTTGAAAAAACACCCAGTATTTACAGGGTGTCACAGTCAGCACCCATTTGTTGGTTTTTTGTTTTTTGTTTTTTTTTTTGTTCTTTGAGACAGAATTTTTCTGTGAGTCCTGGTTGTCCTGGAACTCAGAGATCCACCTGTCCCTGCCTCCTGAGTGCTGGGATTAAAGGCGTGTGCCACCACTGCCGCCTCCGCCACCACCACTGCTACTGTCACCACGCAGCAACTACCATCACCTGGCTTAAGGTTAACACTCTTTACCTTCTTTAATTGTACAGAACAATACATGGTGATCTATCAGAAATAAATTTTTCCACTAAGCCAATGGATTTTTTTTCTCTCTTGGAAACCTGAAGACTGGTGAATTATAATAGATCAGTGACACTTCAAACAGGATTCCCTACTAACTTAAAAATTGACCAGAGAACTTGAAACCTCAACCGGCTAAGCACCAATTCATTGCCTTTCTTTGTCCAACTCTCTTTCTTACTGAAAACTTGTTCTGGGAAGGTTAATAGGGGCCAGTACTCTATTTAGCTACTTTAATATTGGTATCCTTTCTCCATGACAGTTAAGATCAAGATTTGTTAATAAAAAAGCCTGGGGCTTTTGAGAACAGGTTGTATCAGTGAAGCCGCTGATAAATAAGCTTAGGTGAATTTAATTTGAACTTTTAGGATGTAGAACTTTGGTAAAATTAAAGTACAAAATACTAAAGAAAGTAGTTTGCTCTTGAAAGACATGGCCTCCCTTAGGATTCCTTTTTTTATTTTTTTAACAATTTATTTATTTATTTATTTATTTATTTATTTATTACTATAAATAAGTATAATATAGCTGTCTTCAGATACACCAGAAGAGGCCATCAAATCTCATTATGGATGGTGGTGAGCCACAATGTAGCTGCTGGGATTTGAACTCAGGACCTTCAGAAGAACAGTCAGTGCTCTTATCCACTGAGCCATCTCACCAGCCCAGAATTCCTCTTTTATAAGGCTGGGCAACCATTGGCCATATCAAGTGACTTCCAAGTGAGGGGTTACTTACTTGAAGCAATGATATTTGACATTTTATAGTCCACATTTCTCAATAAGGTTATCAAACTATGATTCATTTTGTCAATAAAGTTTTATTGGGAAACAACCATGCTCATGTTTATTTTGTCTACAGCTACAATGGTGACACTGAACAATTGTAATGAAACTATCTGGTCATGAAAACTGGAGATTTCACCAACTGACTCTAGAGAAAGAATGTCAATTTCTGGTTCAGAGGGTTCAAAAGATATAAGCCCTAGCTCCGTGTTGTGTTGTATGCATATAGATTACACTGCTCAGAAGGCTGAGGTAGGAGGATCTCTTGATGGAGTTCAAAAACATCCTGGCACCATAGCAAGACAAGCCCAATGGACTCAAAATTATCTTGGCAACATAGTCAATTGTGCCCAATGGGCTCAAAACCATCCTGGCAACACAGCAGACCCTGCCTCAAAAGCAAATACCTCCCCTAACAAAACAAACACTGCAAAAAAAAAAAATAATAGAGCCTGAAAAAATTCCTATTATTTTTTATCATGATAATGATTCTATAATCCAAACAGAAGAATCATCAGACTCATGCTGGAAGCAAGACCAAACAGGCTTTCTGTAAGGCTATGCTGCTAGGACAAAAAAAGGAAAACCTTTTAATCTACTGTTCAGTTTGCGATTTGTTTTCCTTTTAAAGTCTCACTAGGTAACTCTGCCCAGCCTCAAACTTGTGATGGCCTCTCAAGTCCCAGGATTATATGCTTATAGGCACTGGCCACCTCCAACAGCCCAGCTCCAAACACAGCAACAAAACAAAACAAAAGCCCAAAAAATGTCTCCTAAGCACACACACACATAAGATTTCCCTTTATGATATGGGCAACTAAAAGCCTTTACAATGTCTAGTGTTGACACAGGGTGCTAAAATAAACACATGCATATTTTCTGTGGGTGTACAATCGTGATGACTGGGTCATGTAGTATAAAATTGTTCTGCTTTATATGTGTTTAAATTTTTTAAAATAAAAATCTGAATCCTTCAGGTTGTCTTTGTAGCTGCTATTAGATAAAGGTTAATGGTGGTGGAAACACAGAGAGAGAACACACTAGGAAATGTATTTTACATTCTAGAATCTCCTTAAAGAAATGTATAACCCTTATAGTAAAGCCTAAGTCTTTTATCTGCTGTTTAGAAAAAAAAGGCTTCTACCAAGAGATTCTTCTGAAGGAGTATGTAAGTGCCTAGAAAAACTTGACATCCCTATTTGTAATGTTTAATATGAACATTTTTAGCTACCAAGGAAGAATCCCTACATTGCTGTGCATTTTCGCCCTCATCATTTTTAACATATAGATTTCTTCCTTTTTGTGGGGTGAAGTTTGAACATAGGACTTCCAATACTAGCTCAGCCATATCCCTAGCTCAAGGTAACTTTTCTATGCTTAGTCCAAAGCTTATTATAAACTGAATCTTATTGATTTGCAAATTGTTGCTATCCCTTTAAAGCTATGTCACATTTACAATTCAATGATTAAAAGAAAAGCACTGTGTGTGTTTGTGTCCGCTATGCTGTTTTTTTTTTTGGTTGTTGTTGTTGTTGTTGTTGTTTTTGATTAAGCACAGAATTCTCAGAAACCTAGTTTTGACCTATAGGCCTCCTTTTGCAGATGGGAACAGGAAGCTACAGTAGAGATGGTAGTAGAGGTTGGTCAGAAATGCATAAACCACAATTCCAAATAAGAGGCAAAGGTAAAGAGCTAAAGTTAGATATCAAGGGCTATAACTGATTTCACACATGTATGCCACCACTCAGGTAGACTTTCCCACTAGCAGGACCATCTGTACAAAGGACTTATTTAGATGGCATAAGCGAATAGCTTTCACTATGGTTATAAATAATAGAAGTATCACACCATCAAAGTCTTTTTCTGGTGTTTGTGCATGTGTGTATTGCATGCATGAATGCTAGATATTATAGACACATGTGTGTTAGATATTATAGACACGTCATGATAGTGACCAATACAGTCCTTCTATTCATATTTCCACCATTAAAGTACCATATTCTTCACTTTGCAAATAACCTGTGTTTTGGCTTTTCTACTTGCTTATTCAGCAATATTTAGTATTCTTACTGGTGTCATATATTATTTATCATAGGGAAGAGATGGAAACTAAAAAGGTGAGCTAACATGTTTGCTATATTTCTCATAGGTTATCACTTTAATTGGAGAGAAAGATCCTTAGGTAAGTAAATATACCACACTTAAACGCACAGAAGCTTAGCCGGGCATGGTGGCGCACGCCTGTAGTCCTAGCACTTGGGAGGCAGAGGCAGGCGGATTTCTGAGTTCGAGGCCAGCCTGGTCTACAGAGTGAGTTCCAGGACAGCCAGGACTACACAGAGAAACCCTGTCTCAAAAAAAAAAAACAAAAAAACAACAACAACAACAAAAAAAAAAAACAAAAAACCACACAGAGGCTTGAACTGTTGCTTCTTTCAACAAATATTTCCTGAGTGTCTAGTATATGTCATATACTGTTTTAAGTCGTGGGAATACAAGAACGGATGAAAACAATAACAACAGCAACAACAAAAGACAAAACACCTGCCTCCATGGGGCTTAATGTCTGATGTTACTACAGACATGAGTAAGACAAAGAGAAAAATCCACATATGTACGGAGAGATGAATTATTTAGAAGACACACAGTTCAGAAGACTGAGTTGCTTTTATTATCACTGCCAAGCAGCCAATAAATCATCACTCAATTATTTTGAGCACAGATTGGAGTTATTTATGTAATTTTTTAAGTCTAAATTCTGAAGAAGCAAAGCAGGCTTGAAGTATATTGTTACTACTATCCTCTAAATAGCCCATCCATTGGCCTTGAATTTTAAAATATGACTCACTCCAAAATACATCAAATACAACATATACAGCTGCCATCTGTCCTATAGCCATAGTACACATCCCTTTCATTCACAAGCAAAGCCAGCAAAGGGGGGAGGAGACTGAGATAGAGAGAGGATAAATTCCACTTGTGCGATTAAAAAAAAAAAAAGTAGAACAGTGAACCCAGTGGTTGAAAAGTGAAGATAAAAAGAAGAAAACAGTAATCTTGCTATAGAAACCAGAGAATTATGTTCCTGCTCTCTCCCTACTTTTTTTTTTTTTTTTTGCTTTCACACTGTACAAACTCTAGCACCCTGAACAACTCACTCTCCTGCTATTTCCAGCACTTTAAAGAAACTTTTCAACATTTCTGCTTGACACATTTTTTCAACAGGGAGGTGAAGACAATAAGTAAACAGGTAGTGAAGGGCTATTTAGAGAGCTGGTCAGTCACAGTAATAATAAAGGGGAAAACCCCCACCCGAACAGAATATCCATCCTATGCGTGGCAGCCGCAGACGGCACATGACCTCTGACAAACAGTTTTCAGAGTAATTTTAATGCTACTCTGGATTTAACTTGACTAACTGGTAGCAATTGAGCACATCTTTTTTTCTTTCTTTCTTTTTTTTTTTTTGTGGCAGCAGTTATCTAAAATGCTACAATAACAGCATCAAAAGTAGAATGGTGGAAGATTGGTTTTCCATTGTGCTGCTGAACTGGCATAATGCCCACTTTAAAAGCAATTCGCTGCTCATCACTGAAATCTGGCAGACACGACACTAAATGCCTTGAGGGAAAAAAAGGGACTTGAGAAGGGGGAACCCACTCCAACCACCACGCAAGGGGTGGGGGGAGAGTTCCACAGATGAGGAATCTGGGTGAGAAGAGAAAATTGCCAAATAAAAAGTTCACAGCATTGCATGCAGACTCCCAACAGGCTGTACTTAATTTGCTCAAAGATTTTGTCTACAGGTCTGCATTAGTAACAGCTGAACAAAACAAAAGCAAAATATATATTTATGTCGGTCTATTGTTCTGATGAAGCAAAAACCCAGTGAGTTCCATCAATCATATGTCAAACACATCTTCCCCGTTTTATTTACCACCAAATATAATGAGTAAATATGTGATAATAAAACTCTTCTTTTTACATGGACATATACAATTTTTCCTCCTGCTAAATACAGGTAATGATTTGGGAAGCTTTCAAAATGTCTTTTTACTGTCAATAAAACTAATTCTATTCCTATTTTCATGTGGAAAAAAAGGCTTTACAAATGAAAATTCAAATTAAAATTCTGATTATAGTGTAGTGTGACAACACCTGTATTTATAATTTTACTGTCAGCTAGCTTGTAGTGTTTAACAATAGCTTGAAGTAGAAAAGTAATTGGAATTTGTCTGTAACATGCCAGATGACTGCATTGGGAACTTTGCTACACTACAGCAAATTCGGTTTGATGGCAAAATAACCTCACGGAGATTTCTACGACTCAAAGGTTGCTGGGGTGTTTGTGTAGGTGTGTCTCAGGTATGGAACCCCTTCCTGGATTGGAGGATAAGAGTTTATATTCGATGAGAAAATCCTGCTCTGATACTGACTCACATTCCAGGCCTCTTACCTATCCTTCAGCCTTTCCCACAGCACAGATGCAATTTAGCTCCTAGATTTACTGAGAAAAACAAAGACCTGGTAAATAAACAACATCAACAGCATCCTGTTATTGTGGAATCAAACCAGTGAGGCATTCTAACCAGAAACCCAACAGAAGCAGGTGGGACAGGGAGGGAGGCATCCTTGAGGATAGAGGAGCGATGAAGTGGGGAAAGCAAGATGCTGAAGCTAACAAAAGGGGCAGGCTGGTTACTTACCAGTCGTCTAGGACTGCAGAGCCAGGAGCACTAGATGGTTATTGTAGTCACTGGTTTTTCAGTAACCACTGATAAGTAATACAAGTCCCCACACAGATGCCAAAGATTTGCTATTTATCAAAAGATTAAGAGAAAACTTACACAACCCACCAATAATTTTACTGAAGCAATATGGAGAAAAAAAATATTTAAAGCAGTGTTCTGCTGTCAACTTGAATCTTTCAAAATTTATAAACACGCGCTAATCTCCACACACAACTTGCCTTACTCTAGTCTACGAGTGAAAAGCCCATCTTTTTCATTATCCTAAAGACGGGGGAAAAAAAGAGCCACATACAAAAGAAAAGCAGAATGACAGTGATGTTTTAGTTTACACTAGATATGGCAACACACACAAACTGTCAAAACTATGGAATGAAAAAAGCTGTTATCAAGCAACTGTCAAGAGAGTCCTCTGAGATTTGGAAATCTTGTGTTTATTGTAACTACTGCACATTACACAAAGAAAGAAACATCCCTCTCCTTGCTCTTGCTGCTAAATATCATGCAAAAGAACACAGGCTTCTCCCTTAGTATTTAGATTAATTTTTCTTCCCTCTGTAATCCAGTGCTTGACAGAACTCCCCTCCTCCTAAGGTTTCTACAGTGTGGTCAAGGTTCAGATAAAAACTTGAAGTTCTATCAAATATTATTTCATTTCAAAAACCACCACCACCTCATTTCATGTTGTTAACAGGTTGTCTATCCTGTAAGAGTGGAATCTCTTAACATCAAAATGCATAGTCTTCACTTGAATGATTTTCTGACTTAGTTCTACATAGGGAAGTACAGAGTTGAAAAGGCATAGACACTTAATTTTAATTTGCGATTCTCTTTCCATCTCCCTATTAATGGATATAACAGAGAAACCCGAATCCCTAAAGGGAAATTACCATCTAATAATGGGAAGAAATGGAAAAATGCAGGGTCAAGATCTCTTCCCATAGTGCATGATATTAGTGGGGTGTAGCTGATTTTCCCATTCCAAACTCAAGAGGCAAAATGTCCCTTGTAATCTCACCCGACTCTATACATTTTATTCCACTTGCGGAAGTGGCTTTTCACCTAAACAGAGGCAGCACCAATCCCAGTTGACTCTTAATTCTTGTTCTAGGCCCCTGTGGTCCTGCTTAGCTAACAGTAGGACAGGGCCTGGATAATGGCAGCAGCTGCCCATTGATTAACATATGCGAAAGCACTCTTCAAGTGTTTAAATTTGTATTTAGCCACATTTCCTTTACATGCAGGATGTGCACTTTGTAAACAAGTAGATAGCAGGACCCTTACTATAGCATAACAGCCTGATATAGGGTCAAATTAAATCAAGACATATTGTTTTATTTTTAACTGTTTGCAAAGATGAGCTAACTTATAGAACAAGAGTCAGTAATTTGGGGCCAAACACATTCTACTAAATGTGCTTTTTGCCATTTTTTCTACCATGCTTCTTTATATAGAAGAATACTTCCAGTGTCTTAAGGTCTAATGTATCTTTTTAGTGATGTAAGAAAGAAGGAACCAACATGTTTTATGTGGATCTTCTAAATAGGTTATAATGGTTACCCAATGCTTAGAACATACTTATTTTAGGTTTCAGTAACCCGGTATGACTCAGTCCAAAGCAAAATGGGTCAGTCAATGTTTAACTTGTGGTAAAAATGGCCTAACAACAATGTCAGTTTTGTAAAAATTAAGGTAACTGCCTAATAAAGAAAATGTAAGTTCTTCTACAACAGGTAAATGTTTGTAGCTTTTAATAAGTAGTAAATTATTACTAATATTAATTAGTAATAAAGGGAAAAGAATACTGGCATGCTTTATCCCTTGTATTTCTTACTGCTGTTTTATGTTAAGTGACCAATTTACATTTATTTCATGCAATCAAAAATCATGCTGTATGCAATTATCTCAATACCAACCAGTTCTCTATGAATAAAATTTTATTTGAAGCAAATAGATAAAAAAAAAATTCCAAGGGCTGGAGAGAAGGCTCAGAGGTTAGGAGAACTGACTGCTCTTCCAGAGGTCCTGAGTTCAATTCCCAGCAACCACATGGTGGCTCACAATAGGATCCGATGCTCTCTTCTGGTGTTTCTGAAGACAGCTACAGTGTACTCATATACATTAAACAAACAAACAATTTGTTTAAAAAAAAGTATTTAAAAAAGAATTCCAGTACAGACTGGAAAGATGGCTTAGGGGTTAATAGTGATGGCTGTTCTTCCAGAGAACTCAAGTTTGATTCCAATCACCCACATGGCAGTTCAGAACCACCTATATTCCAGTTCCAGGAGATCTGATCCCTCTTTGGCCTCCATGTGCACCAGGCACTCATGTGATGCACAAATATACATGCAGGGAAAACACATACACATAAAAATATATCCATATCCAGAGAGATGGCACAGCAGGTAGCCTGGTGACATAAGTAGGATTCCTGGAACCCATGTAAAAAGCTGGATGTGGTGGCACTCACCTGTAACTCTAGCAATCTACATTGAAATAGAATGTGGAGACGAATCACCTAAAGGTCACTGACCAGCTAACCTGGTGGCAAATGCAAGGGAGACCTTACCTCAACAAAGTAAAAGGAGAAGTGACTTCTAGAAGTTGTTTTCTGGCCTGGCTTCTACATGTACAACATGGCATGTATGTATTCCTCTTCCCTAGCATACAACAACAAAATTTCCCTCAGCTAGGTGAGGTAGTGCAAACCTATTATCTCAAGAGGGGGGGGCTGCTGCAGGTCAGAGGCCAACCTTGATTACACAGCAAGAATCTGCCTCAAAAAACAAAACAAAATAAAACAATAACAACAACAAAAACAAAAACAAAAAAAAAAAACCAATAACCTCCTCTTTTACCCCCCCCAAAATACAGGGGTAAAGTACCCACAGCCTATTGTAATTATAATCATATTTGGAAGGATTACTGTGAAAATGAGGCCAGTTTGGGCCATACTGTGGGTTTGAAGCCATCCTGGGCCTTTTGCAAAAGCACCAAAAATAAATTTCCTCACAGTATAACCAAGTTTCAATAGGTTTCATATGATAAATAGCTATATACATTGGTGAAATTATGAGGAATGATCCACTAAAGAACAACTGTAACAAATTTGGGGGCATCATTTTTGAGTTATTCTCAAATTTACAAACTATTAGTAATATCCACATTACAGCTAAGTTTAAAACATGCTCTAGAACCAGAGTGGACTTAAGTCCTGATTCTGTCATTAATTTACTGGGTGGTTTTGGGCAGTCTTTTTAACTTTTCTGTACCTCCAGTTCTTCATTTAAAATGGAGGAACAACATTGGCTTTGTAGGTTTGCTGGAAGTTAAAGAAGATAAAACATGGACCATATGTAGAATAGTGTCTAGCATTTCATAAAATTTAACTATTACTATAAGCATACTCATTATTTTACAGTTTGAATCATGAGTCTCACCTAGAATCTAATGAAAAAGGTACAAAGAACCATTTCCCACGAGACCCCTACACATCTTCTATAGAAATATTTTTAGGCCTTTAGATTTCACGAACAATGCGGAGTGGTGAAGATTGGTTGTAAGCACAGTGAAAGCCAGATCCTGAATGTTCACGGCCATACTGTGCTGAGAGTCTGTACTAAGAGACCACTAGATATGCTATGACAAGACTATGTGAAAGCCCTAGCTCTCCCTCATCTCCACCCCACCCCCACAATGCCAGTAATAGCCTACTCTTCTCTAGGGAATTTGACCAGCTCATGAAAAAAGTCCTCAAATTACTGAAAAATTATAATCAAGACATGTCAGTAAACAAAGCTTGTTAGAAATGAAAGGCACTGAGTTCATTGGTGGTGTTGATTCATGTTAATAATCCTAGCACTTGATGGCAGGCAGGAGGATCAAGAATTTAAGTTTAACCTTGGCTACTCATTTGAGTTTGAGGCCAGCCTGACCTACACGGAACACTGTTTTTAAAACAACAACAACAACAACAACAAACCACACCTACCCTCACGAAAGAAACTAGGTATGGTGTTGTAGAGGAGGTAGTGACATGAAGACCAGGAGTTCAAAGCTAGTCTGTGTTACAAGGGATGCTATTTCCAAAACAAAACTAACCAACCAACCACCCACCCACCCACCCACCCAACCAACCAACCAACCAACCAAGCAAGCAAGCAAGCAACCAATCAAACAAACAAGCAAGCAACCAATCAAGCAAGCAAACAAGCAACCAACTAACCAACCAACCAAACCAACCGATGATACTAAACAAAAAAAATAAAAAGCCTAATTGAATGATATAAATATTGGTCTAGCATTAAAAAGTCTTAAGTTTTTGTAGCACTGCAAAATGAAAAAGTCAAACATCTCAATTATAGAAATCATGATGAGGCCTGGAGTTAACCCTGTGGCACAGCTCTCCATGCCTCAGAGAGCTGGTGTCCCAGGAATGCCATTATACCTAAGATCACAGGCCCACAGGTGGGACAGGCTCCAGTCAGAGACAGTAAGACCAGCTAACACCAGAGGTAAGCAGATGGTGAGAAGTAAGCATAAGAACATAAGCAACAGAAACCAAGGGAACATGGCAACATGAGAACCCAGTTATCCCACTACAGTGAGCCCTGGATACCCCAACACACCAGAAAAGCAAGATTCTGATTTAAAAATCACATTTCATAATGATGATAGAGGACTTGAAGAAGGACATAAATAACTCCCTTAGAGAAATACAGGAGAACACAGGAACAGCTAGAAGCCCTTAAGGAGGAAACACAAAAAGCCCTTAAAAAATTACAGGAAAACACAACCAAACAGGTGAAGGAACTGAACAAAACCATCCAGGATCTAAAAATGGAAATAGAAACAATAAAGAAATCACAAAGGGAGACAACCCTGGAGATAGAAAACCTAGGAAAGAGACCAGGAGTCATAGATGCAAGCATCAACAACAGAATACAAGAGAGAGAAGAAACAATCTCAGATGCTGAAGATACCATAGAAAACATTGACATAACAGTCAAAGAAAATGCAAAGTGTAAAAAGCTCCTGACCCAAAACACCCAGGAAATCTAGGACACAATGAGAAGACAAAACCTAAGGATAGCTAATAGGTATAGAAGAGAGAAAAGATTTCCAACTTAAAGGGCCAGCAAATATCTTCAACAAAATTATAGAAGAAAACTTCCCAAACCTAAAGAAAGAGATGCCCATGAACATACAAAAAGTCTACAAAAGTGCAAATAGACTGGACTAGAAAAGAAATCCCTTGCCCCATATAATAATCAAAACATCAAATGCACTTAACAAAGAAAAAATATTAAAAGCAGTAAGGGGAAAAGGTCAAGTAATATATAAAAGCAGATCTATCAAAATTACTCCAGACTTCTCACCAGAGACCATGAAAGCTAGAAGATCCTGGGCAGATCTCATGCAGACCCTAGGAGAACACAAATGCCAGTCCAGACTACTATAACCAGGAAAAGTCTCAATCACCACAGATGGAGAAATCAAGATATTCCACGACAAAACCAAATTTATACAATATCTTTCTACAAATCCAGCCCTGCAAAGGATAATAGGTAGAAAATTCCAACACAAGGAGGGAAACTACAACCTAGAAAAAACAAGAAAGTAATCTTTCAACAAACCAAAAAGAAGAGAGCCACACAAACCTAATTGTACCTCTAAAACCCAAAATAACAGGAAGCAACAATCACTTTTCCTTAATATCTCTTAACATCAATGGATATTTCCCCAATAAAAAGACACAGACTAGCACACTGGATATATAAACAGGACCCAGCATTTTGCTGCACACAGGAAACACATCTCAGTAACAAAGATAGACATGACCTCAAAGTAAAAGGCTGGAACAAAAATTTCCAAGCAAATGGTCCCAGGAAACAAGCTTGAGTAGCCATTCTAATATCGGAAAAAAAAAAATCACCAGAGCCTACTACAAAAGCCTATACTCAACAAAACTGGAAAATCTGGATGAAATGGCTCAAGTCTAAGTGGATCAAGGACCTCCACATTAATCCAGATACACCAAAACTAATAGATGAGAAAGTGCGGAAGAGCCTCGAACATATGAGCACAGCCATGTGAGCTGCTTCATAAGCAATAAGTCCTTGAGGCTATTCTGGGCATCAGTCAACAGTTGAGGAGGAAAGGAAGAGATAAGGATGGTCTACTGCAGCAGTCTTTGCTTTGCCAAACCAAGACACATTCTCCTGTAGTCTTTTTACTCAGCCTCCAATCATCAAACATTTGCAGAATACTAAACTAAGTCTTAGATTTGCCCTTACAAACAGTACTCTGATTTAGTCCTGGGGATACTCAAGGAGCATTGCAAAGCAAAATAGCAAGTATAAATTTGCTGAAAAAAATAACCTGGTGAGGCAGAGAATCCCGAGTTTCACACCACCTTTGCTTTAAATAAGCAGAACTATTGCCTTTACGTGACTTCTGGCCTCTATAGTCTCTATAGAGGTCTTCAGTCCACACTCACATCAGTGTCTTTATTTCCTTAAACACTGTCTGATAACCTTCTCTAAGAGCAGCTGCAGTGTGACATGCCCTTTCCTCTCTAGGATTCCCTTTTCAGGAGTTTGCTCCAAGCAATTCATCATACTCTGGCTAGGGCTGTTCGTCACCTCCAGTTAGAAGACTATGCTTCTGAGGGTGAATATATGGTTTCATAAAGTATTCTTACCTATGAAAAACATCTGCTCCCCAATATTAGGTAAAGCTGGTTGATCACTATGTTTGGAGTAGGACAACTCACACTGCACTCCAATGTTGAACAGAAACCAGATTTTATTCATCAGTGAAAAGAATCTCTTTCTTCACCAGGTAGTTCTGGAATGTAAAGTACCCTGACTTGAAATTACTTACAAAGCCACGGGCTAAGATGGTACAAGAATTTTAACATTAGTACAGTGCTGGGATTTTCAGGATCTGTCACAATAATATATGCAAATAGAAAGTAAGCATAGCTAATGGGAAGAGAGAGATTATATTGCTTGATACTGTTAAATCCAGTCACGCCCAACACTAAATGAGCTTCGCTTAAAATTATAATCTATGTAAACTGATACTTTTTTTCCCTGACAAGTATTGGTTGACTTTTTCCCCTTAAAACAATAAATTATAACAAAATGCCCCCTTTTTGCATTTTATGTCCACATTTATCAATACAATCCTTTCACTCTACCTGAAGTACAAACACAACAAATTTAAAACCCTCCAAAGTTATAAAATTTAAAACAAATAATATAGTATTGATTGTACAATAAAAGCAGAAAAAAAGAAATCATGATGAGGAAATGAGAAAAAGCTTTGCTCAAATTCTAAATTGAAGAGTCCATCAGGTAGGCAGTATCACAAAAATGATGACAAAGACACACTACCTTGAATGTCCATTCACTAGGACAATTTTCTTAGGACAATAAGCAAGGAAGCAAGCAACCAGCCAACATAATGAAATTATTACAAATTTGAAAATTAGGACTCAGAAAGGCTTTCAAATTCTCAGTAGCAATATTAAAAACAGATACTAGAACTCTATTTTCAAAATTATGCAAAACAAAAAACAAATTCTACCCTACAAAGTTGTATCTAACTACTGAATAAGTATCAGAGAAGATTAAAGACAATTCAAGGAGCTTTACCAAGCTCCAAGAGAAACTAAACAAAAAGAATACAATCTAGGACATAAGGCCTCCAAAAGAAGTGCTGCATGAAGGTAATCCCCAGACAGAGGGAACGAGTCTCTAGGATAACCGCTGGGCATCAGGTCATGAAGGCCGTCAGTCCAGAGTACCAGCTATGTGTGAACTGGATTAAGGGCAAATGTAGAAAGGGTGGAAAAGAACTGACATAACCTACCAAAACTGGGCAGCTATGCTCACCACTATACCAATAACGCAACACTCTGGGCCATACTTGAATGAGGAAGGTAAGTATGGGCATCTAAGTGTTGTAGAATATAGAAAGATGGAAATAATTGTGCAATGTATTTTGTATCTGTTAGAGATAAAGAGGAAAATGCCAAAAAGAATGGCAGTAGGATTTACAAGTGGTTGCTTTTGATGATAGGAAAAAGATTTTCTTTCTAAGCAGCCATACCCAACTTTTATTGAAA
Source organism: Apodemus agrarius (assembly GCA_964023405.1). Classification (NCBI taxonomy): domain Eukaryota; kingdom Metazoa; phylum Chordata; class Mammalia; order Rodentia; family Muridae; genus Apodemus; species Apodemus agrarius. The sequence continues at coordinate 55,919,621 of OZ030010.1, forward strand.
AGACTTTTTGCATACAATGTGTTCTGATTACAGCTTGCCCTCCTGCAACTCCTCTCAGATCATATCCATCTCCCAACCAAGCCATCTCCACTTCCTTTCTGCCCTAAATTATTTATTTATACATTCATCCAGGTATTAAGACAGGGTCTCAAGTATTTCAGACAGGCAACACATTTACGATGCAGTCAAGGATCACCTTAAATTTGTGGTTATCCTGGAGTACCTGCAGCTCTCTAAAGTGATTACAGGTGAGCTTCCTGGCACAGTTGTAGGTGGAGCTAAGGTTTAAAGTCAGGGTTTTGTGTATGCTAGGTAGCATTCTACAAAACTGAGCCCCACACCCCTAGCTCCCCATACTCAACTTATGTTTCCTTATGTCATTAAAAAAATCAAGCAACCAAGTCTCTTAAACACCCTTTATCCCCTTTTAGAAGCAATCTTTGGGGGGGGGGAATCCTGTTGTATTTTGTTGCAGAAATACTTGGGAAGATTAGCATTTAAAAACGACAGAAATATCTTGGTTATCTAACTCTTGAGGTCATTGAATTTGTAAAGAAAAATGAAGTTTATTAGGTGAACTATAAGAACTTGTGAAGGGACCCCTTCTAAAACTTATATAAGATGCAGGACACTTTTTTTAATTTGAAAACTACAAGTGCTTTTTGTAAACAGTTTGTGATGACCTGAAGTTGTAATTATGCATATATATGGGGGTACAAAAGCAGACTATTGTCAGTAGAAATTACTTTCTTCGTCCAGTTACTCTGTATCTTTTTAGAGTCACTATCAAACAATGCCTATTAATTCCTGTTACTCTGTTGTTAGACTTCTTTTGATGACTGATTCTGGAATTGTGCTCCATCTCCATTGTTTAATCTTCAGACTGATGCATTCCTTCTTGTATCTTCTGTAGAGTTGGCTTAGTGGACATAAATTCCTTAAGTATGTTTTTTTTATCATGACAAGTTTTTCTTTCTCCTTTGATTATGATCGATAGTTGTACTGGGTATCATAGTCTAGGGTGGCCCAGTGGTCTTTCAGGACTTGTAGTCCATCAGCCCAGGCTCTGACTTATGACTCTGGTCTTTTCTTACTGTCCCAGAGTTCCTGCATGTTCTATTGTATGTTTTCTCTTTTCTTTGGCTGAGTGGCCCAATTCCTTTACATTGTCCTCAAGATCTGATATTCTCAATTCCATTTGTCCCAATCTATTGGTGATAGCTTCCTCTGAGCTTTCTTTCCATTTTGAGTTTTGTTTGGCTTTTCTTTATTCTCTTTATTAAATTTCAACTTCATATCTTAAATAGTTTTCATTATTTCATTCAACTGTGTTTTTGCAGTTTCCATTTAGGCATTTATTTATACCCTCCCTCATTGAGGTCCTTGAACATATTTATAGTTGTTATTTGAAAGAACTGTCTTGTGCATCAGCTAAGTTGCTTTCCCCAGGGAACATTATAGTAGAGGTGCTAATTTCTAGAGAAGACGTAATTTTGGTTATTCATGTTGTTTGTATTTTTTCCTTTTTATTTATTCTTTTCTCACATATTAAAACCCAACTTAGTATCCCCCCGCCGTTTCTTCCCCCCCATACTCCCTAACCCCCTTTACCTCCCCTTGCTATATGCATTTTGATGGTGGGACCTAGACACTTAGAGTCTTGGCACTGGTAGTGTTGTTTTTGCTATGGATATCTGGTCTCATCTGGTTGTCTCTATTATATTTGTGGAGGGCTTACCAGGTTATACATGTGGTCTTTGGATGGCAGGGTCATGGTGACTGGGGCCACGGTCACAGTGGCAGTGTTCTCTGTAAGAGTAGGGTGCATGATGCCATACTGCCTTTAGGTGGAGGCCTAGCTGGGGATCCTTAAGGCATCTTGGTAGGTTGGGTGGTAGCCTGGCTCTGAGAGTGGGGTAAGAGTCCCTATCCAGGAATGAGGTTTCAGGACTCCATGTGGTCCTAGAGCAGTGGAGTGGGTTGGGTGGCTAAAAGACAAGCATGAGGACTGGGGAGAAGGATTCCCTACCCAGGGTTGAGGTTAAAGGACTCCATGCAGTCCTGGGGCAGCAAGGAGAGTGGCTGGAAGGCAAGCCTCTGGTAGTCCCTACCTGGGGTTCAGCACTTGCATTCTTGAAACAGTCATCAATTTCAGCTTGCTTTGAGGCCATACTGCCTTCCCCAAATAGTCAAAAGATGTTCTTCTGGCAGCTTAGCTTTCTAGCACAGGGTTTTATATCAAGGACCTCTTCACAGTCTAAGTATTAAAACTCTTAGATCTCATTAGATTTATATATGCCAGGCAAGAGCTCTACCACTAAGCTACATCACTGGATTAAAATTAAAAACAAAATTGAAGAGTAAAGCAATTATACTGGAATGCATTTATCATAATATTTAAAAAGCTTAACTGTAGTGTAGTAATGTATGTTCTTAAGGTATTACACATAAAATGTAGCACTGTGGCAACTGAAATTTCCAAACAATGATGAATACAAATGGCATTTTAGTTACCTGCAACAACTATAACATGACCTGAAAACGCCCTGATTCTATTGGTGACTAAGTCACAGATACTGCTAGTATCACGGTATTTTGAGGCTCTTGTTTATATTTGAAGAATGCTAAATACCGATTAGAAGATCAGTGAAAACGCAGACACATTTCATTTCTCTCATTCCTGATGATGGACCCCTTAATTCTAGAGTTGCATTTCTCCAAGTGTGGGGGTAGGATGGACCTTGGGAAGACCCTGAGTCTCATGCAGGGGTTTTCAAGATCAAAATATTTTCAAAAGTATTCCAAGGCATTGTTGGCTTTTTGGCCCTCATTCTCTCATGGGTCTACAGTGAAATTTCCAGAGGCTCCCATGATGTGTGCCGCTGCCACAGACTGAATGCTAAAGCAGAGATAAGACATTAGCTGCTTTCTGGTAAGCCAGAAGGTTAAATGGGTTTTCAAAAATCTAAACTGACATTTATCTTCGACTCCTTTGTATTGCAAACCATATATATCCATTTAAGCATGTAATAAGCTTACTATGTTAAAGTAAATTTAATAAGTAAAATTCTCTTCCATAGATACATAACACAGCTGGTTTTCTAAATTAATTATGCAAAGGCCAAAAGGCTATTTTCCTTGTGGCCAGAAAATTGTTGTTGCATTTACTGTTACAAGTTTTCTTTGAATTGGCAAAATTTGGCAAAATACTATCTAGGCTTTCCTTAGCATCAGCATCATGGCCTCCAAACCCTCTTTACCACTCACTCTGTTCATCCACTTCACTAGCCAAAAATGAGGGCTTGTTATCCTGCTGACATTTTAGATTGGTGTATATGTATTTATGTTTGGGTTTTTGCTAAACACAGGGTCATACTCTACAGCCCAGGGCTGGCCTGGAAATCATTCATTATGTAGCCCATGCTGTTCTCAAACTCATGACATTCTTCTTGCCTCAGTCTCCCAAACTGCTTTGGAATTACAGGTGTGAGCCAGCTCAATGATTTCTTACTGTGTGCCCAAAATAAACTTTGACAAGGAACTATGAACCATGTCTCAAGACTTTGCTAAACTTTCCCTTGGAGATAAAAGTCATCCTGGTGGAGAACCAATGTCTTCTATATATTCACATATAATTCCCATCTCTCTGTTACAGAAGCCTATTATTTTCATGTGTGCACAATAAATATCAGGGATCTTTAGGGGGAGAATTTTTTGTTACAAAAATGATAGTGACTACTTTTCCCAAATGATATACCTATTCTTGAAGGGTAGTATTTTATTAATGAGAAAAAAGAAAATCAGAATAGAGAAACAAAGTGAGATACTCAGATAAACTGGGCCCAGGAATACCCATTCAAACTCTCACTTCATGATCTTTCTTTCACTTGCTCTTTTTAAAAATGGGCACTTCCAGGAGAGGGAATGGTAATAAATAAAAGACATTGAGCATGGTGGCTTTCTTTTGGTCAATGATAGATGGACACTCTAGAAAGACGGTAGCCTCCAGGGAAGACTCCTGACTATGTGAGGTCATGAAGAAAGCAAGTGTGAGTAGCAGGAGGGGAGAACTACTTGCATTGCGCGGACAAGGCTGGAGAGGGGATCAGCTAGAGACATACCATGACAAAGGTTAAGAAAGAGCGCTGAAGTGGTTAACAGCTTGTCTTGCTGAGGACCCAGGCTAAGTTTCTAGTATTCATATGGCATCTCACAACCATTAGTAACTCCAGTTCTAGGGGAACTGATATCCTCTTAAGGCTTCTGATGGGCACCAGGCACGCATATAGACATATATGCAGGGGCTCACACACACATATTTGCATTAAATTAAAAAAATGACGCAGAATACCAAAATGAGTTGCTTTTCTATGGACACAGCTCAAAGCTGGTAGGGATAAGCCAGTTACAAAATTTAAAGTAAGTCCCTTAATAGTATCACATGCTTTTACCAGATATACCAACAGATATTATCTACTTGCTCTCTGGTGGAAATAGAAGCTTCTTTGTTTACTAAGGTTCGTTCTCCACCACTGAGCATGAAAGAATGACAAGGAAAACAGAAGAACTAGATATCCTGTCAACTACATCAGTTAATTATCATCAAGCCTGCTAACTGTCAGTGAAAACAGTAGGACTGGTCTTGCAAGCCTGCTGGCTTTTATAGATGCCTTGGCTTCTCAGAAACAGTTCTTTACAAATTTCTCACTTTGTCAGAACCAAACAGAAAGGTATATCAGGACCTTGGTTATATTAGTGCAAGCTATAAACTTGCAGCCATTTTCTGACAACTGGTCTCCTTCACTGTCTATATAGTGAGCCCTTACCAATTAGTTAGTACAAGGTACTGCTGCTGGCCTTTATCAGATATTCAGAATTGGTTCAGAAATGGACAGAGATCCTTTTTTAGTTCAGGTTACTAGTGCTGGAAACTACAGTATAAGAACATTCTGAGCACACTGTGGCCATGACAAGCAGAGAAAATCCATCTCTCACAAAAGAGAAAAGGAATAGAATGCTGTACTTGTGAGAAAATGAAGTGGGAGACAGAGACAAGCCAGGTGGTTGTCTTGGCCCTGGGTTCTGAGGGTCCCTGAACTCTTCTTTTTGGTCATAATGGTTACTTTTTTACTTCTCTTTTGTAAAAATAATGCCTTACTACTTAGCCCAGGCAATCTTCCTACCTCAGCTTTCTGAGTGCCAGGGCTACAAGGTGGTTGGTTTTTGTTTTGTTTTTGTTTTTTGCTTTTTAAATTTAATTTTAACAATGGTTTGTGTCTCATGCAATTACAGTTTCACTATTTGACAGGAGTCATTTGTAATTCTGATGAACAGGTAAGAGATGTGCACCTCTGCTTCATTTCCTGAGCCACGCCCATGGCAGTCTATGAAGTGTGTCTGGTGTGAAGGGTGCCAATGGATTTAGAACAGACCCTCTTAACTGGGCCATTCCACAACAGAAAGGGCTCAAGACTGAGTAGACTCCACAGAGTTACCTTTCAAGTGGAACTTCTATGACATGGGTCCTCTGGAAAAATAGCAAATACTCTTAACCACTGAACCATATTCCCAGGCCCTCTTGTATTTCTACCCTGAGCCACAAACACTGGTTTCATAGACAGGCTTTTATGAGCTGGTTCACTCCAATTCAGGGGGACACTGAAGGTTTTGTTCAGGTAAGTGTTAATGAAATCAAATTAGTTTGTAATTAAGTTAATCTGTTGAAAATGGATGGGTAAAGGATTTCTAAAATAATGGGTTGAAAATGATATGCAAATATTAAAAACCCCTGGTTCTTATCCATACCTATATCTACTTAAGAATGTGTCTTTTGTATATACCTACTAGGTGCCTTAAAATACTCAAATACACTAAAGCTCTTTCAAATTACTTATATACCTACAATAAGTATCAAGAATCTTAGTAAAAACACCAAATGCTAGGTTAATGCTAATTTGGATGTGTAATGTTCCCCAAAAGCACACGTGCTGTTACAGATTGAGTGCCCAGCTAGATGCAATTGGGAGGTAGTAAAACCTTTAAGAGGTCGAACTTGGTGTAAAGTGCTTTTTGTTTTGTTTTGAGATGCGTTCTATGTAGCCCTGGCTGTCCTGGAACTCGCTCTGTAGACCAGGCTGGCCTCTAATTCAGAGATCCAACTGCCTCTGCCTCCTGAGTACTGGGATTAAAGGCTATACCACCACATCCCGGCTTAACATAACATCTTGCTTAACAAGAGGGGTGTACCTTTCAATTTGCCTGTAGTACTTCAGCCTCCTCTTTTTGAGAGAGGATCTTCAAGGCTGGCTTCAAACTCACTATGTAGCCGAGGATAAGCATACTTCTGTTTCTCTTTCACTGGGACATATGCCAGCTACTATGCTGGTTGATACAGTACTGGGATTGATTGAACCTATGACTGACTTTATGCTAGACAAGCACTAACTGAATTATATCCACAGGCTACCTCTTTTTTCTCTTCTGCATCCCAGCAAGCAAGCAAGTGGCGTGACTTTGCTACCCACTCTGCCAAGCTGTCTGTTCTGCCATAGGCTTCAGTGCTGAGATTAAAGGTGTGGGCAACCATGTCTAGCCTCCCCACCCCACCTCTTTAAGATTTTTTTTTTGTTTTATGTGTAAGAGTGTTTGTCCAAACATACTTCCATATGTATGTATGTATGTATGTATGTATGGTGTGACATGTGCATGTCTGGTGCCCTCTGTGATCCCCTGGAGCTGGAATTTCAGATGGTTGTGAGCTGCCATATTAATGCTGGGAACTGAACCAGGTACTCTTAACCTGAGTCATACCTCCAGCTCCAAAATCCCCCTTCTATACAGACCCCCCCTACTATTACATTATGAATTCTTAGACAAGGACACTATCTTATTCATCTCTTAGAATAAAATATGACATAGAAAATATTTAATAAAATTAATAAAGGGATAATATATAGTGAATCCTATTTCAAAACTGCCACCCTGTTAATGCCCAGAGGAGAAAAAATGGAGTCAGTCCCAGAAAAAAAGTTTACTATTAAATAAGTCCTTCTTACAACCCAAACTTAATTTGATAATGTATATTCAATATCACTTTATCTTTTATTGTTAATTCAATTTCTACAGAGTAAAGTACAGTTTACTTAGAATTAAATTAAATGCAGTGAAATGCATACTTTAAGAGAGATAGTTAATAAACTGCCATGGTCTGGATACTCTATCTAAAACTCATATTTAAACTTGGTTTTTAATATAATGGTGCTGAGAGGTGGTGGGCTATTTAAGAGGTGTTTGTGTTGTGAAGGCAATGTGCTCACTCTATAGTTGCAGAACGGGGTTCTTCTCATTGTTGTGGAACTTGATTAATAAGGACACTATTCTAGTTTGCTTTTCTGTTGCTGTTAAAAACACTATGACAAAAATCATTTTGGGGGGGGAACTGAAGTTATGATAAGAGTGGAATGTTCCTTACTGGCTTTTCTCTTACAAAGCTCCGGGGTTACCTATCTAGGGATGGCTGTGCCCACATTAATCAATAATTAAGAATTCTTGGGCCAGAGAGATGGCTCAGCAGTTAAGAGCACTGACTGCTCTTCCAGAGGTCCAGAGTTCAATTCCCAGCAACCACATGGTGGCTCATGACCATCTGTAATGGGATCTGATGTCCTCTTCTGGAGTGTCTGAAGACAGCTACAGTACTCACACACATAAAATAAATTAATACATAAAAAACTCTTTATGTGCTCTTTTCTGGATGTAATCGCTCACTCTTTTGCCTTTTTACTGTATCTTGACATAACCTGAGGCTTCCACCAGAAGCCAGCAGATGCTGGTTATGGCCTTATACTTCCCACTATTTTTTTTTTCTGAGACAGGGTTTCTCTGTGTAGTCCTGGCTGTCCTGGAACTCACTCTGTAGACCAGGCTGGCCTTGAACTCAGAAATCCGCCTGCCTCTGCCTCCCAAGTGCCGGGGTTAAAGGCACGCGTCACCAACGCCCGGCCCCAATATTCTTTATATATCCACCCAGCCTTAGTCATTCATTTAACAGAAAATGTATTAAGAGTTAAGCCAGGTGTGGTGGTACATATATTTAATCTCAGCACTCAAACCTTATCTCCATCCATCTGCCTAAGAATTTCATAAATTCATTGTTTTTGTTTGTTTGTTTGTTTATTTATTTATTTATTTTGGTTTTTTGAGGCAGGGTTTCTCTGTGTAGCCCTGGCTGTCCTCGAACTCAGAAATCTGCCTGCCTCTGCCTCCCAAGTGCTGGGATTAAAGGCGTGCGCCACCACCACCCACCTAAATTCATTGTTTCTAATAGAATAGTACTTCATAGTGTATATATACCATATTTTCTGTATCCATTCCTCCATTGAAGGACATCCGGGTTCTTTCCAGCTTCTGGCTATTATAAATAAGGCTGCTATGCATGAGCGAGGCAACCCAATCACAAAAGAACACACATGGTATGTGCTCACTAATAAACAGATGCCCAAAAGCTCAAAATAAACAAGTTACAATTCACCAAGCTCAAGAAGGAGGAGGACTTAAGTGAGGGTGCTTTGGTTCCTCTAAGAAAGGGAACAAAATACTCACAGGAGCAATAAGGGAGACAATGTGTAAAGCAGAGACTGAAGCAAAGGCCACCCAGAGACTGCCCTACCTGGGGATTCATCCTATAAACAGTCAACAAACCCTGACACTACTATGGACGACAAGATGTGTATATAAAAAGGAGCATGCCATGGCTGTCTCCAGAGGGGCCCTGCCAGAGCCTTAAAAACACAGAGGCAGATGCTAACAACCAACTGTTGGCCTGGGCATGGGGTCCCCAATTGGAGGAGCTGGAGGATGGTCCAGAGGAACTGAAGGGGTTTACAGCCCTATGGGAAGAACAATGATTTCGGCCACCCAGATGCCCCAAGACTCCCAGGGACTGAACCAAGGGGCACACATGATTCTAGCCAAAAATGTGGCAGAGGAAGGCCTTGTTGGGCATCAGTGGGAGGAATGGCCCTTGGTCAGGTAAAGGCTCAACAGAGGCCTGAACAAAGGGAAACTGAGGGGGTGAGGAGGAGGGAGTGTGTTGGGTGGAGAGGCATATAAGTGGAGGCAGGGGGAAGGAGGAGGGGAAGGGGTTGGGGGGTCTTAGGGGAGGGGGGATATCGGGAAAGGTTTTACCATTGACAATGTAAAGATCATATTCAATAAAAAATAAGTTTAAAAAAAAAACTCAAAAAAAAAACCCTTATCTAACAGAAAAGCCACTCATAATGGAGTAAAAGATCACTGTTGATTTTTTTTAAAAATGTTATTTTATTTATTGTTTTAAGTTTTTTGTCTCATTGTGTACTCATGGCCAGCCTGTAACTTATTTTATATAATAATAATTTATTATATAATATTATATAATATTATATAATATATATTATATATATAATATATAATATAAATTATTATATAATAAGTCGCATATAATAATATATAATTATTAATTATATATTATTATTAATAATATATCTATATCTATATATCAGGGTGACCTAGAAACCCACACAGTTCTCTCTGCTTCTGCCTCTGCTTCTCCGAGATTGAAGGTGTACACTATCACACCTGAACAATTTTTAAAAATGTTAATAAAATGGCATATTATGATGACTAATCTTGGTTGTCACTTAAGTACATTTGAAATGATCTACCATCCAGAAATGTAGGGCACACCTATGAGAGATTACTTTTGCTTGGGTAACCTTTGAGGTGGGAAGACACACACCTTTGATCAAGAGCTTGAGGCAGCAAGATACAACTTCAATCCGGGCCACACCTTCTGCTGGAAGTGTACCTAAAAGTGATTCTCAACCTTTCTCATGCTTTGACCATTTAGTATAATTCCTCCTATTATGGTGATCCCCAACCATTAAATTATTTACCTTGCTAATCCATAACCATAAGTTTGCCACTGTAATGAGTCATACTTAAAGCATCTGACACGCAGGATATCTGATATGCAACCCCTATGAAAGTGTTTTCTGACTTCTAAAGGGGTCTTGACCTATAGGTTGAAAACCACTGCTATATAAAGACATGGAAGAAGCAGCTTTTCCCCTTTCCCCATTTGCCCTTGCCTGGCTAGCTCATCCATTCCTTCACTGTCATTGAAGCCCACTTCTTTGGGATTCTAGCATATACCAATGACCAGCAGAGACACTTAGCCCTGTAGACTGAGCAACTACTGAATTCTTGGACTTTCCATTCACAGCCTGAGAAGACAAAACTAGACACTGGACAACTATGTGAGCAGGTCCAATGGGATGCCCGTGATTCAGGGCAGTTCGTAGTAAAAGGGCTCTATCTAACTCATCCCAAGTGTCTAAGTCAATAATACATTTCCTGTGGAGAGCTGTTAGTATCAACTCTTCATGGTGGGACCTGATTCCCTATGAATTTATCTATGGAGTCTTAGTGTGTGACATAAACAGCAAATCCTTACAGCCACTTAATGGTCAGCATACAAATTGTTACTCAGGTACAATAAGGCTACACTACAAGGATATGACAATCCAAGTAGGAGTGTAAGAGAGAGCTGGGGGTGGAGGATGTCCACTAGTTTGTTCTATGCTTCCCTAGTCTATCATAAACACACACTGATAAAGCATTTGTACTAAAATAGTTTAAAATGTCTGATTTTTCAATGGAAATAAACACATCTCAATCTGTGAAAGTTCGTTGGGAGCTGGAGCATACCACTCATTGTTGCCTCAGATTCACTCCATTAGAGCTGCTCTCATTGAAAACAAAACTAAAAAAGGTCACTCCATTAATCATGACATTTAGAGTACAAGAAAAGGAGCCACCTTCCTTATTTTCTGGAATACAAAAATTCAACACCAAAATGTTATTTAATCAAGTTAGCATTATCAGTAAAAAATATGCTCTATTTCCTATTATTTATGAAGCCCTATCCTATCCTTTTCTTTCTTACCAATTACATTCCCTATCATTTCCAAAATATACAAACTGTTTTCAATCAACAGATTTCTTTATTACAGTGTGCAGCATGCTTGTTACTGCCTCTTTTCTATATTGAATCCTTGATTGGACAAGCATTTTGAATTTAACACGGACTATGATTGCACATATCAAACAAATTAAGGCTGTCAGTCTCTTTTTGGAGACCATCCTTTATATACACTATGACTGAAGAGCACCCTAAGTGTATTTGCTTAGGAAAAATGGGGCAGGAGTTGATCTAGCTGCCATCGACTTGCCATGTTGTCTAGCTGCTTTTATGAACATGCACTAAGGTTACTATTGTCCTTTCAAATGCAGTTTAGAACTCTGATGTTAAAACCCTGTATGTGGGCCGAAGAGGTGGCTCAGTGGTTAAGAGCACACTGGCTGCTCTTCCAGGGGACAGGGGTTCAGTTCCCAGTAACGACAAATCAGTTTACAACTGTCTGTAAGTCCAGTTCCAGGGCATCTGATACCCTCACACCAATGCACATAAAATAAAACTAAATTATTAAAATTTTATATGTAGTGTTTCACAGCATTAGAATTTTTTTCATACTTGAAAAGAAGACATGATACAACTAAGGGCACTAAAATAGATAGATTAGAAAATAGGGTCAGAAGCTTAGCCTGGAGTTCTTTAATAACTTGTTCCCAGTACCTATTGTGATACACATCTGTATAATTTCAGTTGTCCTAGAGGTAGACGTAGAAGGATCAGGTCACCCTCAGATACATAGTAAGTTTGAGGACAGCCTAGGATACATGAGAGGGTCTCAATAAAAGTGGTCCCTAATTCTTTTTGGGAATTAGAGACATAATGTTGGCGGCACTGGCATTTTTCTTAAGTCTCCTTCTGTCAATGAAATGAGAGTGACATGCACAGAATTTGTCTCATGAGAAACCTGAAGAGCCTTTCTACCAAGTGGTAGTAGAAACAATCTATACTTTATTACCAGTCTTGGCTAGAATGCATGGTTTAAAATTCAATCAACTGAATCAAAGTGCTTTTAAGGGCTAGAGAGATGGCTCAGTAGTTAGAAACACATTCTACTCTTGGAGGACCTGAGCTATATTCCTAGCACTCATGTTTATTGACTCATACCTGCCTGTAACTCCATAGAATCTGAAGCCTTTGCCCTCTACAGGCACCTGAACACACACACACACACACACACACACACACACACACACACACGAGAGAGAGAGAGAGAGAGAGAGATTTATAAGAATAAAATCAATCTTTAAAAAGTTTAAATCTTAACTTTTAAAAAGTTGAAGATGTAACTTGTGATTTCTAATTTAAAAATAACTACGAGAAATAAAATACTCCATAATAAACAAATACTAGAATGTTATCTAAATCACCCAAATCTGAATTAGACATTACTAAATACAGCTGTGGCTCTGCCAGCTTCTAAGTTGAGTCTGAGAAGCTCTCCTCATTTGAATTGTCAACTAAGACAAGAACACTGAAGCAAGAATACTTTTCTTAGTATCTTCCTTTAAAAAAAATATATTATGGACCACTTTTATTGAGACTCTCTCGTGTATCTATCTAAGGAACCTTCTGATCCTTCTATGTCTACCTCTAGAACACTGAAATTACAGATGTGTGTCACCATAGGTACTGGGGACAGAACTAAGGGCTTTTTACAAGTGAGGCAAGTACTGCAACCAGCTGAATGATGTTCCCAGCCCAGAAATAATAAGTCCCAAAGAAAGGATTCAACTTTAGAAGCAAAGAAAAAAATTCCAAAACACACAGGAGAAAACTTTTCCAGAATTAGGAAAATTAATTTTTAGAAAGAATGAGAGCAAAGGCTCTTTATAATACAAAAGTGTGGTCATATGATCATCTTTTATATTTCCCTCACAAACTGTGACATGCACATTACTTTGGAGATGATAGCCAATATAGAGCTGCATAGAAAGAAATAGTTATATGAAAACATACAAGGAATTATGTGAGGAAGTGAGCATGTATCTGTACTTGGAGGGTTAAAAAAGGTTCTATAGAAGGAAATACATTTGAACTGAAGGTGTGTAGGGAGACACAGAGCCTGAAGAAAAAAAAGGATTAGAAGTTTAACTTAAGGAGAAAACATACCCTCTATTGGACCAAACTTATCTAATTATCAGCATGTTAAAATCTGCTAGTAACCCAGAGGTTTTTAGTGTTTTACATGAGTCTAGGATATATAGAACATACAGATCCCAGAGTGTTCGATATTTAGTCATATTGGTCAAATACTCCATTAAGAATTTTAAGGTGGTGAGTCCTTCCTCCTAGGATCATTCTATTTACTATGAAGGGAATGACATAGTTTATTTAACTGCTGAAATCTAATCACTTATGTTACGTGATGATTTTGTTTCAGTGATTGTACTACACATTTGGTACAGGTTATCCATATAGAACTTTCAAAACAGGAACATTTATAACTTTCTTTATGTGACTCTCATTGGGGCTCTGTATCTGAATAGCAATAGTGCCTGATATATTGCCATTAGGAATTGAGATGAAATGGATAGAGCCTGTACTTACGGCACATAGTAGGTTCATGGCTAAGGACAGCTATATAACATATAACATATCTATCTATCTATCTATCTATCTATCTATCTATCTATCTATAGATATAGATATAGATAGATAGATTTATGAACTGCCAATCTGTGAGAAACTATCCAGAATAAAACTAAATAAATGACTGGTATAAAGTATTTTGAAAAATCATAATATTTATTAATAGTATCCATAAATTGAAATTGGAGATTTAATAATGCTGTGCTGTAAAAAGACTTAAGAATTTATTTGGTGCCAATTACATAATTTGCAAACGTCTTCTGTACCTACTATATGCAAGACAGTATACTAAGACGTACATTATGACATTTATATAACTCAACAATTCTAGGATATGGATATATATCCACATACACACACACATATATGATATATATGAGAAAATGAGTATTCTGGTTAAAATTCTAGTTGTTTGTTCTAAATTTTAACTGAAATTCTTTAACTATTAACTGACCCCTAAACCCTCTAAGATGCTGGGTTCAATATACATATAGTCAATACACAGAAAGTGATATATAACTTTCAGAAAGGGATGGAATTATCATAGAACACTTATTAGCTGAAGATCTATGAATGGGTGGATCTTTAGAAGAATCTAAAAGCTAGAAAGTGTGCCCACACCTGTTTGTTTAGGTTTCACTATATAACTAAGCCTGGCTTTCAACTCACTATTTTCTTGTCCCAACCTCTCAAATACTAGGATTACAGATCGGAGTTAACAGTCCTGCAGTGGGAGGAGAGAAAGGAGTTATATAAAAGTCCAGGTTTATACAAGTCTGTCATAGATTATGGAAGATGAGAGCATGATGCAATATACTAGTGTTCAAAACAAACAACAACAAATCTCAACACAGGTCAGAGAGATAGTACAGATGGAGCACTTGCTGCACTTGCAAGGGAAGTGGGGTGAGTTCCTATAACCTACATGGTGGCTCATGAGTGGCTGTAACTCCAGGTCCAGGGGATAAAATACCCTTGGTACACTTATATACTTGTAGATAAACACACATAAATGAAAGATAAAATGTCAAATCCAACAACATTTTATGGTTCCCTAAGGGGGAAAAATAAAATAAAATATCAATAGGAAAACTGTACTTCAAATTCAGGGCTCACATCAGAGCCCAGATGAAAATAGTATTTGAGTACCCTATTTCTGACATAAAACAGCAGCTTATTTCTTGACAAACATCAAATTTGAGGGCATCAAAGATAGATACTGACGGACAAATAAGGAGTATTTCAGTGATTACCAACATTGCTAAGATACAGTTATTCAATTATTTAATTAGATTCATTATTTCAGAACTTACTTATAGAGCGAACTATTTTTTCAATATCCTTTATGTCCCTTTCCTGACAGAATCATGTTAGAAGTGTCAATCTTGCAGAGTAGCAGCTTCTTATCTTTCTGACATGGGCAGTACACAGGTTCTGTCCTAAGTGTTTTACCTACCATCACCTGTAAATGTAGTTCATAGCTGCTTACATATCTAGTTAACTAGTAGGCACATGGCCCAGCAGATAACCTTCAATGATAGTGGGGTTGTGTAAAACTTAGCATGAATATAGATTGTTTTTTGTTGTCTCAGAGACTGAACCCAGGGCCTTATTTATGCTAAGCTAATGCTCTACCATGGAGCTACATATCTAGACCCCATAGGGAAATTTCTGCTATTCTCACTTCCACCTGTTTCCTATGTATCAACTGTCTAACAACATATGAACTGTTACATCAGTTAACACATAATACATATCAACTGTTATATCAACTATCAATATTTGAAAGTGAAGGTGAAGGGATGATAGACAGTCATTAGGGCAGGGGCTCAAAGTTGGCAACCTGCCAGTTGAATCTAGCTGAACATGTTTGTTTGGGCAGCACAGTGCTTCAAAAGTTTTTCAAACTGGTGCTGGATGTGGTGATTCATATCTGCAGTCTTAGCTCTCAGGACTCTGTGGCAAGAAGACCCCAAGTTAGAGGCTGGCGTGAACTATACCCTGCTCAAAATGGGGCGGGGGGGGGGGAGGTTAAGAAGAAAGAAAGAAAAAGAAAAAGAAAAATAGTTCCTAAGACTTAATGTTTTTTTTTAAATATTTAAAGATTTTTTTATTGGATATATTCTTTATTTACATTTCATTTCCCTTTTCCTGGTTCCCCACCCCCCCTAAGGTCTCACATGCCCTTTTCCTTCCCGTGTTCCCCCTTCCTCCTCTTCCCACTTCTCTGTTCTGGTATTCTTCTACACCGATGCATTGGCCTTTCCAGATCCAGGTTCTACTTGTTCCTTCTTGTCGGACATCATTTGGTATGTGGATTGTGTCTTTGGTGGTCCAAGATTCTAAGCTAATATCCACTTAATCAGTGAGTGCATACCATGGGTATTCTTTTGAGACTGGGTTACCTGAAATTTCACCTCACACCAGTCAGAATGGCTAAGATTAAAAACTAAGGAGAAAACAGGTGTTGGCGAAGATGTGGAGAAAGAGGAACACTGCTCCACTGCTGGTGGGATTGCAAGCTGGTACAACCACTCTGGAAATCAGTCTGGTGGTTCCTCAGAAAACTGGGCGTGATACTTCCTGAGGACCCAGCCATACCACTCCTGGGAATATACCCAGAAGATTCCCCAGCATGTAATAAGGATACATGCTCCACTATATTCACAGCAGCCCTATTTATAATAGCCAGAAGCTGGAAAGAACCCAGATGTCCCTCAACGGAGGAATGGATACAAAAAATGTGGTATATATACACAATGGAGTACAATTCAGCCATTAGAAGCAATGAATTCATGAAATTATTAGAGAAATGGATAGAGCTGGAGAACATCATACTAAGTGAGGTAACCCAGTCTCAAAAGACTTAATGTTTTTAAGAAAGGTTATGATCTACTAAGCTAACCTTAAACTTAATCCCCCAAAACTTCAAAGGACATTTAGCTCAGAGTTTTTTTTTTAAAGTTAAAAGTTATTCAGGCAGCATTGTGGGCGGTAAATCAAAAGGAGTGTGAATGCTTTGACACTGCATCTTTCAGCAGGAATGTAACATAAAACATGTATTATTTTCCAGTTTCAAGTAGCAACATAAAAAATATTCTAGCCAGGTGGTGGTGGTGGTGGTGGTGGTGGTGGTGGTGGCGGCGGTGGTGGTGGTGGTGGCGGCGGTGGCGGCAGCGGCGGCGGCGCACGCCTTTAATCCCAGCACTTGGGAGGCAGAGGCAGGAGGATTTCTGAGTTCAAGGCCAGCCTGGTCTACAGAGTGAGTTCCGGGACAGCCAGGGCTACACAGAGAAACCCTTTCTCGGAAAAAAAAAAGAAAAAAAGAAAAAAAAAGAAAAAAAGAAAAAATATTCTAAAATAATGGTTGCGGAAGACATGGTTCAGAAATTAAGAGCACTTACTGTTTTTGGAGGGCACTGGTATTCAATTCCCATCACCCACATGGTAGCTCAAAACCATCCATAATACTAGTTACAAGGATCAAACAGGAATGCAGATTGTATATATACATACATGTATGCAGGCAAAACATTCATACATATAAGGTAGAATAACCAAATATAAAAACAAATAAATTAGGTAAAATTTAATGTTTCGTTTAATCTAATACATCTAAATATTAGGAATTTTTGGGCCATGGTGGCAGATAGCTATAATCTCAGTATACAGGAGGATTATGAGTTACAGGCCAGCCTGAGCGACATAGCAAGACTTCTGTTTAAGTACTTTTTCAGCATGTAATAAATACATGGATAATAATGAGGCTATTTTATATTTATAACTAGCTACAGATTTAAGTGCTCAACAAGTTCACATAGCTACTCCAACAGTCAGGGCAGGCAGGCTTAGATGTATAAAGACTATTATATTTGTGTAGCATTCCTGTTGAGAGAACCATGTAAACCATGGCTCCAAGTAAATATAATGAGAAGGCTACAGGCATATTAGTGATTCAGATGTAGAACCAGCTTACTGATCTTAGAGACTGGATGTTGAGTGAGTGGTAGACAAGGGACTGTCAGCTGATTTCTGGTCTGGGTAACAGGATAGAGGATGAATCCAAGAAAGGGGAAAACAAAAGAAAACAGCTGCTGTCAATAGTAAAAATGACTTTGGTTAGGAAAGATTGCTTGAGACTGGTTTGTGGAGTATTTAAGTGAAATATTAAAGAACTCATTAAGTAATGGAGTCTTAAAGAAGAGAAGGAAAATGGAAATGGAGAAACCAGTACACATGTATGTACACAGGCATCAGGAAGGGCTACTGCTAGCATTTCAGTGCCATTTCCTGTTGGCCTTAAAAAACCTGATGTGTGGTATGTAGAGATGGCTCAGTGGTTGACTGAACTTCCTGCTCTTCCAAAGGACCAGAACTCAGTTCTTAACATGAAGAACTCATTGAGAGCAGCTATGAGAAGTCAGAAAAGGCAATTGGTAGAGGTGCACACTAAGTTGCAGTCAAGGGTCCAGGACTGAAGGGGTCATAGAGAGAAGTTGAGGCCAGAGTCCCTGAAGAGAGCCCAGGAGAAGCTACTGGTGAAGGCGAAGACCATTTTCAACACAGACACTAGCATTTTAGAGATGCAGTATTATGGAATGATTACAAAGGAGCAGATGTGAACAGGAGCTGACCTGAGCCTATGGGACAATTTGTGTATGTTATGAAAAGCATATTCAGAAGTGTAATTGCCCAAGCTCTTTGGAGCCTACAATATTTTGAGTAAATCCTAAACACTGGACGCTGAGTTATTTATACTGTTGGAAGTTTAGTTTGGTTTTATTCAGATTATACCTGTGCCCTGGTTCTTCCTTCTTGGAGTAAGAAAAGTATTTAACGTTTTTTACTTTATAGGAGCAAATTATGACACTTAAGCTATCTTTTTTGTGACAGGATTTTTTTTTTTTGGTATAGTGCTGAACTTTTAACATGCCTATAGTTTTAAAGACTATGGGATTTTTAAAAGTTGGAAAGATTTTTTAAATAAATTACATCTATTTCTTCCACTATGAACAATGTTATTATGTCAGTACATTTTGTTGCCTATTTTGTACACAAAATGCTATTTGACATTATAAAGTCTAGTTAGTAAACAAAAAGTTAAGTTTATACTTCTGAGTATATAAGAGGAAATCATTTTTAGGACAGTAAATAAAAAGAGTAGAGAGGTCAACAGTAAACTAAAGATGGATTGGCCAGAATACACCGGGTAGACTTGTTAACTAGGAAATCAGTGGGGATCCAGTGTGAGCAATGGAGCTTTGAGAAGACTAAAAACTATGGAAGTAAAGAGGACATATTCAGCTGTCTAGAATCTAAGCAGTCAACCAGATGTGGGATGGGGAGTACAGCGGCAAGAAGGGAATATATAATTTAGGGCAAGCTAGCTTGCTTTCTCGCCCCCCACCCTCTCTCATCCTACAATACACAGAAAAGTCTCTCTCACAGCAACCAATTATCTAGCTTAAACTGTCACCAGTGCCAGGGTTGAGTAAACCTGTACTATT
Organism: Apodemus agrarius; assembly: GCA_964023405.1. Taxonomy (NCBI): domain Eukaryota; kingdom Metazoa; phylum Chordata; class Mammalia; order Rodentia; family Muridae; genus Apodemus; species Apodemus agrarius. The sequence continues at coordinate 55,938,734 of OZ030010.1, forward strand.
TGGACTGCCAGCCACTTCTCTCACCACGACTCCAGTGATACCCTCTAAATGCTCTTCTGTTTCTCCTCTTCTTATCATAGAGTGCACTAGCAACAGTGACCTTTAAAAACAGATCATACCAGGTGCCTTTTTTTGTTTAAAATCATCAATAACTCAGTCAGTGCCTTAGCCGCTTGACTCTCATTTCCAACAGATGAGAACTCTCTTGAATTTGACACATCTCCTTTCTATTTGCATGTTATATTTTTACATTTCACCTAAGCATAAAAAATTAAATATTATATTATTGCTGTATATGAAATTTACATGGGGGGAGCTGGAGAGATGGCTCAGTGGTTAAGAGCACTGGCTACTCTTCTATAAGACCAGGATTCAATTTCCAGAACCTGCATGGCAGCTTACAATAGTCTGTAACTCCAGTTTCAAGGGATAGGATGGATAGCCTCTTTTGTCCTCCACAGACATACGTATTAGCAAAACACTCATACATGTAAAAAGTAGTAAGTTTTAAAAATTATACAAATTACCTGACCTATAAGGTATAGATTTTTAAATCTATAAATGGTTTACAGAGAAGACTATAATAAGTAATAAAAATATATACTTAAATATATCTCCTATGACTTAGTACTCGCTGGTATGCCTGGTTTGATAATCAAGGGTGTGCCTGTAGGGTATTTGCTAGAAGTGAAATTGCTGTGTCCTATGTTTGAACATCTTCAACTTTACTAGATTCTTCCACACTTCTTAAACCAAATTGTTTACTTCCTTGAGGAAGTTTAGTTTCTTGAGGAAACTGGAGAGAAACTGTCATTTCACCTGTTTTCCCTCAGTGTTTATGAAAAAAAACAACAACAAATTATTTAATACCACTTAAACATTAAATATTTTCACAGGATAAAATACATTCCTTGTTCTGCTAAAAATAAACAAAAAAGTCCTCAATCCCATGTCAGAATGTCTGGTAAAACTGAGCCCACATTTTTTTTCTGTATGAAAACAGAAAATGTGCCGGGTGGTGGTGGTGCATGGCTTTAATCCCAGCACCAGGGAGGCAGAGGCAGACGGATTTCTGAGTTCAAGGTTAGCCTGGACTACAGAGTGAGTTCCAGGACAGCCAGGGCTACACAGAAAGACCCTGTCTCAAACAAAACAAAACAAAACAAAACAAAACAAAACAAAACAAAACAAAACAAAACAAAACAAAACAAAACCAAACCAAACCAAACCAGAAAATGTGATGGTCCTGGTCCATTTTTCTTATACCTGGCTTGCTTCATCAAATTTCTTACCCAGTCCCTAAAGGGATTTGAGTTAGTGATTTCTGCATTATATGGCCATGCTACACTATTAAAACTGTGAACCAATGGTTAGGTGGTGGTGGTGCATGCCTTTAATCCCAACACTCAGGAGGCTAAGGCAAGCCAAGGATATACAGAGGGAACCCCCCCTCTCTCTCACACACACACACACCCCAAAACAAAACCAACAAAACCCCCCAAACTATGAATCATTCTAGAAGAAAGTATTCAGTGTAGCATGCTGTTATTCAAGAGCCCTAATGCCTAGAGATGCCCAAACTTTTGGCCAATGGCCCCATTTTTACCTATTTAGTCCTTTTTGTCTCTCCCATGAGAATCTAGGCTCTTTACCACCTGTCTTTCTTATCCACAATCCTTCAGTACTATTAATTCTAATACATGGCTAGAACTTGCTTCTCACAAAAGGTTCCCCTCCAGACAGTTCCAGGAAAGCAGAACTCTGCATTGTTGAGAATAAAGCAGAGAAATTTTCCCACATGATCACTGCTATTTCAATAGTGGACTTCCAATGCCATTGGAGTTCTCAGAGTCATGCTTACACTTACTTTCTGTCTTTCATGGTGGTTATATGCAAAAGTTCAACAAATACTGTGTGAATTAGTTCGGGGGTGGGGAGGTTTGAATTTTTATCTATTAATCAAAACAAAAGAATAAACAATTACCAAGGTTCTATTCTGGTATTTCCTTGGTATGGCCTTTCCTTGAGCCTTAAATATTAAAATGCACACTGTCCACAACAAAAGGGCAAAAGGTATAGAATGTAGTCATTTCCAAAGAAGTTTGAGTCAGGGAACAGTTTCCTTCAGGGATTCTAATGGTACTACAAATATACTAGGAATGATTTCCTTTCAAAGGAACTCTTCAGGTTGTTTTTGTTTTTGTTTTTGTTTTTTTAATTTTAAGGTCAACAAGTTGAAGAGCCCAAATGAGGACATCTCAGTCCCACTTGGGAGAGAAAGACCTGGGAGGGAAAGGGGATTGGGGTAGGGTGGGGGAAAGGGAACATGATCTGTTATTGGATGGGGAAAAAGGACTGAAGTCCGGAGGGCCAGCAGAAAGAATGGAAACAGGCAACCTCACGAGTTAGGAGGTTGGGGGGGATACTCCAGAATGAACCAGAGACCTGGGAGGTGAGAGACTCTCAGGACTCAAAGGGAGGGACCTTAGATGAACAGTGGGGAGAGGGAACTTGAAGAGCCCACCTCCAGCAGAAAAACAGGGCATCAAGTGAGAGAGGGGGGTTGCCATTCCACAGTCAAACCTCTGACCCATAATTGTTCCTGTCTGAAAGAACTGCAGAGACGGAAATGGAGAGGAGCCTGAGGAAAAGAAGGTCCAGTGACAGGCCCAAAGTGTGATCCAGCTCAAGGGGAGGTCCCAAGGCCTGACACTATTACGAAGGCTATGGAGTGCTCACAAAAATGGATCTATCAAGACTGCCCTCTGAAAGACCAAACAAACCGATTTCCAGAGTGGTTTTACTAGCTTGCAATCCTACCAGCAATGGAAGAGTGTTCTTTCTTCATATCCTCTCCAGTATCTGCTGAACCCTGAGTTTTTGATCTTAGCCATTCTGACTGGTGTGAGGTGAAATCTCAGGGTTGTTTCGAATTGCATTTCCCCAATGACTAAAGATGTTGAACATTTCTTTAGGTGCTTCTCAGCCATTCAATATTCCTCAGGTGAAAACTCTTTGTTTAGCTCTGTACCCGATGTTTTAATAGGGTTATTTGGCTCTCTGGAGTCTAACATCTTGAGTTCTTTGAATATATTGGATATTAGCCCTCTATCAGTTGTAGGGTTGGTAAAGAACTTTTTTCCCAATTTGTTGGTTGCCGTTTTGTCCAACTGACAGTGTACTTTGCTGTACAAAAGCTTTGCAATTTTATGAGGTCCCATCAGTTTGGCGGTTCCTCAGAAAATTGAACATAGTACTACCTGAGGACCCAGCTATACCACTCCTGGCCATATACCCAGAAGATGCTCCAACATGTAATAAGGACACATGGTCCAATATGTTCATAGCAGCCCTATTTATAATAGCCAGAAGCTGGAAAGAACCCAGATGCCCCTCAACAGAGGAATAGATACAGAAAATGTGGTATATTTACACTATGGAATATTACTCAGCTATTAAAAACAATGAATTCATGAAATTCTTAGGCAAGTAGGTGGAACTGGAGAATGTCATCCTGAGTGAGGTGACCCAATCACAAAAGAACACACATTGTATGTACTCACTGATAAGAGGATATTAGCCTAGAAGCTCGGAATACCCAAGACACAATTCATAGACCACATGAAGCTCAAGAAGAAGGAAGACCAAAGTGTGGATACTTTGGTCCCTCTTAGAAGGGGAACAAAACACCCATGGGAGGAGATACAAGGTGTGGATCAGAAACTGAAGGAAAGGCCATCCAGAGACTGCCCACCTGGAGACCCATCCCATATATAGTCATCCAACCCAGACACTATTGTGGATGCCAACAAGTGCTAGCTGAGAGGAGCCTGTCTCCTGAGAGACCCTGCTAGTGCCTGAAAAGTACAGAGGGGGGATGCTCACAACCAACCATTGAACTGAGCACAGGGTGCCCAATGGAGGACCTAGAGAAAGGACCCAAGGAGCTGAAGGGGTTTGTAGCCCCATAGGAAGAACAACTATATGAACCAACCAGTACTCCCAGAGCTCCCAGGGACTAATCCACCAACCAAAGAGTTCACATGGAGGAACCCATGGCTCCAGCCACATATGTAGCAGAGGATGGCCTTGTCGGACATCAATGGGAGGAGAGGCCCTTGGTCCTGTGAAGGCTTGATGCCCCAGTGTAGGGGAATGCCAGGTCAGGGAAGCAGGAGTGGGTGGGTTGGTGAGCAGGGGGAGGGGAATGGGATAGAGGGTTTGCAAAGGGGAAACATGGAAAGGGGATAACATTTGAAATGTAAATAAAGAACATATCTGATTAAAAAAGTGGAGGTCAGGAATTTGAGATGGGGTGGAAAGGAAATATGGGAGGACTATAGAGAAAGAAAAAGATCTAAAAGAAATGATGTGTTTGTTTTCTAATTAATAAAAATATATTAAAATTTAAAAAAAAAAAGAAAAAGACCCAACAAGCAGCTGAAAGAGTCAGATGCAGATATTTGCATCCAGTCAATGGGCAGAAGCAGCTGACCCCTGTGGTTGAATTAGGGGAAAGCTGGAAGATGAAGAGGAGGGAGACTCTGTAGGAGGACCAGCAGGGTCTCAATTAACCTGGACCCCTGGGATCTCTCAGACACTGGACCACCAACCAGGCAGCATACACCAGCTGATATGAGTCCCCCAACACACATACAGCAGAGGACTGACTGCCTGGTCTGTGTTCAGTCAGAGAAGATGCACCTAACCCTCAAGAGACTGAAGGACCCAGGGAGTGGGGATATCCACGTGGAGACAGGGGGAGGGGAGGTGGTATGGGATGTGGAATAGTCAGAGGGTGGACCTGGAGGGGAATAAAATCTGGAGTGTAAATAAAAAGAAAAAATAATAAAAAATATTTTTTCTCTATATTACTAAATATCTATTATTTTCCTAGAAATTATTGGCTTACAGTTCATTAAAAAAATGTAATTTCTAATCAGGAGAAGAGAATTTATGTAGGTTATTCCTGTTTTATTTTCCCCATTCAGGAATGTCACTGACCATTTTATTTTCTTCTTCTTTTTGTTGTTGTTTGTTTTTTGTTTTCTTTTAGACAGGGTTTCTCTGTGTAGCCCTGGCTGTCCTGGAACTCACTCTGTAGACCAGGCTGGCCTCAAACTCATAAATCCACCTGCCTCTGCCTCCCAAGTGCTGGGATTAAAGGCATGTGCCACCACCACCCGGCGACCATTTCCTTTTTCTTTTCTTTTTCTTTTTTTAAATTTTCTATATTCTCTGTTTACATTCCAAAGGCTTTCCCCTTTCCCAGTTCCCCCTCACCATATGTCCCATAAGTCCTCTTCCCTCCGCCCAATCATCCCCCCCCCCCATTTTCTCTGTTCTGATATTCTCCTACAAAATTGGATCCGGTCTTTTTGAGACCAGGGTCCTCTTCTTTCTTCTTCTTGGGAATCTTTTGATTTGCTGTTTGTACCTTGAGTATTCAGAGCTTCTGGGCTCATTAATATCCACTTATCAGTGATTGCATTTCATGTGTATTCTTTTGTGATTGGGTTAGCTCACTTAGTATGATATTTTCCAGATCCAACCATTTGGCTACAAATTGCATGCTTTTAGATGGTTCTGGTTGCTGGAAAGCAAACTGGTGTTCAAAGCCAGCAAAAACATCTATTTGTCTCTGAACAAACTGCAAGCAATGGCAGAAGGGAATGAACAAGTTTCCACCACCAGAACCAAAACAAAAGGTAACCCTGCAGTAGATCTTTCAATGCAACTCAAAGTCCTTGAAAGTCTATCATCCTTTCCTGCTAAGCAGAGTAATAACCCCCATTCGCAACTAAGTTGTGGACAACAGGGACTAAGATAACCTGTGTTCCTGAACTACAGACAAGGTTAAAAAACATTACATATCATAAAAAGTGCAGCACAGAACTAAGTGTGGTGGTACACTTGTAATTCTAGCACTTGGGAAGCAGATAGAACAGGGGTTCAAGGCCACCCTTACATAGTAATGTCTAGTGTAGCCTATGCTATTAATGACAATGTCTTAATAGACCAAATCAAGCTAAACTAGGCTGAGACAAGAAAGACCTGCAGTGGAATAGTTGGTTATATCTTTTGTCCTCTTTTTGGGGCAAAGACAATGAACTTATCAGAACTCACTGCTACAGAAAAGGAAGGGGAAAAAAGTGCTGGAGTAGATAGAGGTGAGCGGCGCTGCTAGGAATGCTAGTAATATGCTTACAACTTCCACCTGGGCCAGTCTGCCCTCTTAAGAAGAATAGCTCATTTAGCTCCTGTGCTACGGGGGTTTAGTACCAGCACTTTCTCTATTTAAAAATGACAGCTATTCTGTGTGGTCTAGTGGCCAATGATGAAAAATAAGACAATACCACCAAATGTGACAGGCTGAGCTTGCTACAGACTTGACTCTTTATGCTTACCATATTTACTACCTTACAAATCAGGCTGAGGAACACCTACCACAAATCAGATATATAACACTAACAAATTATGCACACATTACAAATGACCTTTGGAGTTACTCAAGGTACAGTCACAATCATGCATTTAAAAAAAAAGCCTTTCACTGTAATGTGTGAATGTATGAAATTAAATGAGGCTTGCAATGTAATCAGTGTGGCTGGCTGCTTTAATATATTCCATTTCAATTTAAAATCACCACAAGCCAAGAGTGACGAATCTAATTTGATCAGTTGTTCACAAAAACATAGAAAAGCAAATGTGGATCTAGCAACACAGACATATTTTTAAAGGAATTAATATTTTCTACCATCACCAGAATCTTTACTGTATTTTTTAAAATAGTAATTTAAAACAAACCCAAACAAGATTATTTTTTTCACTAAAAAAATCTAACTTGTACATTCAAAGTTTAAGATGTAATATTTAAATAAAAAGTATATTTAATATTTTAAAAGGTGGTGACATATTTCAAATGTACCAAAAGAATATTTAAACAGGTGACAGGACTTCTTCGGTAAAGGAGCTTGTCACCAAGCCTTCAGACCAGAGATCGATCCTTAGGACCCATTTGGTGGAAGGAGAGAACCAACTCCACAAAGTGGTCCTCTCACCTCTACATGCATGGTGTGCCATGTGTACCCACCAATAAATACATTAAAATAGTTAAAAAGAAAAATACTAAAAGATCTTATAGAGTACTTGCAATCAATGTACAAGATTCTCTGGCACTGCTCCCACACCAAAGAATTTGTCTATAATCATAACTCCTAGTTCTCACCCTTAGAATTTGCAAGTTTGGTCCCTCTTCAGTTCATAGCCTTTAAGTTCCCACATCTGTTTAGCAGAGCAGCAAGCAATATGCTTAGGCGGAAATGCTGTTGCAGCATGCCATCAGCTGTGGTGCTCCTCGGCATGTCCCTCACTAATAGACAACCTTTAGACTTTAGTATTTTCTGCTAAGCCTTTGAGTACCACTTCACTTCTACATGAGAAGCATAGGGTATTTCCAAGAGTTGGACAGTAGGTGCTGCTTCCAAAATGCTACCACAGTAGAAATGCATACAGTTGGGTCCAGTAGCCAGAGCCATCTTTTATTATAGACAAGTGTTCTATCCTTGAGCTGCACTTAGCCCTCAGAGGAATTTTTGGAAATCCTATATCAGACAATGCTACTTTCCTAGCTATAAGCCCCAAAGAGCCTCCCAATGCACTGAAGACAATATTCTCAAGCCTTAATCAAGCCCTTCTGCAGAAATCCAGCCCATCTCTGTCTCCAACTCCATATCCTGTCACTTGTTTCTGCTCATCTATTCCAGCTATCCCTAGCTGTGTCAAGATGTTCCAGGCTCAGGGTTTCTTATGGGTGTAGAATATCCTGCTTCCAGAATTTGCTATGGTTGGCTATTTATCATTTAAGTCTCAGTAAAAACACTGTCTTCTTAGAGAATTTCTATTTCCAAAAAGCACATCATTTTATTCACTCTGTAAGGGATGGGGTACTGTTTGAAATAATCTAAAAGAGATACCCTGGCTGTGTTTGGAATATGATAGGCAATCAATGCTTGTTCTATACATAAATATTTAAGAATTTCTTTGAAATAGGTGGGAAGTAGTAAGCCACAGAGAAAGAACAAGGGGTTTAAGATTTTTGGATTCAAGTTTTAATTATGGATAAATAGGTTTAATTTAACAACCTACAAAATAACGTCAGTGGACCTATCTCATGTCAGTAAAAGTGAAAAATAAAAAAAGTACAAAAGAAACAATTTAAATTTCATTCATTCATTCATTCATTCATTCATTTATTTATTATCACTAATTACTGAGATCTTCTTTAAGTAAAAAATGGAAGCTTAGTAACAAAACTATGGAATTATTAAATAAATAAATACCATTTTGTCACCAGAGAGACCAGGTGATTACAAACACAAGTGGACAGAAGAAGGGCATGATTACTAGAGTAATGATATTCAATATTTTTATCATTTGCATTCATAAAAATTTAACATATCACATTTCCTTTTTAAAACTAAATCTATAAGGACTTAATTTAAATTCAGTAGAACAAAAAGTGAATGTAATAAAGAATGCTAACTTATTGGTTAATTTTATTCTTCGGAGATACTATGGTTAAATCACGTCACAACAAGGACATTACATAGCATGATTTCTATCAGTAGTGAAAAGAAAAGAAGCTGGTTGGGGCCAGATCAGCAGCCTGGTAGATACGCACCCAAATGCTGCAGCCTATGTGCTTCCCAGGAAGTCTGCAGTGACCAAGGACACAGGTGAGAATATCTCCCAAATGCCCACGCCAATTATGATACCCACACAGCCCAGCTGACATGGGACCTACCCTGCCGCCCTAGGCTCTACCTTCCTTCTGGCCCACTTCCCCACTGGGCCAGAACTGTGGCCTGACAGATACCTGCTCAAACACTGCAGCCTGTGTGCTTCCCAGGTGGTCTGCAGTGACCAAGGGCACAGAGTTCCAACTTCCTTCCAGCCAACATCCCCACCCAGGCAAGATCAGTGGTCAGATCACCCCCCACAAAAAGCTACATCATGATAGACTCCCAGGAGGACCCCAGTAACCAGGGGCATAGCAGGCCTGCTCTAACCAGAGACACAGGAAGGCCCACCCTAACCAGAGACAACACTGCCTGCCTCCAAGGAAACCAGCACTAACTCAGGTCACAGAGCTCTACCTGCCTCCAAGGAGTCCAGTTTCAGTCAGAGACATACAGACCAGTTAACACCAGAGAGAACCAGAAGACTAGAGGCAAGTGCAAGATCATAAACAACAGAACCTGATGAGATTTGGTACCATCAGAACCCAGCTCTCCCACAACAGCAAGCCCTGGCTACCCTAATTCGCATGATGATAGAGGCCTTTAAGGAGGATATGAAGAACTCCCTTGAAGAAATATAGGAAAATACAATGAATGTACTGGCTGGTTTTGTGTGTCAACTTGACACAGGCTGGAGTTATCACAAAGAATGGAGCTTCAGTTGGCAAAGTGCCTTCATGAGATCCAACTGTGGGGCATTTTCTCAATTAGTGATCAAGGGGGGAGGACCCCTAGTGGGTGGTGCCATCCCTGGGCTGGTAGTTTGGGTTCTATAAGAGAGCAGGCTGAGCATGCCAGGGGAAGCAAGCCAGTAAGAAACATCCCTGCATGGCCTCTGCATCAGCTCCTGCTTCTTGACCTGCTTGAGTTCCAGTCCTGACTTCCTTTGGTGATGAACAGCTGTGTGGAAGTGTAAGCTGAATAAACCCTTTCCTCCCCAACTTGCTTCTTGGTCATGATGTTTGTGCAGGAATAGAAACCCTGACTAAGACACACCAGCAAACAGGTAGAAGCTCTTAAAGAAGAAACAAATAAATTCCTTAAAGAAATATAGGAAAATACAATAAAGCAGGTAAAGGAATTGAACAAAATGGTCCAATAAATAAAAATGGAAAGAGAAACAATAAAGAAAACACAAAGGGAGGCAACCCTGGAGATGGACAACTTAGGAAAAAGATCAGGAGCTACAGATTCAAGCATCACCGATGGAATTCAAGAGATGGAAGAGAGAATCTCAGGCATAGAAGATAGCATATAAGACATTGACACGTTGGTCAAAGAAAATGCAAAGTGTAAAAAGCGCCTAACCCCAAATATCCAGGAAATTCAGGACACAATGAAAAGATCAAACTTAAGAATAATAGAAATATAAGATGAAGAATGTCAGCTCAAAAAGACAGGAAATATCTTCAACAAAATCATAGAAGAAAACTTCTCTGACCTAAAGAAAGAGATGGCTATAAATGAACAAGAAGTCTACTAAGTAGACAGGACCAGAAAAGAAAATCCTCCCATCACATAATAATCAAAACACTAAATGCACAGAGCAAAGAAAGGATATTAAAAGCTGTAAGGAGAAAAGGTCAGGTAACATATAAAGGCAGACCTATCAGAATTATACCAGACTTCTCACCAGACTCTCAAAAAGCCAAAGATCCTGGTCAGATTTCATACAGACAGTAAAAGAACACAAATACCAGCCCAGGCTACTATACCCACAAAAACTCTCAATTACCATAGATGAAGAAACCAAGGTATTCCACGATAAAACCAAATTTACACAGTATCTTCCTACTAATCCAACTCTACAGAGGATACTGGAATAAAATCACCAACACAAAGAGGGTAACTACACCCAAGAAAAGACAAGAAACTAAACAGATCACAACAAACCCAAAAGAAGAAAATGCTAAACACATACCATCTCCAGCAACGAAAATAACAGAAACTAACAATCATCTGTCTTTAATACCTCTCAACATTAATGGACTCAATTTCTCAATAAAAAGACACGGGCTAAGAGACTGGATACATAAGCATGATGCATCATTCTGCAGCACACAAGAAACTCACCTCAATAACAAAGACAGACACTACCTCAAAGTAAAAGGCTGGAAAAAAGCTTTCCAAGTAAATGGTCCCAAGAAACCAAAGTTATGGAATGAGATTGGCAAAGATACTTCATGTTCATCAAAGAAAAAATCCACCAAGCATAAGTCTCAATCTTGAACATCTATGTCCCAAATGCAAGAGCAAGAAACTTTACTAAAGCTCAAAACACACATTGAAATCCACACAATAATAGTGTGAGACTTCAACACCCCACTTTCACCAATGGACAGGTCATTGAAACAGAAAGGAAACAGAGAGAGTGAAACTAACAGAAGGTGTGAACCAAATGGATTTAACAGATATCTGCAGAACATTTCATCCTAAAACAAAAGATTATACCTTCTTAGCACCTCATGGAACTATCTCCAAAATTGACCATATAACTGGACATAAAATAGGCCTCAACTAATACAAGATAAAAATAATTCCATGCATTCTATCAGATCACCACAGACTAAGGCTAGACTTCAAAAACAACAGAAAGCACACATATTCAAGGAAACTGAACAACTCTCTGCTCAATGATCAGGGAATAAATAAATTAACTTCATTGAATTCAATGAAAATGAAGACACATCATACCAAACTTATGAAACACAATGAAAGCAGTGTTAAGAGCAAAATTCATAGCACTAAGACCTTCATAAAGAAACTATAGAGATCCCATAGAAGCAACTTAACAGCACAACTGATAGCTCTAGAACAGAAAGAAGCAAACACACCTTAGAGGAGTATACCACAGAAAATAGTCAAACTCAGGGCTGAAATCAACCATGTTAGAAACAAAGAGAACCATACAAAGAATCAACAAAACCAGGAGCTGGTTCTTTGAGAAAATCAACAAGATAAACGCCTAGCCAGACTAACCAAGACACAGAGACAGTATCCAGATTAATAAAATCAGAAATGAAAAGGAAGACATAACAACATAACACAGGGTAATTAAAAAAATCATCAGAACCTACTACAAAAGCCTATACTCAACACAACTGGAAAATCTAGATGAAATGGATGATTTTTTAGATAGACAGCATGAACCAAAGCTAAATCAAGACCAGGTAAACTAAACAGTCTCAAAGCTCCTAAACCACGGAAGGAAGGAAGGAAGGAAGGAAGGAAGGAAGGAAGGAAGGAAGGAAGGAAGGAAGGAAGGAAGGAAGGAAGGAAGGAAGGAAGGAAGAGAGGGAAAAGAAAGAAAAAGAGAAGAGAAGAGAAGAGAAGAGAAGAGAAGAGAAGAGAAGAGAAGAGAGGGGAGGGGAGGGGAGGGGAGGGGAGGGGAGGGGAGGGGAGGGGAGGGGAGGGGAGAGGGAGAGGGAGAGGGAGAGGGAGAGGGAGAGAGGGAGAGGGAGAGGGAGAGGGAGAGGGAGAGAGGGAGAGGGAGAGGGAGAGGGAGAGGGAGAGGGAGAGGGAGAGGGAGAGGGAGAGGGAGAGGGAGAGGGAGAGGGAGAGGGAGAGGGAGAGGGAGAGGGAGAGGGAGAGGGAGAGGGAGAGGGAAGGAGAGGAGAGGCCCAGGGACAGATGGTTCTAGTGCAGAATTCTACCAGACTTTCAAAGAAGAGCTAATAATACAAATACTCCTCAAAGTATTCCACAGAATGGAAACAGAAGGAACACTACTCAATTCATTCTATGAAGGCACAGTTACTGATAGCTAAATCACACAAAGGCCCAATGAAGAAAGAGACCTTCATACCAATCTCATTATGAATATAGATGTAAAAATACACAATAAAATTCTCAAAAATAAAATCCAATAATACATCAAAACTATCATTCACCATGATCAAGTAGGTTTCATCCCAGGGATGCAGTGATGGTTCAATATATGAAAATCCATCAATGTAATACATTAAATAATTTCAAGGAAAAAAAACCTCACATGATCATCTCATTAGATGCTGAAAAAGCCTTTCACAAAATACAACACCCCTTCATATTAAAAGTCCCAGAGAGATCAGGAATTCAAGGCACATACCTAAAGATAATAAAAACAATATATAGCAAACCAACAGCCGACACCAAATTAAATGGAGAGAAACTAGAAGCAATTCCACTAAGATCCAAGACTAGCCAAGGTTGCCCACTCTCTCCCTCTCTATTCAATATAGCAATAGAAGTTCTAGCTAGAGCAATCAGACAACAAAAAAAGATATTACGGGGACACAAACTGGAAAGAAGTCAAAGTATCACTGATTGCAGATGATATGATAGTATATATATGCAAACCCTAAAATTCCAGAGAAATCTTAAACCTAATAAACACCTTCAGCAAAGTGAACAGATATAAAATTAACTCTAACTAATCAGACTTCCTTTATATAAATGATAAAGAGTCTGAGAAAGAAAATAGGGAACTGACACCCTTCACAATAGCCACAAATAGAATAAAATATCTTGGTGTAACTCTTACCAAGCAATTGAAAGATTTGAAAAACAAGAACTTCATGTTCCCCCAAAGGAGAAATCAAAGAAGACCTTAGAAGATGGAAAGATCTCCCATGCTCATGGATAGGTAGGATTAACATAGTGAAAATGGCCATCATATAGAAAGCAATCTACAGATCCAATGCAATCCCCACCAAAATTCCAACTCAATTCTTCATAGAGTTAGAAAGAGTAATTCTCAAATTCATTTTGAATAACAAAAAACCCAAGATAGCAAAAAATATTCTCAATGATAAAAGAAATTCTAGGGGAATCAGCATCCCTGACCTCAAGCTGTATTACAGAGCAATAGTGATAAAAACTGCATGGTATTAGTACAATGACAGGCAGACAGATCAATGGAATTGAAGACCTGGAAATGAACCCACATACCTAAGGTCATTTGATCTTTGCCAAAGAAGCCAAAAACTTACAGTGGAAAAAGGAAAGGATCCGTAATAAATGGTGTTGGTCTTACTGGCTGTCTGTATGTAGGAGAATGAAAATAGATCCACATTTATCACCTTGCACAAAGCTCAAGTCCATCAGGATCAAGGACCTCAACATAAAACCAGATACACAGAATCTAACAAAAAAAAAAAAAAAAAACAAAGTGGGAAAGAGCCTCAAACTCATTGGCACAATGGAAAAATTTCCTGAACAGAACACCAATAGTTTATGCTCTAAGATCAACAACTGATAAATGGGACCTCATGAAACTGAAACATTTCTGTAAGGCAAAAGACACAGTCAATAGGACAAATCAGCAACCTACAGATTGGGGAAAAAGTCTTCACTAACCCTATATCCAACAAAAGACTAATAATATATATAAAGAACTCAAGAAGTCAACGTCTCAAACCCCAAATATTCCAATTAAAAATGGGGACCTAAACAGATAATTCACAACAGAAGAATCTCAAATGGCTGAGGAACTCTTAAAAGAGCTGTTTAAAATCCTTAGTTATCAGAGAAATGCAATCTGGCAGTTCCTCAGAAAATTGGAAATAGATCTACCTTAAGACTCAGCTATACCACTCTTGGGCACATACCCCAAAACGCCCTACCATACCACAAGGACACATGCTCCACCATTTATATAGCAGCCTTCTTTGTAATAGCCAGAGCTAGAAATGAAGATGTCCCTCAACCAAAGAATGGATACACAAAATATGGTTCATTTACACAATGGAATACTATTCAGATATTAAAAATGATGACACCATGAGTTTGGCAGGCAAATGAATGGAACTAGAAAATATTCTGACTGAGGTAACTCAGACCCAAAACGACATACATGGTATGTTCTCACTAATAAGTGGATATTAGCCAAAAAGCACAGAAGACCTAGGATATAACTTACAGACTGTAAGACGCGTAACAAGCAGCAAGCAGAAATGCCTAAGTGAGGAGGCTTCAACCACATTTTAGAAGGGGTGGGGGGAGGATAATCACAGGAGGTAGAGGGGTAGAGGGAGTGATGGACTTTAGGGGGAGGGGCAGGAGGATGGGAATAGGAGGACAGAATCAGACTGGGGAAGAGAGAGGACAGGAGAGAAGCCCAGAAGGCCAAGAGAAAAAATGGAAATAAAAAAGCAGCCCTAGGGAGTGAGGGGTCAGGGAGCCTCTGGAGAGTACCAGAGACCATATGAGACACTCTCAGGACACACTGGGAGTGACCTTAGCCAAAATGTCCAACATCGGGGAAAGGGAACACGAAGAGTTTACCTCCAGTAGATAGGGCCTCAAGTGGAGGGACACAATTACTAACCCACAGTCAAAATTCCTGACCCAGAATTGTTCCTGTCTAATAGAACTACAGGGACAAAAATGGATAAGAGACTGAAAGAAAGGAGGTCCAATGACTGGCCCAACTTGGGATCCATCTCATTGGGGGATACCAAGGCTTGATGCTATGATGTGCTTATAGACAGGAGCCTAGCTAGCATGCCTCCTCTGAGAGGCCCTATCAACAGTTGACTGAGTCAGAAGCAGATACTTACACCCAAGCATTGGACAGAAGTCAGGGACTCCTGTGATTGAATTAGGGAAAGGATTGAGGAAGATGAAAGGGAAAGGGACAAAGGAAGACCAGCAGTGTCAACTAACCCAGACCCCAGGGAGCTCTCAAACACTGAGCCACTACCCTGCCTAGCCTCAGTGAGAGAATATGTGCTTAATCTTCCAGAGCCTTGAGGCCCCAGGGAAGGGGGAGGCCTAGTGGAAAGAAACACCCTCTCAGAGGCAAGGGGAGGAGGAATGAGATGAGGAACTGTGTGTGGGGGGGGGGGCACTGGGGGGAACTGAGGGAGGGTCAACAACTGGAATGTAAATAAATAAAATATTTTAATCTAAAAAGAAAAGTAGCTGTTTTTCATTCTGTTTTTTCCCCCAAGATAGAGTCTCTCAGTGTAGTCCTGGAACTTGCTCTGTAGACCAGACTGGCTTTTTTTTTTTTCATCTGAAAAGCAAGAGGGACTATGGTGGCCTTTTTTATTGGGTAGTAAATGTATTTAATGACACTACTGTTTCAGAATAATGGAAATCTCAAAACAAGTCAAACACTTGAACTGGTAAGTTCTGATTGCATCATGAGATTCACTAAATAACTAGCTTCTTTGTAATATTATTCTGTAGTTAAATAGGTTTGGAGGAGTACTAAAAGTCTTATTCATTGGGAGATACAGAGAGATGTATTAGCAAAGAAAAGGTTGTGGGAATAAAAGTACTAATTGAAAGAAAATAAAGGGAAAACAAGGGGCAGGAAGATCTCTAGGAGTTGGAGGCCAGATGGGTCTACAATCAAGTCCCAGGACAGCCAGGGCTGTTTCCCAGAGAAATCCTGTTTCAGCAAACCAAACCAAACCAAACCAAACCATACCATACCATACCATACCAAACAAACCCAAACAAAGGAAAAACAGCACCAGGAAAGCAAGGCATTTATAAAGGCTGGTTTAATCTGTGATATTAGAATAAGTCATGTAAGCTTGTCATGTTTTATTGGGTAAAAGGGGATTGATATCAGTAATTTCATGTGGATTAAATCAGTGTATCTACCAAAATACATAGGATATCTTGTCATCAAGAATTCCAAATTCATAATTGAGTTCATATGAAAATATGAAATATGAATGGCTCCATATTTTAGAATTTTACACAGCAGTGTCTGAAATGTCATTAGATTTCAGACTTCACTGGTTTTATTGTATAGACTCCCATATTTATTTTGAAGGCAGTAGATTTCAGAAGGCATGTTCAATTTCCAGGGTATGACTGGAGTTTTAAGGCAGGAATTTAGAAGTACTTAAATAGTTCAAATCTGAATAAAGGCAAAATTCAAGATGGCATCATAAAAAATAAGACATGAAACTACTCCACAAGAACTAGTGTTTTAGAATATACAGGATGTACTGTTATGTGAGTAACATGTGCAAGGCCCTAGTTTGGTCCTAAGCGGAGAGGCAGAGAGAGGGAGTGGGGTGAGTGAGCGATAGCAGACATATGAATACATATTTAAAAGACCATAAGATGTAGATATTAAGGCACATAAATAAACCTGTCATTGCAGTGACAATGTACCAGTGAAATGGGGTGGGAAGATGAAGAGGGGAAAAATTCAGTAAACATCCCAGTATTTAAAAACAAATGGTGCGTTTGGATAGCTAATGTGATAATTTGAATTTCAGCATGTGGTATTCTAAAAAGGAATGCAGCAGAGCTACCTGTGTACTAGAAGGTGATTGGTTAAGCTCGTTCTGCCTGCCAGTTATGATAATAAAATATCCTGGTCTGTATTTATGGAAGACACAGAAGTGTTTAAAGAAAGTATTCTGAGCTAGAGTTTAAGCCTGTCCCCAAGTGTCATGAATTCTGTCAGTTGATCATTATCAAGAATGAGGTACCTTGTGTAGGGCAGTGAAAGTCTAGTAAGAGATGTGGTAGTGGACCTGTTTTGGTGAAGGCAGAGGATTTAATTAACCATAGTGTCAACTAGCAGTAGCCATCACATCTAAATGCTGTCCTTGTTATAGACTCATCAAATGTAGGTAAAGCACACTGGTAAACCATCTCATATATTTTAAGTTGCATTTACTTCAATTTTAACACCTCTAAAATTATATGTCCTAACTCAATACCATTTTTGGTTTAACGAAACAAACAAGTGATAGTGAGTTTAGCTCTCATTCAATTCAAACCAGAGAAAGTTTCCTACATGATGCTGTAACATGAAAGGTAACAGTCACTTGTACCCCTAGACCATTAAAAACAAGACCAGGGTAGAAGATTGCCTTGGTTGCTTTCATGTATTCAATTTCTAGATATACCTCTAATTATGTTCTTTATCCGAACTAGGGATCTTGGGAGAGTCTGCATGAAAGAACTTCACCACGGTAACCTCCAACTGTGTTCTTAAGGAAGTCATTATGTGTGATGAATGCTTTTACAGGGAAACCAATGCAGATACTGAAAATATTTAACATATCTTTGGCTTGATGGAACATTTGCTTGCTACTTGTAGATGCAACATATGGCTAAGGGTTATGACACTGGACAGCATAGATATAGAATAATTCCCTCACTGTAGAAACTGGGATTGGACTCTGCTACTCACAACAAATACAATGAAGACAAGTCATACCTATGGGCCAGCGTTTTGTACTTGTACCGCTATACAAACTGGTCATTTGGACAAATGAATGAACTTCAATACTACTGTTTTATCCTGTACCCATACAGATATATAGATGCTGTGAGAATCAGAATGAAGGGCAGGCGCAAGCTCTCTGAAGACTGCACAATGCTTTAAAAAGGTTTACCTATGGTTATCTTTCTATGTGATTTGGTTTTTAAAGTCTGAGAAAAATGCTTACTTAATAAAGATCTTTATGACTCATATAAATTGCTGCGTGTTTAATATTGGTCTGACTTTTTCACTACCACAAATCCAAGTTTTATGATTTCATTTTCTTCTCATTCCTTCCTTTTAAGAAAAAAAAAAGCACACTTGCAGATGTTCGTAAACACACAAGTAACAATAATGAGTGAAGTGGGCTTCAGTAGATCTACAACAAACTGAAAATCCTGCATTCTATGTACCTGTTTAGTTGCTACTCAGCTCCTGCCAACTGTGCTTCATTCTGATTTTTAAAAAGGAATTAACAAATTTGGCTTTAAAACTGTTACTTCTTTGTTCATCCCTTCATTCAAGTATATCTGTGCAGCACATCTGAATGCCATAGTGCACAAGGTGAAGGTTAGAGGACAACTCTGAATCAGTTCCGTCCTGTCACTCTGTGAGATCTAGGGATCAAATTCAGGTTGTCAGGTCTGCACACAGAGATTCTACCTGCTGAGCTGTCTCACTGGCACAAAACTTGGTTTTAGAGGAATTTTGCACTTAACTAAACACACTTAAAATGCTATAGGTGGCAGGAGCTGACACTAAGTGTATGAGCTGTGTTTTCAAAGACCTGGTGGTAATTATACTCCCTTCCTTAATGTCCCATGACCTCAGATACTCTTAAAAATAAATGCATGGAATCTATTTCTCATTGAAGTAGTAAGGAGATAGAAATGACGCTCACAATATTACTAAAATATTAACATTTGCAAAGGAAAAGAAATCAAGAAAAACACATTGCATGATGTTATGCTTATTTTATTGTAATTAAAAAAAATTTTAAAGCCAAGTATACTTTTGTAATCCTAGCAATCGGGAGGCAGAAGGACTGCCACAAATTCTATAAATGAATTCTAGGCAAACCAGGGCAACATAGAGAGACCCTGTCTCAAAACAAAACAAAATTTAAAATCATCCTCCCCCCTTGTTATTCCACTGGAAAATGACTGGAAAACTGGAAGAGAACACAGTATTTTAAATAAAAGCCAAGTCTATACTGATGAATGAGTAAAGAAATACGGGTATTTTTATAAATTGAAAAAGCTATCAGAAGGGAAAGCAAATCTTTTTAATTCTTTCCATAATTTAAATGCTGTATACTCAAAGCCCATTAAATTTAAAAAGGTTTCTGTACCATATATGGGAATACACTCAACTTTTTTGGTCCAAATGTATTGAACTATTTTATTTTTATCATATGCCCACCCAAGGAACCAGTATTTGTGGCCTTTCTATTCAGTTGATAATTCAAATATTATTTCTCATATAAATAGATGGCTTATTGTGCTCATTTATCACTAACTTGGTACACTTCATAATCACATTACAACCCCACTGTGTACTGAATGCCACTTACAGTTCCAACTACTCAAGACAAGCACCTTTACTTTCAAGAGAAGATTGGCAGTAATTAAAGGTCTGATTTAGTAGTTGTCAGTAACTACATTTTTAAAGGAGGGGAAAAAAACAATAGAAAGTAATACAGATATGACAAGAACTTCAGGTCTCTGAAGAAGAAAATGGAAGAAGACTCAGAAAATGGAAAAATCTTCCATGCTCGTGGATTGAAGGATTAATAGAGTAAAAATGGCCATCTTGCCAAAAGCAATATACAGATTCAATGCAATCCCCATCAAAATCCCAACTCAGTTCTTCATAGAGTTGGAAAGAGCAATTCTCAAATTCACCTGGAATAACAAAAAACCCAGGATAGATAAAACTATTCTCAACAGTAAAAAAACTTCCGGGGGAATCAGTATCCCAGACCTCAAGTAGTACTACAGAGCAGTAGTGTTAAAAACTGCATGGTATGGGTACAGTGACAGGGAGGTGGATCAATAGACTAGGATTGAAGATCCAGAAATGAACCCACACACCTATGGTCACTTGATCTTTGACAAAGGAGCTGAAAACATCCAGTGGAAAAAAGATAGCCTTTTCAACAGATGGTGCTGGCTCAACTGGAGGTCAACATGCAGAAGAATGAGAATTGATCCATTCTTATCTCCTTTTACTAAGCTCAACTCCAAGTGGATCAAGGACCTCCACTTAAAGCCAGACACACTGAAACTAATAGAAAAGAAACTGGAGAAGACCCTTGAGGACATGGGCACAGGGGGAAAGTTCCTGAACAGAACACAATAGCTTATGCTCTAAGATCAAGAATAGACAATTTGTTGGTTGCTGATTTATCCTTTTGACAGTGTCTTTTGCCTTACAGAAACTTTGTAATTTTATGAGGTCCCATTTGTCTATTCTTGCTCTTAGAGCATAAGCAATTGGCGTTTTGTTCAGGAATTTTTCCCCTGAGCCAATGTCCTCAAGGGTCTTCCCCAGTTACTTTTCTATTAGTTTTAGTGTGTCTGGTTTTATGTGGAGGTCCTTGAATCACTTGGAGTTGAGCTTAGTGCAAGGAGATAAGAGTGGATCAATTCTCATTCTTCTGCATGTTGACCTCCAGTTGAGCCAGCACCATCTGTTGAAAAGGCTATCTTTTTTCCACTGGATGTTTTCAGCTCGTTTCTCGAAGATCAAGTGACCATAGAAGTGCGGGTTCAATTCTGGGTCTTCAATCCTATTCCATTGATCCGTGTCCCTATCACTGAACCAATACCATGCAGTTTTTAATACTACTGCTCTGGAATATTGATTGAGGTCCGGGATATTGATTCCCCCAGAGGTTCTTTTGCTGTTGATGATAGTTTTAGCTATCCTGAGTTTTTTGTTATTCCAGATGAATTTGAGAATTGTTCTTTCTAACTCTATGAAGAACTGAGTTGGGATTTTGATGGGGATTGCATTGAATCTGAATATTGCTTTGAGCAAGAAAGCCATTTTGACTATATTAGTCCTGCCAACCCAGGAGCATGGAAGATTTTCCCATTTACTGATGTCTTCTTCAATTTCCCTCTTCAGAGAACTGAAGTTTTTGTCATATAAATCTTTCACATGTTTGGTTAGCGTCACTCCAATATACTTTATATCATTTGTGGCTATTGTGAAGGGTATCATTTCCCTAATTTCTTTCTCGGCCTGCTTATCCTTCGCGTATAGGAAGGCTACTGATTTGCTTGAGTTGATTTTATAGCCAACCACTTTGCTGAAGTTGTTTATCAGTTGCAGGAGTTCTCTGGTGGAGTTTTTTGGGTCACGTAAGTATACTATCATATCACCAACCCCACATCCGACAGAGGGCTAATATCCAATGTATACAAAGAACTCAAGAGGTTAGACCCCAGAAAATCAAATAACCCTATCCAAAAATGGGGTACAGAGCTAAACAGAGACTTTTCACCTGAAGAAATTCGGATGGCTGAGAAACACCTTAAAAAATGTTCAACATCATTAGTCATTAGGGAAATGCAAATCAAAACAACCCTGAGATTTCACATCACACCAGTCAGAATGGCTAAGATTAAAAACTCCGAAGACATCAGGTGTTGGCGAGGATGTGGAGAAAGAGGAACACTCCTCCACTGCTGGTGGGAATGCAAGCTGGTACAACCACTCTGGAAATCAGTATGGCGGTTCCTCAGAAAACTGGACGTGATACTTCCTGAGGACCCAGCCATACCACTCCTGGGAATATACCCAGAAGATTCCCCAGCATGCAATAAGGATACATGCTCCACTATGTTCATAGCAGCCCTATATATAATAGCCAGAAGCTGGAAACAACCCAGATGTCCCTCAACAGAGGAATGGATACAAAAAATGTGGTATATATACACAATGGAGTACTATTCAGCCATTAGAAACAATGAATTCATGAAATTCTTAGAGAAATGGATGGAGCTGGAGAACGTCATACTAAGTGAGGTGACCCAGTCTCAAAAGAATACCCATGGTATGCAGTCACTGATAAGTGGATATTAGCCAAGAATCTTGGAACACCAAAGACATAAATCACATACTAAGTGATGTCTGACAAGAAGAAAGGAGTGGACACTGGTGCTAGAATGGACCAAAGCATCATTGTGGGGGAGTACAAGGACAGTGAGGTGGGAAGGGGTGGATGAGGGAGCAGGGGAAGGGAAAAGGGCATGTGGGACCCTTGGGGGTGGGGAACCAGAAAAAAGGAAATGAATTGTAAATATAGAATATATCCAATAAAAAAATGAAAAAAAAAAAAGAATAGACAAATGGGAGCTGGGTGGTGGCGGCGCACGCCTTTAATCCCAGTACTTGGGAGGCTGAGGCAGGCGGATTTCTGAGTTCAAGGCCAGCCTGGTCTACAGAGTGAGTTCCAGGACAGCCAGGGCTACACAGAGAAACCCTGTCTCGAAAAAAACAAACAAACAAAAACAAACAAAAAAACACACCAAAAAAAACCCCACCAAACAAACAAGCAAACAAAAAAACAAAAACAAAAACCAAGAATAGACAAATGGGACCTCATAAAATTACAGTTTCTGTAAGGCAAAAGACACTGTCAAATTGGGAAAAGATATTCACCAACCCTACATCTGACACAGGACTAATATCCAATATATACGAAGAACTCAAGAAGTTAGACCCCAGAAAACCAAATAACCCTATCAAAAAATGGGGTACAGAGCTAAACAAAGAATTTTCACCTGAAGAACTTCGGATGGCTGAGAAGCACCTTAAGAAATGTTCAACATCGATATTGCCTGCAGCTTCCCATCCAGCTGGTGGTGGGGAAGCCGGACCCAACCAGCGTGCCAGGTGCTCAGACCCAGCCGGCAGCGGAACCAGGTACCCAAGACAGCCCGAGTTTAAGAACTTCGGGGACTCAGGCCTGGAGCGGGAGTTGGGCACAGAGTAGCGGCTGCGCTCTGCACTCGCGGGGCAGACCCCGAGCTCCCTGCAGGCAGCTGCCATATTGCCTGCAGCTTCCCATCCAGCTGGTGGTGGGGAAGCCGGACCCAGCCAGTGTTCTAGGTGCCCAGGCCCAGCCGGAGGCGGAACCAGCCTCCCATCCAGCCGGTGGCGGGGAAGCGGGACCCAGCCAGCTTCCCAGCAGCTTGGGACCAGCAGGTGGAACCAGATAACTGAGATATCCCAACTTTAAGACCCCTGGGGAAACAGGATATCAGACAGCAAACCCTGAGCAGGAGCAGTGCAGAGCAGCCGCCCAACAGGCAGAACCAAGTACCTGGGATATCCTGAGTTTAAGACCTCGGGGGACTCAGGCCACCTGTCAGCAATCTGTGAGCAGGAGCCCTGCAGGGCAGTGATTGAGGTATCCCAGTTGCTGGGAAATAGCCTTACAACCCCACAGGAGGGTCAAGCACCAGCTAGTATCTACAGGACCAGCTAACACCAGAGTTAACCAGATGGCAAAAGGCAAACGTAAGATCGCTACTAACAGAAATCGAGGCAGTATGGCAGCATCCGAACCCAGTTCCCCGACAGCAATAAATCTTGGATACCCCGAAACACCAGAAAAACAAGACTCAGATCTAAAATCACTGGTCAGGATGCTGATAGAGGAACACTTAGATAAATCCCTTAAAGTAATACATGAGAAAATAGATCAAAAGCTAGAAGCCATTACAAGGCAAACACAATTAAATCCCAGATATCTCAACACACCAGAAAAACAAGACTCAGATCTAAAATCACAGGTAAAGATGCAGATTGAGGATCACTTAGATAAATTTCTTAAAGTAATAGAGGAGAAAATAGATCAAAAACTAGAAGCCCATACAAGGCAGACACAAAAATCACTTAAAGAAATCCAGGAGAATATAGAGCAAAAAATGAATCCCAATAAGGGGGAGAAACAAAAATCACTTAAAGAAATACAAGAGAACATGGGTCAACAAGCAGAAGTCATAAAAGAGGAAACACAAAAAGCCCTTAAAGAATTACAGGAAAACACAAACAAGCAACTGAAAGATCTGAGCAAAACCATACAAAATCTAAAAACAGAAGTAGAAACAACTAAGCAATCGCAAAGGGAAACAATGTTGGAGATAGAAAACCTTGGGAAGAAATCAGGAGTCATAGATGCAAATATCAACAATAGAATACAAGAGATAGAAGACAGAATCTCAGATGCTGAAGATACCATAGGAACCATGGATTCAACAATTAAAGAAAATGCAAAATGCAAAAAGCTGGTAACCCAAAACATTCAGGAAATCCAGGACACAATGAGAAGACCAAACCTAAGGATTATAGGGATAAATAAGAATGAAGATCTACAACTTAAAGGGCCAGCAAATATCTTCTACAAAATTATGGAAGAAAACTTCCCCAACCTAAAGAGAGAGATGCCCATGAATATACAAGAAGCCTATAGAACCCCAAATAGACTGGACCAGAACAGAAATACTTCCCGTCACATAATAATCAAAACCCCAAATGTACTAAACAAAGAAAGATTATTAAAGGCAGTAAGAGAAAAAGGACAAGTAACATATAAAGGAAGACCCATCAGAATTACACCAGTCTTCTCACCTGAGACCATGAAAGCTAGAAGATCCTGGGCAGACCTCATGCAGACCCTAAGAGAACACAAACTTCAGCCAAGACTACTATACCCAGCAAAACTCTCAATTGCCATAGATGGGGAAACCAAGATATTCCACAACAAAACCAAATTTGCAAGATACTTATCTACAAACCCAGCCCTACAAAGGATAATAGGGGAAAAATACCAACACAAGGGGGGAAACAACACCCCAGAAGAAACAAGATAGAAACCCCATCTCATCCAACCCAAAAGAAGAGAACCACTCAAATACAAATAATAATAATAATGCCCAAAATGTCAGGAAGTAATAATTACTATTCCTTAATATCTCTTAATATCAATGGACTCAATTCCCCAATCAAAAGACACAGACTAACAGACTGGATACGGAAACAGGACCCTACATTTTGCTGGATACAGGAAACACATCTCAGTGTCAAAGACAAACACCACCTTAGAGTAAAAGGCTGGAAGACAGTTTTACAAGCAAATGGTACCAGGAAACAAGCCGGAGTAGCCATTCTAATATCAGATAAAATTGACTTTCAACCTAAAGTCATCAAAAGAGACACAGAAGGTCACTTCCTGCTTGTCAAAGGGAAAATCCACCAAGAATAATTCTCAATACTGAACATCTATGCTCCAAATGTAAGGGCACCCTCATTCGTAAAAGAAACTTTACTAAAGCTTAAAGCACACATCGCACCTAACACAATGATTGTAGGTGACTTCAACACTCTACTCTCCTCAATGGACCAATCAGGAAAGCAGAAATTAAACAGGGATACAGTGAAACTAATTGAAGCTTTGGACCAATTGGATTTAACAGATATATATAGAACATTCCGTCCTAAAGCAAAAGAGTATACCTTTTTCTCAGCACCACACGGTACCTTCTCAAAAACTGCACATGACACTTCCAGAGTACCCTGCTATACCACTCCTGGGCATATACCCAGAGGATTCCCCAGCATGTAATAAGGATACATGCTCTACTATGTTCATAGCAGTCCTATTTATAATAGCCAGAAGCTAGAAAGATCCCAGATGTCCCTCAACGGAGGAATGGATACAAAAAATGTGGTATACACACACAATGGAGTACTATTCAGCCATTAGAAACAATGAATTCATGAAATTCTTAGACATAGTACTAAGTGAGGTAACCCAGTCTCAAAAGAACACTCATGGTATGCACTCACTGATAAGTGGATATTAGCCTAGAATCTTGGAATACCAAAGACACAATCCACATATCAAATGATGTCAGACAAGAAGGAAGGAGTGGCCCCTGGTTCTGGAAAGGCTCATTGCATCAGTGTAGGGGAATACCAGAACAGGGAATTGGGAAGGGGTGATGGGGAACAGGGGGAGGGAAAAGGGCATATGGGACTTTTGGGGAGCGGGGAGCCAGGAAAGGGGAAAACATTTGAAATGTAAATAAAGAATATATGGGATAAAAAAAAGAAAGCAATACAGACAAATTTAATTTGGTAATTATATTTTATTAATTAGACATATGTTCTAATTGGGGTTGAAAAAAAGATGAACTATTATCAGTGCCTTGAAAGAGAATAAGATGAAGTGTTTTATAATTCATCAATGAGAAGAATTCAAACAGCTGTGACCCACATGACAAAAACAAAATCATACCAGAACACTAATGACAACTTATTACCAACTGTTTATATTAGTACAAACCATGCCAAAGGAACACATCAGGAGAGAACTGGAGTGTTTGTGGCTTCAATTTCATCCATTAAGTAAGGCAATGGAGATTTAAATTTATAAACTATATTGATGTTTTCAAATGTCATTTTGATAAATCTGAAAACAAACCATCAAGATAGATCTAAGCTCCCTGACAGCCATGCTTCTTTCATACTGTCACCATTGGTATATTTGAGTGGAATATTTTCTGCTGTATCTAATGTTGTATGAGGTGCTGGTGATATTAAACTGGACAAAATATAGCCAAGAAATGGTTGTAAAATCCAGAAAATTACAATAAGGACATTAATATATACTATAATAGTAGCTAGGGCAACTATTATTTAGATAAAGTAAACTGACATTTACTGCAAACTTAGCATGTGCCAAGCACTGTTCCTGGCATTTTGAATATGCTCCCCTTTAATACATTAAACATTTTGAAGAGTTCCCAGGTTCATTTTTTTGTTGTTGTTTTTTTTTTTTTTTTTTTTTGAGACAGGGTTTCTTTGTGTAGTCCTGGCTGTCCTGGAACTCACTCTGTAGACCAGGCTGTCCTCGAACTCAGAAATCCGCCTGCCTCTGCCTCCCAAGTGCTGGGATTACAGGCGTGAGCCACCACGCCTGGTCCCAGGTTCATATTAATCTGATTAATCCTAAATGGATGTGTCATTCACATTGCTGCTTTATAGGTGAGAAAACACAGACATTAAGTTATAGATTCTAAGGCCTCTTGTATAGGAAGGGAACATATGCTAGGGGCTGGCTCCACAACTCAATTATCCTATACTGTCTCTGAGAAGGGCAGACCAGTCATTACAATACTCAACAAATATTGAAGGAAGAAGGGGTGGGGAGACTTAACAGAGCATCCACACAGTGTGCCTGAAGCTGTTTCTTACAAATGAACACAATGTTTGAGTGTCCATATGATTCCTTAAAGCCAAGGCAAAAAGGCAAGTGTTATCTGTTCTTCTACTTCAGTAATGGGATGGGAGTTAGGCTTTCCCAGATAACCCTGCCATTGCCTTTTCAGTTCTCTCTTCCTCAATGTAAAGATTATACCATTTTGGAACCAAACTAAAAATAACATCTTGAGGATATTACTTCCAAGAATTTCCAATATGTTCTATTAACTTACAGTGACATGCTATTGCAATAAAAAAGTTATTTCTTCAGAATAAACAAAGCAAGAAAGGCAAATCTAAAGAGATAATATTTTAGGATGATTAAGGAGGGGTGGGTGGGTAAAAATCCTGACTATAGCTAAAGGCTGCTGCCAATAGTTTGTTTTGTTCTTAAAGACCAGAACATACAAGTTTCACAGTGCTGGAGAGAAGAGATTCAAATGCAAAGTTAAATAGTAACTGTGGTGGTAGTAGGGTTTAGGGATTCAATTCCCATTATTTCTTTGGGAGAGGAACAAAAAATAACAAATGCTCCATAAAAGAAATGAGCAAGTAAGCTGTGGAAGGACTGAGCCTCACATATATGCAAAGCAATTTGCATCTACAGATCTCACTGGTATAAATGTACTCCATCGAAGAGTAAAAACTTCAATGGAAAGTCACTATCTATCCACCTCAATGGAAAGTCACTATATATCCATGACAAGATTTGTAGGCTATTTGTTGTGGTGACTAACAAACAGAAGTGGTTAACCTGGTGCACCACGCACCACAGAGATATTTTGTTAAGTAGGCTTAGTCAGCTAATCTTGTTGAGATTTCTCTCATACTACTGATTTCTTATTCTCAAAATAAATTAAGAGCCTTCATTCAGAATTCCCTGTAGTCTACCAGCTTGAATTTGTTGGGTGCATTTGATTGTCTCTTGTCTTTAGATTCCCTGCCTTGCCTTTTCAGATTGTGCTGTGCCCTTTGGTATTTCCCGTTAGTCCATGCCTGGAATAAGTAATTATGACAGCATAATTCCTGCCCGTACAAGAAGAAACAGCAGAACCTTGCTAATTCACACCAATGACTGAAAGACTCCTGTGTAAGTTAGCGAATTATGCAAATGAGCAATAAGTGACGAAAGATGATTCAAAATTGTATTTCATTCATTTATTTTGACAAGTGTAGTTTAGTCTTAATTATTTCAAAAATTTCTTTGTAGCATACTAATAAATGTACCATGGCACATTTTGTTGAAAGTGATAAAGCTCTCACTAACTGAGGCCAGACTACACTCCTGTGAATAATTTCATGAATACAGACACAGGCTCTGACCCTCTCTTTTATTTTGAATTTAATTGACTCTTCAGAACTGACTTCATTTGGCAAGACAATATATAAAGACCAATAAAATATAGGAATAATTTCAGTAGATAATACTGATGTCAGGAACAGGTTTTTCTTATCCTAAGCTTTTATCGTGCTAGTTTCATCATTCATGCTTTAAAAAAAAACATTTGTATAGTGTATAGTCATAATGCCAATAGGGCTTTACTGTGATTCTAAATCAAATTAGAACTGTCATTCATCATTTTTATTTCTCTTTTTTTTTTTGAGACAATGTATCCCTATGTAATTGAGGCTAGCCTGAATCTTACCATCTTTGCATAGCATGCAGGTTACAAGCATGTATCATAAGTGGCTATCCTTCTTAATTCCTCTTTGATGTTTTGTTTTTACCATAGTTCTTTTAAAGTTAAAGACATCTGTTTTCAGATAAGTGGATATATCACAGTATGTAACATTTTCATGTCAAAATACTTACATTATTATATTCTGAGTTAAATTATTTAAGATGGAAAAACATTTTGATATACTTTTGACAGCTATATCCTGAAGGATGGATCAATTTCTTTGAAAGTACCACCAATGGTTACAGTGGGGAGTGAAGAGAGATTGCCCCTCCAGTGTACAATCTTGGGCTTTAAGCTGCATATAGATTGATTTCTTTAATAAGCACTTTTAGGCTAAACTTCCAATTCAGAGATGCATTAAAATCACCAAGCATTTGTCAAGGGACAAATTTGTACAAGCTAGATAAGTAACGAAAAACAGATAAAACTTAGTCTCAAAGTAAACTACTACATCTGTGCTTATTAAAACCTCACCTACTCTGAGAGGCCCAATTCAGATTCCATCTCTACCTGGAAACCTCCTCTAAAGCATATGTTTAGAAACTAAGACACTTTAGGATTACTTACTTCTATTAGAATCATTGATGTCAGGGTGACATTTTTCTAGCAGACAGATTAATATCAGGAAAGCTATGGCAAAAAATAAAGAGTCGGTGACTTTTAGACTCTGAAGTTTTGCCAACTAAGAGGCTATCTCATCTTTCTGAGGTGGTTTTCTCACCTGAAAAATACCAACTATCCCTATACGAATAGATGTAACTGTTCTCCATAAATAGTAAAGTCCAAAGGGCTGGAGAGGTAGCTCAATGGTAGAGAACTTGCCTAGCATGCACCAAGGCCTGGCACCCTACCATCACAAAGTAAAGCAAATATCATCACCACCTCCTATAAAAAGCCAGCATAAAGAGGGTAAATGCATGAATAAGCAAGTGGTCACAAGCAGATTTACTTCTAGAAAGAGGAACCAGGTCTTGTTTATATCTATGCTCTTTATACACCACATAGGGCAGATATAAGACATTTTTTTGCCATTAGGACAAAGTTCAGGGCATACAGAATAGAAAAACAGACTTCTGCAAAGATCTGTCATTGTGATCTTACTTGTGAGTTTTGTTTTACTATCATTTCTTAAAACAAAAGTATATCATCAATGTCTAAAATTAGTCAGTAACACTATCATTTTTTAAATACAGTTCAGTTAACTTTAAGCTTCAAAGGAAAGCATTAAGGCCCCCAGGGCTAGACCTGGAAGAATGCAATCAATATTAATTCAAGTCTTCAAGTCCAAGTACATCAAAGACTTCAACATAAAACCAGATACACTAAATCTGAAAGCAGAGAAAGTAGGCACCTGCCTTGAATACATTGACACAGAAGACAACTTTCTGAACAGAATACTAATGGATCAGGCTCTAAGATCAACATTGATAAATCAGACCTCATGAAACTAAAAAGCTTCTATAAGGCAAACGACACCATCAATAGGACAAAACAACAGCCTACATATTGGGAAAAGATCTTCACCAATCCAAAATATATAAAGAAGTCAAGATATTGAATACCAACAAACCAAATAACCCAATTAAAAATGGGGGTACGGAGCTAAACAAATTCTTAACATATGACTCTTAAAAAGGCTGAGAAATACTTATAAATATGTTCAACATCCTTAGTCATCAGGGAAATGCAAATCAAAATGGGTTTGAGATTTCATTTTGTACCAGTCCGAATGGCTAAGATAAAAAAGTCCAGGGCCAGCCCATGCTGGGGCGGTTAGAGGGCCAGAGGAGCTCTCCTCCACTGCTGGTAAGGATGCTAATGAGTAAAACCACTCTGGAAATTAGTTTTGAAGTTTCCCAGAAATTTGTGAATAGTTCTATCTGAAGCTGAACTATACCAGCTATGCTGCTCCTGGGCATATACCCAAAAGATGTTCCACCATACCACAAAGACACTTGTTCAACTACATTCACTGTGGCCTAAGTCATAATAGCAAGAAAATGGAAACAACCTAGATGTTCCCCAAATGAAGAATGGATAAAAACAAAAATGTGATTCATTTACCCAATAGAGTACTACTCAGCTATTAAAAACAAAGATATGAATTTTACAGGCAAAGGGATGGAACCAGAAAATATCCTGAGTGAGGTAACTGAGAATCAGAAAGTCATACATGGTTTATACTCACTTGTAAGTGGATATTAGTTATAAAGTACAGGGCAATGCTATAATCCACAGACTCAAAGAAGCTAAGTAACAGGGAGGGCCCAAGGGAGGATGTTTGAATCTCACTTAGAAGGGATGTAAAATAGACATAAGAGGTGGGTGGCAGGAGGGAACAGGTGGGAAGGGCATGGGGGTGGGGAGGGAAACTCAGGTGGTGATCAGGTGTGGGGAGAAAGGGGTTAGTGGGAGATGGCTGAGACAATGAAAATTGATAGAGGGGCATCTCTGGGAATAGTTTGTAGACCTAGGAGTCTATGAGAGAGACCCTACCCAAGACACCTAGTGACTGGAAATATGAAGACTGAAGTGGCCACTTCCTGTAGACAGGCTAGAATTCTAAAGGAGGGGTACCCCCCCCCAAAAAAAACCCTTCAATCCAAAATGTGTCCTGCCTGTATGATGTGCAGTGATAAAGATGGGGCAGAGATTGAAGGAATAGCCAAACAATGACTGCCCCAACTTGAGACCCATCCCATGTGAGAGATCCAACCCCTGACACTAGTGATGATAATCTGCTATGCTTGCGGAGAGGAGCCTAGTATATCTGTCTCCTGAGAGGCTCCATCTAGCACTTCAGAAACAGATGCAGAAATCTACAACCAAACATTAGGAGGAGCTTAGGGAAATTTGTTGAAGAATGTGGGGGTGGGGGGATTGAGGGAGCCAGAGTGGTCAAGGAGACTACAAGAAGACCTATAGAGTCAACTAACCTGGACCCATGGGGGCTCAGAGACTGAACCACCAACCAAAGAGCATGTAGGGGTTGTCGCTGATTCTGCTGCCTGCCTTTGGATCTCCTTCCCCTGGCTTAACTGCATTTTCTGGCCTCAGTGGGGGAGAATGTGCTTAGTCTCCAGTGGGAGATTTGATGTGCCAGGGTGGGTTGGTCCCAATGGGGGTATGTGAGAGTGGGACTAGGAGAAAAGAAGTGTGGGGCTTTGATTTGGATGCAAAGTGAATAAAATTAATTCAACTGATCCTGTCTTGTTACAATTACTGTTGGGTGTAAGGTAGAAGAATGTAGGTGAATCAGACTACATTGATAATAACCAAAGAAAAGAATATAAGTCACCTGATGATGACTTTTCTCAGTATATGAAAGATAGTGTATAGACAAGATAGTACAGAATGAAATATTAAATGGGGCCCAACTAATGCTAAAGTTTACATTAAAACTGGACTTGGGGCTACAGGGAAAATGGATATTAAAAGCCATTCATTATTAGTCTTCACAAGTTTTGGCTGATTCCATTGCATAATTAAGAAAGATTTAAGGAATTTATATAAGATAATGAAGACATGTCAATTTGTAGGAAAAGCAAGAAAGGAATGCAAAACTGAACAAAGTCACTATAAATGTTTTGACATGAAATCTGTGTTATAATGAGAACTAATATTCAAAACTTTTAAACCATTAAAGGCTGTTCTGGTCCACATAAGAACTTGGTTAAAAAAGAAAAAGAAAAAAGAAAAAAAAAGAAAAAGAAATAGAAAAGAAAGGAAAAGAAAAGAAAAGTTAAAATAAAAAAAGTCAGTCACTAAAAAAATTGAGACCATGTAAGGCAATGCTGTCTTCTAGAGGGAACATACACACACTTATAAAAACATGCTGAGGAGAAATGCTATGAGGACAAAGTGAATTAGAAATGAGTAAGACATTACATTCTGGGCTAAGTGAGGGAAAGAACAGGCCATTTAAAAAGAATTCTTATCTAGTGCATAGAGACAAACATGTGAATCAGATCTGTATAAATCCCAAACATTGCTGAGAACACAAAACATTTCTTAAAGACCATAAATCCTCTAATTTGCTCAAAGCATGCTGTTCATTTAAAAAGTCATATCTATTAAAACTTTTAACTGGTATGAAAAGTCACAAAGTCAGCTAGGACTGTTACACAGAAAACCCCCATCCCTAAAAGCCAAAAGCCAAAATACCCACGCTAGCAAGCAAAGTCAATAATGGATAAAACTACAAAGCAAAGTCTTCTTTGGAAAGCTCCAGGAGAAAAATGGAATACTATCTGACTATAGAGATGAGCCTTTTACTATTTAAGGTTGTATTGCTAAAAGAATTAACTGTGATAAGATTTTCAGTGGTTGTCTCAATACAAGTTTAGAGAAAAAACACTAATTTGGGGAAAGAAAATTTGTGTAACAATATCTAACTCCCAAATGCTTTATTTAGATAACAGATAACATGTTACAAAAATATCAGTAGCTTAGTATCTATTTCTATACCTATTTTTTCACCCAAAAGCCAAGAAGCAATTAATATGCATTTCTGAAACTTACAGTACACACTACCATGATACTTAACGGATCTACTCTCTTCTCTACCATAAGTATTATAAACCTTTTCCTCCTAATTAAAGTGCAATTAATTCAACCAACCTCCAATTACTCTTCTACAACACTGTCCAACTTAGACAATAAAGCAGTCTCTAGGATGGGTTTTAAACCTGGGCTAAAATAGACTCCTACAGACCAAAATGGTTCTGGGATTTCTCTCTGTAGTGTAATTTAGATGTCATATCTAATTTGCTGTCATGACTATTGTTTCACTGTGCAATTTGTATGTCGTTTTGAATGGTAAAGGCATCATAGCTTTATTGAATTAAACCTTCTGTCTTTATTTAGGGTCTGATGTTACATGTTTGTGCATTTATGTTTATGTCTGAAAAGCTGCTTGACATCAGGGAGTAGAAAAAGGATATGCTTTTCTTAAACCTCAGGAAGTATAAACATAAACTGGATAAAATTCTCTCTCAGTGAAAGAAGTAGAACACTGCCTGTTACTATTACTTCTTTTAAAGGCAGAAGTAGTAAAATAAGAGCTGTTCTTACTGATGGCCTGGCAGTTCTGTAACCTAATGCCTTGATTATTAATTCTACTAGTCAATTATGAATTTTCCTTTACACCGAGCTTTTGTGACTCTATCTTAAACAGGTATTTATACCACAACTCTAAAATCAAAAGACGTGAAATGCTCCTTAGTGTCAACTCAAAGGGGACACATACTGTAACACTCACTTTTGTCTGTGACTGTCCCTCTTCTAGCCTACAAGTTCAAGTCCTAACACCATGACTAAGACCAAGTATGGAAAGCCTTCCATTAGACCACTGGAATAGCCTTTTAAGTAATTTTTAGTGCATGAAATTTCATAAAGTTTTTACTAGATAATTACACTTCCTGATTTTGTAATTAGTGGAAGTACATGCAATTACATAATAATTATGATAGTAATTACGTAATTAAGATGTATAATTATGTAGTAAAAAACATCATGGAAATAAAACCATCTACTGTGTAAGCACAATACATTTTAGAAGTAAATTCACCAACTCAACTGTTTAAAAATACTTTTCTTCAAAATAAAGTGATTAGCTTACATTATGATCTAACTGCTAGAAAATTGTTTAATATTTTTTTCTCTCAATGGTGATAGAAGTATGTCTTAAAAGTACATAAAGAAAAATCTTAACAGGTCCTTGTCATTCTTAACCACTAAAAAGAAAAAAGCATCGCAATATGTTTTGCAAATGAAGGCCACCAACCACTGCTTTATCACCTAGTCACTGTAACACTGGTGTCCTTGTTTGTGCTGCTGTGCCTGTCACTACAAAAGGGGAAAGGAACCTGCTCATTGAAAAGACAGTAATAGGAAAATGATTTTATAAAACTAGTCACATGTCTGTCATCATAGCATGCCTCTGGGTCCCTGAGTACATAAAAATGCAAAGGCTGAGTGCATATTTACAGAAATGGGCTTAAAGAAAAGACACAATTAGAATCTGAAAGTTTGCTGCCCAAACGTATGGCAACTTTCACATACTACCTTAGTTATACTAAAAAGAATGATGGAAAATATACAGAACCAAGACACTCCTAGCTAAGGGCAAAGCAATTAAGGTGACAATTTCCTGGAAAATGTACTTTCTCTTTGGCTACACTGTTAGTTAAAAACAAAACAGGCGGTACCCAGAGCAACAGAGCAGTGTGACAGGGCTAAATGCTTTGTCATTGCTGTAGTGAGCA
Organism: Apodemus agrarius; assembly: GCA_964023405.1. Classification (NCBI taxonomy): domain Eukaryota; kingdom Metazoa; phylum Chordata; class Mammalia; order Rodentia; family Muridae; genus Apodemus; species Apodemus agrarius. The sequence goes on from OZ030010.1 coordinate 55,973,985, forward strand.
AAAAAGACCATAAAAATCAGCTGCCAGAAGCAAAGTAAATTTCAAGCTAACATTTTTAGTAGCACATAAAACAAAAACAAAAAACAAACCTTTCATTTTTTTAAAATCTACTTAAAATCTTTACAAATGTGCTAAATCAGCACTGTAATGAGGCCCAGAAGACTGATGGTGAAACTTCAGTCTGGGAACACACCGAGTGGCCCATACACAAAATGGGCATGGGCTTATGTTCTGGCTCTCTTTTTTATAATCCTGAGAAATTGAAAGGTATTTTGAAAATCCCAATTTGCTTCCCCCGCCCCCCGTTCTTTCTAGCTATGAAGAAATGGATAGAGCTCATGCTTTCTTGTTTTTGTCACGTTACCCCACCCCTCATCAAGCTACCACATTTTCAGCTTATGTATAGAATATATTTCAAAAGTCCCGGCTGTTATAGGAAGTCCATTTTAAAACTTAAGCAGAGCTCCTGGAGTTGGCATATTTATCATTTCAGAGTTTAAGTACAAGGATGGTCTTAAGTGATGAATGAGTAAAATAGATGTAGGTTTTAGTTATTAGGAGGGAATATGTCTTAGATCAGTGCTTTATAAACCATAGCATGTCTAAGAATTACCTGTGGATCTTGTTAAAATGCAGGTGCTGATGCAGCAGGTCTGGGAGGTCTGAACGTTTGCATTCCTAACAACCTCCCAGGTGATGCCAATGCTGCTAGTGCACTGATCACACTTGGGAAAAGGCAAGGAAACACCAGTTGGTTCGCATTCATTTATATGTTATTTTCACTCCACAAATTGTGCATTGTTAGAGTAACCATTGCAAGATGAGCAAAATTCTTTATCAAATTATAGCGTTTTAAATTTTTCTTACTGTAAAAGCTGTCTATAACTTGGAAATTACATAAAAGTAAAAAGGTGCGCCTGCACATGGGCCTTGCACTTAAAGAGCTGTAGTTAACTTCACAACGCTGAACCTGTCAACTTCTGTTATGGATGGAGGAGGGACTCAGTTAATGGTTGTGAGGGTGGGTGGTGCATTGGGAAAACAGAGATTTTCTTCAGCAGTACAGCCACTGGCAATCTGCCCATGCTGATGCAGCAACCCTAATTAATTTCAGTGGGATGCATGCATGAAGGTACCCGGAAGTAGAAGGGGGTCTCTGTTGGGAGGAAGAAGGTTAGCAGGAGGAGGACAAGAGGAAGGAATGAGAAGGGAAATATGATTAAAATACATCAGGTATGCATGAAACTGCCAATAATTTAAAAGTAGAAAATAAAAACAATCTATAATCAACCAAGATAATGATTATTAAAATATGTTAGTGTTCCTTATTAATTTTCCATCTTGCAAATCATTAAAACTTGTTTCGCACTTTAACATTACAAATTGTTTCCTCTTGACACTTAAGAGTAAACTTGTGTAGTATCTAACAACAGCAGCAACAATTCACTTTTATGTTTTGTTGGTAGTGGTGGTGGCACACATGTGTATTTCTTTAATTTTGATAACATGAGATTATTGATTCATTGTGTTTTCATGGTTGTAGTTAAGCTGTAGGCAGCCTCGTGGGCTGGTTAGTTTCTATCTTCAATTTGACGTAACCTAGAGTCACTTGGGAAGGGGAAACATCAATTGAACAACTGTTATCAGACTGGCCTGTGGCCATATCTGCAATAGTTTGTCTTGATTAATAATTGATTTGAGCAGCAGCATCCCGAAAGCAGGAAGGCTGGCTAAGCAGGAGTCATCCAGCAAGCCAGAAACAGCGTTCCTCCATGGTTTCTTTCTGTTCCAAGTTTCTGCCTTGAGTTCTTGCCCTGACTTTTTTCCTCAATAATGAATTGTGACCTCATAAGAGAAAGCTGACATTAAACCCTTTCCTCCCCAAGTTGCTTTTTGTCATGGTGTTTAGTCACAGCAAAAGCAAAGCAAACCAGGATACCTGGCTTTGAAATTCTTTCCATATTTCTACAATCACTTCTTAAACATATTGTGGATTGCTAACTTAGAACTTCTAACATAAAAATTCCCATAAACTATACAATAAAACACTTAAAAGAACACAACTAAAAGCATTAGTTGTATGTACAAAATAAAATGAAAAAACAAGTTTAACATTATCTGCTTAAATCTACTTTATATAGAAAACAATTTTCACAATTATAAGATATAATTTTAAGAAAAATACTGAGTCAGATTTTTACTTTTCTACATACTTTATAGGTGTACATTACTTGGTATTAGTTATTAAAAATAAAATTTCTAAGAAAAAAGCCAAAGGTGATCTATAAATGACAACAAGTAAACAGTCTCTCCCAAATAGAGCAGCTGTCCATATGAACACATGGTGATTCTGACAGCATACACAGGATTTGTACTGAAAGGATGAGAATTATAGCCTAAAAATCCCCCGTGCCTAACTCTTAAATGACCCCCAAAAGCCCACTCTTTATTAGAAACTAGGTGAACGGTCACATTCCTTGAGCCTGCCCAGGACTGAACACGTCACACCTGCCTGAGGTGTCCAGCTGCGAGCCGCAGGCCTGGGAAGGTCCCCAGTGTCCTTTCCCATCTCACCTCCACAGAGCAGCTGGGGCGAGCGCAGCTGGGCTGGAGGAGTCACCGCGCGGGCTGCGGGGCTCATGCCTGGCGGGTGCTCAGGTCCCCAAGCGCCTACTATGTAATCCTGGCCCCCATAAAAGGAAATGCGTACATGACCCTGGCCCCATAACAGGAAATGCGTAACAGGAAATGAGCTAACTAGTTGGTTTCGGGCTTGGATAATTTAAACTGGCTTAGAAGCTATGGAGTGGTACAAATCCATTGGCTCGTACTACACGGGCTCTCGATGCTAAGGGATGATTGGTATGTGTTAGGCAGGTTCTGTTGTAAGCCTATAAAAGCTGTCCCAATTCTGCACTTGGTGTTCACAATCCTCCACCCTGTATGGTGTATGGCTGTGATCCCCAGAGCCTCTGGAATAAAAATCCTCTTGCTGTTGCATCAAGACCGTTTCTCGAGGGTGATTTGGGTGTCGCCTTCCGAGGCATGGGGTGCTGGGGCGCCCCCCCACACCCCCGTGGTTTTTTTTTTCCCGGGTCTTACAGTATAAGTTCAAACCAAACCAAATTCCAGCATGGAGGAAGGTGGGCATCAATTCTTAACCCTAGCTAAGGAGTGTGTGTAAGTTGACCACATTCCAGTGGAAGATCACACATCCACAAATATATGAGCAGAACAAACTGGACTTGAAGGGCTTTAAAAAAAAAAAAAAAGGCACACTGTTGGAAAGCCGGGGAAGGGGGGTGAGAGGTGGAGCTGGGAGGAGTTGGGGGAAGTAGATGAATATGATCAGAATACTTTGTACAAAGTCCAATTTTAAAAGCCAGAAAGTAGAGAAAAAGCCTTTCTTAAACATTCTTTAAGTTTTGGTGCTGATGAGAAGATGACTTACTAGTTAAAGCAATTGCTGCCAAGACTGACAACCTGAATTCAATTCCTAAAGCCTGCATGGTAGAGAGAGAGAACTAACTCTTGCAAGGTGTCCTCTGATCTCCACATGTGTACTCTGCATGAATGTGAATGAAATAATAAATGAATGAAATACAATAAAAGTTTCCCGAGAAACAACTCAACTCTTGGGCTGTCCCGACAGGCACTCTGTGACATGGCTTTATTTCTAATGCCCTGAAGGATTGAACAAAGTAAATTCTAAGGATGTCAACTGGCTGAGAGAAGACTCCAGGGGTTCTTTGCTACTTTTCTTTCAGTACTTCTAGCAATAAGGAGCTTCTCCTGCATGTTGACTTTAGCAGTCCAAAAAATAGAAATCTTTAATACTGAAAGGCAACCTGACTTGAGATGCTTAGACATCTCCAAATTGCAAATAATTCCTTCTGTAAAACCCTTATCTTCTGGTTTCAGGAAAGACAGTACCTTTATAACCCCCTTCATGTTTTAGAACTAACTGCTGCCTTCTTTGGAGACCATTTTATGAGCTAACTGCTCAGGTGACAGCAAGAAGAGAGCAGGGCCCTGAATAAGTGTGAGAAGCAGTCAGCTTGGCTCACCGACCAGTCAGTCCAGAGACCTCATAGTCTGAGTTCAAGCTTAATAACAGCCAAATGACACATTTGTCTTTAGTTATTTGCAATGTGTGGAATCGTATAAGCAATATGCAAAACTATGAAGGAAGTTATATAAGTGTATTTTATGGCATACCTGAGTCAAAGCAGAAAATACAGAGTTCTTCTGCCTTTCTTAAAGTCATTCCCAAGTAATAATCAGTACTATTTTCTAGGAACAATTTTCCCTAAATCCCTGAACTTGCTTGTGTGACCTTGTTTTCCTCCAGGAATTCTTTAATCAAATATTTAGTGATTAGGCTACAAGATGCAGTCCTCTGTCTCGATGAACTTAAGTGAAAGAGAAAGCAAAATAAAACACTTGAGACTCCTCAAAAAGGTCACAGGGGAATGCAAAAGATGGAAACATTTCTTTAATCTAATTTGTTCATCGATCTAGTGCTGTTTCCTCACAGGGCTGTCTAGAGGCCCTATTACACTAGTGAAAGGATACTGAGAAATAAAAAAGTAGCTTACAAAGGGGGAAAATAGTTCGGGGTGGGGGGACTAACCAAAGCAACAAATACTATTGGTATGGGCTGTAATAATAGCAAGTGGGAGGAAAAGGCAGGAGGATTACAATGAGTTTGAGGTCAGCTTGGGCTACATTGGGAATGAACCCTTGTTGAGGGCCCAAGAAGCGGGCAATGTTTACAGATGCAATTTAGAAGGATGCAGAACAGGAAGCTGTCCACAACCCTTTGTGAAAAGAAACTAAATGGGGGGGGGTGAGCTCTGGTTAATGATAGGAAGATAATCTAAACAGCCTAAAAAGGATGCCCATTAAGAAATCACTTTCTAACAGGTGCTGCACACATGAAATTAAATCACCATCTAGTAAACATCTCTGCTGCAACTACAACTCCTTTCAAACAGAACCCAAAAATCTTAGTGTTGTCATTCTCACAGACAAATCCAAACTTACCAAGTGGACTTCATGTTGTGTTGTCTCCCTAAACTGCTGTATGTATTTGAGTAAGACAGCTGTATTTAAAGCCTGGGTCTTTAAAGAAGTAATTAAATTACAATCAGGGTCTCAATCCATTTTTGGCAGTGTTCTAAAGGTGATATGTGTGTGTGTGCGCGCTCAAACTCAAGCGTGGCTCTTGAGGGTAGGGGTGGAGTTAGGCATAAAGGCAAAGAAATACCACTATCTACAAGCCAAGAAGAGTCCTCAGGGGACTCCAACCCTTGAACTCAGACTTCCAGGATCCAGAACTGGGATGGAATACATTTCTGTTGCTTAAGTCACACAGTGTGTGGTATTTTGCTACTGCACTCCCAGAAAGTTAAAGTTCCAGTCTATAAGAAATACTGACACAGCCGGGCAGTGGTGGCGCACGCCTTTAATCCCAGCACTTGGGAGGCAGAGGCAGGTGGATTTCTGAGTTTGAGGCCAGCCTGGTCTACAGAGTGAGTTCCAGGACAGCCAGGACTACACAGAGAAACCCTGTCTTGAACCACACCCACCCCACACCCACCCCCACCCCCGCCAAAAAAAAAAAAAAAAAAAAAAAAACGGAAAAAGAAAAAGAAATACTGACATAAAATAAGACTAGCTAAACATCAAGTAAGAGAAAATGGAACCAGATAACAAACTTCTTTCTAGAAATAGACTAGAGCCTCGACTGAAAGAGCAATTAGTGTTTCCTCTCTTTGCTTGAGGCAAGTTGATCAGGTTAGCAGTAATATCATATTTATCATCTGATGAACCTGCCTTTCCCCCAACAGACTCTGAGGTCACCCAGGGCAAAGATTATCAGTCATTTATCCTGCTTTCATTGACATAAGAATTCACACTCTATTCTAAAATCTACACATAATGTTGTATTTATTACTTCTATATAAATAAAAACAGGTTCTGCAGGGAAAAGAGACCCTTTTTCTTTCCTGCATTTATAAAAGCAGATAATTCAAGTACCTAGGCAAAGATGTGAATTGATTCTCGTTTCCCCAAACTGTTCATTTATTCATACTCAGGCCAAGGCACCACAGGATGAGGCAGTCAAATATGACCATTTTATGCTGCCATCCTGGAAATGGATTTTTACTTCACATATTGCCACAATGTTCTAAAACCTCCCTTGGACCCATTATGCCATCTGTGTACATTCTGGAGCAGTTACAACAATAATGCCAATGTCCCACAGAAATAAGACTTTTTAAAATGTTATGTAGTTACTGTGAGCATGCAGTAAACACTTCACCAAAGTGAGTAACAATCCTTTAACATTTTAACGGAAAGGGGAAAATACCAAATGGGGTTAATTCACATTATGGACTAATGGTCTGCAAACTTTCATTTGAAAGTGAAGTACGAGAAAAGGAAAAAAGTTAAAAAAAAAAAAAAAAGCTTTGACAGAGCTACTTTTCACTATAAAAATAAACCTCTTTCAAATAATTTGTACATGTTTCTCAAGACAAATTGCTGAGTTTCAAACAAAAATTAAAAGCACCACCCAGATACAACCTTTAAAACATAGGCTTGCTAATGGGAATGGTAAGACAATCTTAGTGAAGGAAACATTGCTAGGAACTGCAAGGAAAGCAGAGTCTACAGCAAAAGATTCACACACCAGTCCCAGGGCACTTGTTGACAGATAATGCTTAGATTGTATTGACCATGATGTAACTGTGCTACAACTGTCATTTTTCACATGGCATCTGATAGTAACATCTACTGTGTTCTGGCCTTGGTACTAATTGCATCAATATATTTGCTCTTTGGTTCATACAAGCTTAAAATTCACTTTTAAACTAAAGAACCTCTTGAACAGCAAACTAAAAGAACTTAATTTCAAGTAGTAAAAGAAGAAGTGATTTTACATGCTATATTACTATACGTTAAGGAAATTTCTCCTTATTAATGTTCTCCCTGACATATAAATATTCTTACTTCCCATTTTCTTCATATAGGCTACAACTTCTGTTAAATTCTCTTTTATTTGGAAACATTTCCCCTGATATATTCAAGATGTTTTGGACAGTGGTTTTCTTTTTCTTTTGAAATGGGGACTAATACATAACCCTAGCTGTCCTAGAACTCACTTTAGACTGGGCTGGACTTGAACTCCTAAGAGAGCCACCTGCCTTTGCCTCCCAGGTGCGGGGATTAAAGGCATGCTATCAGAACAGGCTAGGTGTTTTGTTTTGTTTTGTTTTGTTTTGTTGTGTGTGTGTGTGTGTGTGTGTGTGTATGAGTGTTTTGCCTGTATATGCACTGCCCCCCCAGACTGACTCATGAATGTACATGTGTGTGCAGTGTACATGGAAGCAAGAAGAGGACACTGGGTACCCTGGATCTAAAGTTATAGATGGTTTTGAGGTGCCACATGGGCACTCAGAATCAAATCTGCGTTTTCTGCAAAAGCAGCAAGTGTTCTTAACCACTGGGCTATCTCTATAGCCTAGACAAGAATTATCAAGGTGAATGCTATATGAGGAAAGTTTTTAAAAGGTCTATCTTCCAAGCTGGGCATAGTAGCTCAAGTCTGCAATCTCGAATTCAAGAGGCTTAAGGAAGAAGGAGGATTGTTCTAAATTCCAGGGCAGCCTGGGCTACAAAAGTACATTCTAAGTCAGTATGAGTGAGACCCTATCTCTCTCTCTCTCTCTCTCTCTCTCTCTCTCTCTCTCTCTCTCTCTCTCTCACACACACACACACACACACACACACACACAGCCTATAGTGAACTTTTCCAATATGCTGGAGACACCAGTGACCTTATACATTATTCTTCCCCATGTCTCCAATAATGACTGGACTTTCTGAAACTACTGATCATGTAAGATCAATTTGGCTTCTCATAAAAAAATCTAAAACCTGTAGTCAAGAGAAGTTCGTATCCTTCGAGTCTAAAAATAGCAAATGAATAACCTATAGTGGCTAGAAGTGCAAAGAGGTTATGGGGAAGCAGGTGCTTATATGCTGACACACCCAGAAAGGTCACAAACCCAAGAGAAGCAACTGTATTCAGAGAATCAGAATTCAAATTTCCCAATTCATCAGTACCTTAAAGTCTATGGGGACAAAAGAAGAACATACATTAATAATATCACAAGGAAATACAGGCTGGATAGTAGACACTAATAAATGTCATTAAGCCTGTTTATTAATAGGCAGAAGGAACTTCTTGTCTACATAAGCTCTACGTCATAAAAAACATGTTATAGAGCAAACTGGTTGTTGAATATCCACAGACAAAATACTAATATTTCAACCAAGATCTTCATTTAGTTGTAAAATTGTTTTCTTTCCCAGGACAGATAAACTAAGGAAGTCAAAGTAATAAAAATAATTTCTAGAGTACCTCATAGGTAAAAAAAACAACTGAAGTCACTTATGACTAGAAGTGAAAACACTGAGACCAAATCAAGGGCAGCAGAAGTATTTTTATGTGAAAAAATCCAGCCATATTTGTAGGTTTTTATATGCTGTTGAGGTTGCCTCCAGCCCTAATACCGACCAACAAAGCCCTGAATTGATATTCGCTGACAAACAACATAAACACTCTGTAGGTAACTAATAAGAAAAATGTGTAAATTTGCCTTTTTTATTTTTTGCAGGTAATAGAAAAGTTGTCAATGTGATTTTCAGGTAGGAGAAAAAACCATGCACTTGTCATGACATTTTCAAATACTTTAAGTTATGTAACAAAGCTTTTCCCAGACCCATTAAGTCCCACAGTGCCTGCAAGTCTTGTGTAAGGAAACGCTGGGAACAGAAGGCTCCAGGCAGCATCTGATCATATGGGTTGAGGTACCTATACATTCTCTTAGGATGGAGTCAATAAAAGAACTCCACCCCACTCCTCTCTTTCAAAATGAACCTAGGCTTTTAGTGAACAGCGGAGACACACTCCAGGTCTATTTTTCTGTGGTAATATCTAGTTTTTGTAGGCCCAATGATCACGTTGCCTATGCTTACTTTATTACAATTACTAAACTCTATAGAAAATAGCATTTTCAAAATATAGCATTTAGAGAGTCCTTTTTGTACTGTTCCTCCCCCGAAAGCTTGCTTTAATAGAGAACAATGTAAGACAGGCCGTGGGGGCCAAAGCTGGGGATTCCTGTGCCACCGCCCCTCATGCAGGGGATCCCTGTGTTCACATAGGCCCCACAGCCTGCCTCTGAGACAGCAATGTGATGCTGTGTGAACAGCCTGACACAGTAGGTCTGGCTTTTATGATGCAAATTTCCACTTTAAACTCAAAGGTAATTACAGTATTTTAACGTACCTTTCTCATGTTCAGTAAGTTTTTCCAGTGCACAGTCCGCATCAAAAATGTACCGGTAAAAGCACAGCTGGGTGTACAGGGACTTGTCAGAATACTGCAATATAACAGAAAATAAATGAGTACTACTATGGGGGAATGAAGATCACTCTCAGCAGACTGTATTCTCTAATTTTAACTTCCATATTAAGCAACATTCTGTAAAGAAAGTAGGTGAATAAGGAGAGGACCACACTAATGGGGTGTCCCCCTCATACAACACAGGTACCTTTCACAATTCAGAATAAATCCTGCCACTTCGATCGCAGATTACTACTTGCAAAGCTGTAGACCGATTACTCCTGCTGTCAAAAAACTGATTTTGTCAAATTGCAAATTCCTATGCACCCGTGACAATTTTCACTGTTAATTGGGAAAAGTGGTACTGTGCTTCCTAACTCGGACCTGTCCATGCTAGCAGGAAGTTAAACAATTTCTGGAAATGGTTTAACATATATTGCTATACTATGAGCCCAATTTTCTGACTCATGGTGGCAATACATTGCCCTCTCCAACAAATGGCTCATAGATACAAGTTTGGGATTTAAGAAGACCACCTGTTCTGTGCTAATCTGAAGTGGGCAACAGATGATATCTGAGAAGTAACATGAAATAACGAAAGATTTTCATCCTACCATGGCAAAGCAGGAGCAAGTTCTAACTTAACAAAGCATTAGGAAATGTGTGTGCACCCTCACTTATTCAGCAACAAGTCGAATGCTGGTGTAGAGGTACTGACTGTGTATGTCCTCTTAAAGAATCGTGTCTCATCCTGTGTGCACTGAATTCAACATGAGCATTATTTAGTGATGACACTCAAATGTAATTCTACTTACTTTAAGCCACCTGTTCTAGAAATGCTCTTTCCGTGCTCCT